>JAGDQO010001899.1:0-495652 GCA_018342035.1 Solanum appendiculatum | reverse complement strand
AATACTAATTCCAACCAATTCCAAAATCCATATAAATCAGCCCACCAACAACATACATATATATATCAACCTTCATAATTTGATCATGGAAGCATGTAAACCATAAACATCACATAAAAAATCCATTTCATGATAATATGCAAAAAGGACCATAATAGGGTGTGTAGTAGTAATTCCGTAATTCAAGAGTTCATAATTGATCATGAGGACCCATAAACTTGAAGTAGAAATAGAGGATAAATGGTTGGACTTGTGGAAAGGAAGGTTTCCACAATCAAACCCACATACCTCAACTTTGGAGAATCCTTGATGAAGATTGGAATGGAGATTCGAAGCTTGAGATTGAGTCTTGAATCCGGAATTAGAGCTTGAGATGTTTGAATTTGGTTGAAGATCTTGGTGGAATTTTTGGAGAGGGCTTAGAGAGTGTTTTTGGAGTTAAGAAAATGACTAAGTATGGGACATATACCCTTTTTATAAAAAAAGTCTCCAACCCGCCTAGAAAAAAAAGGCTCACTGGAATTGGAAATTCTGCACAGACAGGTTTTACGAAAATGGTCATAACTCCCTCATCCTAACGCGGAATAAGGTGAAACCAAGTGCGTTGGAAAGCTAACTCAAAGAGCTTTAATTTGATAGGTTGCAGCCCTTCCAGTTCCTTGTGTGCTAAGAGATATGCCCCTTTAAAGTTGACCCTCCAAATCGCAATTTTTGCGATTTTCGAATTTTGATACGGTTGCTCTAAAATTCGGGTTAGACCCATTTCCCACTCAATTTGACCCCACGAATAAGAATATGAAGTCGAATTTCCGAAATCATGCACGGATTTTGAGATATAAGGAAATTACAATTATAGGTGTTTCCGAAGCACATTTTCGGGCATTTTTTTTTTTTTGGGTCGTTTCAATATCCCCCCCTTGGGAACATTCGTCCCCGAATGTTAAAGAAACGTACATGAGAGACACAAACATGGCATTCGGATCACCCACACACTTCCTCAACATAGACACATGAAATACCGGATGAACCAAATCCATCTCGCTAGGCAATTCCAACTCATAAGCTACCTTGCCAATTCTCCTCATCACCTTATAAGGACCCACGTATCTTGGGCTCAACTTGCCCTTCTTACCAAAACGAACCACACCCTTCATGGGTGTCACCTTCAAATAAACCCAATCACCAACTCGGAATTCAAGAGCCCTTCTCCTCGCATCGGCATAGGACTTTTGGCGACTTTGGGCCATCTTCAACCTTTCTCTAATCATCCTAACCTTCTCAAGAGCCTCCATAACTAGGTCTGGTCCTAACAAGGCCACCTCACCAACCTCAAACCACCCAACCGGTGATCTACACCGCCTCCCATAGAGAGCCTCAAAAGAAGCCATACCGATGCTAGAATGATAGCTATTGTTATAGGCAAACTCAATCAATGGAAGATGATCATCCCAACTACCCTTAAGTTCCAATACACAAGCCCTAAGCATATCCTCAAGTGTTTGGATAGTCCTTTCGGCTTGTCCATCCGTTTGCGGGTGAAAGGCCGTAGAAAGCTTGACTCTCGTACCTAGACCCCTTTGGAAAGACTTCCAAAAGTGTGAAGTAAATTGAGTACCACGGTCCGATATGATGGATAGAGGAATCCCATGCAACCTTACCAAGTCATGAATATATAACCTTGCATAATCTTCCGCCCCATAGGTTGTCTTTACCGGTAGAAAATGAGCCGATTTTGTCATCCTATCAACCACCACCCAAATAGAATCAAAACCTTTTCTAGTCTTGGGTAAACCAACTAAAAAATCCATATTAATTTCTTCCCACTTCCAAGTAGGAATCTCTATGTCTTGGGTTAGACCACCCGGCCTTTGATGTTCGGCCTTGACTTGTTGACAACTATGACAACCGGAGACGAATTTGGCAATGTCCTTCTTCATGCCTCTCCACCCATACACATCCCTCAAATCTCTATACATTTTGGTGGAACCGGGGTGGATGGAGTAGGAAGAATTATGAGCCGTCCCTCAAGAATTTTCTCCTCAAACCATCAACACAAGGCACACACAACCTACCTTGGTACCTAAGGGCACCATCTCCCCCTTGGGAGAAAAACTTCCACCTTGCCCTCTTTCACCAAGGCATTCAATTCAAACAGAAGAATCAGATCTTGTTTGCTATCACCTCATCAACTCAAGGAAGACCTAGCAACCATGCACAACGACCACCCATTCCATTACCACTCTTCCCAACCTAACCCGCCCAACCATAGCCAACCGATGTCCCTCCCTAGCCATTCCCCTATCACCAATATCAACATGAGCTAGGCTACCCATAGACACCCTACTCAAAGCATCCGCCACCACATTAGCTTTACCGGGATGATAATGCACACTCATATCATAATCTTTAAGAAATTCTAGCCACCTTCTTTGTCTCAAGTTGAGATCTTTTTTGGGTGAAGACATATTGGAGGCTCTTATGATCGGTGAACACATCGACATGTACCCCATACAAATAATGGCGCCAAATCTTTAAAGCAAACACCACCGCGGCTAATTCAAGATCATGCGTAGGATAGTTCTTTTCATGCACTTTGAGTTGTCTAGAAGCATAGGCTATCACCTTACCATTTTGCATTAGGACACAACCCAAGCCAACTCTAGAAGCATCACAATACACAACAAATCCCTCAAGCCCATCCGGTAGTGACAATATAGGAGCGGACACAAGTTTATCTTTCAAGGTTTGAAAACTCCTTTCGCACTCGTCGGTCCACTCAAACTTAGCCTTCTTTTGTGTCAACTTAGTCATGGGAGAAGCAATAGAAGAAAACCCATTCACAAATCTCCGGTAGTAACCCGCTAAGCCCAAGAAGCTCCTAATATCCGACGGGGTCAATGGCCAAGGCCAATTTCTAATCACATCGATCTTCTTAGGGTCTACCTTAATACCATCCCCCGACACCACATGACCTAGGAAGGCAACCTCCCTCAACCAAAATTCACACTTTTCATACTTGGCATACAACTTCTCCTCTCTTAATCTTTGCAACACAACCCTCACGTGACCCATATGTTCTTCCTCGCTATGCGAATAGATTAAAATATCATCAATGAAGACCACAACAAAGGAATCAAGGTAGGGTTTAAAGACCCTATTCATTAGGTCCATGAAGGTAGCCGGTGCATTGGTCAACCCAAAGGACATGACCACAAATTCATAATGTCCATACCTAGTCCGGAAGGCTGTCTTTGGAATGTCACCCTCCCTCACCTTCACTTGATGATACCCGGACCGAAGATCAATCTTAGAGAAGTGGCTAGCCCCTTGCAATTGGTCGAACAAGTCATCAATCCTAGGAAGAGGATATTTATTCTTGACGGTGACCCTATTGAGTTGCCGGTAATCAATACACATCCTAAGGGACCCATCTTTCTTCTTCACAAACAACACCGGTGCACCCCATGGTGATTGGCTAGGCCTAATAAAACCCTTCTCCAACAAGTCCCTCAATTGTTCTTTCAACTCCTTTAACTCCGCCGGGGCCATACGGTAAGGGGGAATAGAAATGGGTTGAGTATCGGGGAGGAGGTCTATGCCAAAATCTATTTTCCTTTCGGGAGGAACACCGGGAAGGTCATTAGGAAAGACATCAAGGAATTCATTTACGACCGGAACCGACTCTATAAGAAGGGTTTTGGACTCCACATCCCTAACCCTCACGAGGTGATAGAGACACCCCTTAGAGATCAACTTACGGGCTTTAATGCAAGAGATGAATCTACCCTTGACTACCACATTTTGGCTTTCCCCACTCAAGAATGGGTTTCACTTGGGAATTGGAACTTGACCCTACGGGTTCTACAATCAATAGAAGCATAGTATGCATGCAACCAATCCATCCAAGAACAACATCAAAATCGACCATGTTCAATTCAACAAGATCACAAGGCAATATTTTATGAAAGATGCAAATAGGACAATTTCTATAGACCTTCCTAGCAACAATATATGCACCAATAGGAGTAGACACCTTATATGACTCACGCAACAAGTCGGGCTCATCTTCCTCTTGTATTAGGCATGATCTAGCATAGCAAAGAACAACCGTTAGGGAAGAACTTAATTCAACTCTACAGCACGACTTAGAACATGGAGAAGGGAAACATTTCCTAAAACGTCTCATAGCCTCCTACTCATAGTTGTGGTGCACAACACAACCATGAATCGGACTCTAATCAACGCGGTGTGTTGGACTCCGAGGATCATTCAACATAGTGCTCTGATACCAACTTTGTCATGACCCAAGCCTAGGGCCTAGATGTGACAGGCGAATGGGGAACCCGAAGGAACCCCAAACAAGCCTCATAGCGTATCATTACACATCCTTGGTCGCGTAAGCAATTAAATTACCATAAGCGATAAGCATAATCAAGGGGGAAATCGGGACTAAGGGAGCAAGATGAGTCAAGCTCAAGCATAATACACAACTTGTCCAACACCACCTCTAAACATGAGTACTTAGCGGGGGCCAAGACAAACTACCGGGCTCACCCTCATAGTCAAAACATAACTAGAAAGGAAAAGTTTTATACATAGCAAAAGATCATGAGCAACGTCCCCGAAATGGAGGACTCACCAATAACCACTATAGAAAATCGTACTAGCCACGCGGAGGAGGATGGTCAAGCGGTGCTCCGGTCCCTACATGGTGACATCATGTAGGCATAGAGTATGCGTTAGTACATTTGAATGTACTAAGTATATGGGATGCAATGCAATGCTACATTAGATGGACATCATAGGAAAAATGCGTAATCATACCCAATAGATAGCATATTAATGAAATGATATGTATAATGATGCTTACATAAAAATCATATTTAATGGGACGTAGTACATGTGTGGCGAGTGACCATCAATATAGTATTTCCAAGGCCTACCACCCCCTTGGAGAGGCGAAAGAGGTACAAACCCCTCGATATGGTTACACGGGCCTACCACCCCCCGTGCTAGGGACCAAGGTACAAACCCCTCGATATGGTTACACGGGCCTACCACCCCCCGTGCTAGGGACCAAGGTACAAACCCCTCGATATGGTTACACGGGCCTACCACCCCCCGTGCTAGGGACCAAGGTACAACCCCTCGATATGGTTATACGGGCCTACCACCCCCCGTGCTAGGGACCAAGGTACAAACCCCTCGATATGGTTACACGGGCCTACCACCCCCCGTGCTAGGCATGGTCGACTCACAACACTTATTTAGAGAAAATCATATACATGTGTCCATTTCATCATCATTTCAGTAATTACATAACCATCCGTCTCATAGGACGTACCTTGGACCTTCCCTTTCCTAAGAATTCTATAATGGGCATTTTATCAAACACAAGGTGGGCAATTGTTCATGTAAATGAAATCATGTATTTCAAGAATACTAATTCCAACCAATTCCAAAATCCATATAAATCAGCCCACCAACAACATACATATATATATCAACCTTCATAATTTGATCATGGAAGCATGTAAACCATAAACATCACATAAAAATTTCATTTCATGATAATATGCAAAAAGGACCATAATAGGGTGTGTAGTAGTAATTCCATAATTCAAGAGTTCATAATTGATCATGAGGACCCATAAACTTGAAGTAGAAATAGAGGATAAATGGTTGGACTTGTGGAAAGGAAGGTTTCCACAATCAAACCCACATACCTCAACTTTGGAGAATCCTTGATGAAGATTGGAATGGAGAATCGAAGCTTGAGATTGAGTCTTGAATCCGGAATTAGAGCTTGAGATGTTTGAATTTGGTTGAAGATCTTGGTGGAATTTTTGGAGAGGGCTTAGAGAGTGTTTTTGGAGTTAAGAAAATGACTAAGTATGGGACATATCCCCTTTTTATAAAAAAAGTCTCCAACCCGCCTAGAAAAAAAAGGCTCACTGGAATTGGAAATTCTGCACAGACAGGTTTTACGAAAATGGTCATAACTCCCTCATCCTAACGCGGAATAAGTTGAAACCAAGTGCGTTGGAAAGCTAACTCAAAGAGCTGTAATTTGATAGGTTGCATCCCTTCCAGTTCCTTGTGTGCTAAGAGATATGCCCCTTTAAAGTTGACCCTCCAAATCGCAATTTTTGCGATTTTCGAATTTTGATACGGTTGCTCTAAAATTCGGGTTAGACCCATTTCCCACTCAATTTGACCCCACGAATAAGAATATGAAGTCAAATTTCCGAAATCATGCACGGATTTTGAGATATAAGGAAATTACAATTATAGGTGTTTCCGAAGCACAGTTTCGGGCATTTTTTTTTTTTTGGGTCGTTTCAGGTAAAGAGTTCCCTGTAATACTTGCCAAGAACATTGGCATATCTGGTTATCAGGGTATGCGTCAATCACAATACTCTGCTGAAGTATTACCTTTTTTGGTGGCATACAGTCTAACATGATCAATTCATGTGTGCAGGTTTATCTTTGCAAACGAGGTTCAATTCGACAGTGTGCATAAATGCTTCTTATCCGCAGGCATTACAGCTCATCAATTGGTACTAACTTCTTGCTTTACATCCGTACCTTTGACGTCCTGTAAAAAAGGTATTCTACAGTTTTATGTTGTTGTGAAAGGGCAAAAGCAAACAAAGAGTTGCTTTCGGGCAATGTGTCAATGAACTTCGCAGGATCATCTGCCGCTGTCAACGTGAATTTTGCTCACCGAGAGGTCATTTCTATCGCCGATACTACAGCAGTAGCTTCAGTAAGTTCCTGCAACATTTCAAGTGGGCGAAATTATTTATGTAGCTATGTTACACATACAATTACTATTGTGCATTACAGGTTGGCGTTTTCTACGTTGACGTTGAGATGTCAATATCAAATGACTTTCAGAAGTTTTGCGTGCTTGAGTGTTCGGGATGCAAACAGAGAAAACGCACAAAAGAGAAAAAGCAGTTTGATTGCGAAAAATGTCAGAGAAAGACAACATTGGTGCCTAGGTATTACGCTTATGTTGTACAGCTAAAATTTAACGCTACACAGTATTTAATATGCAAATAATATTTGGCGTATTACCTCATTATCCTTGTAGGTGTACATGCCAGCTTGATCTGATTGATGGCAGTGGTTTGACAACTGCCTTCGTCTCAGGTGATCCTGCTGAAAAACTTCTCTCCATGAAGGCAGATCACATATTTGACATAACTTGCGTCAAGGTTACTTTTTACTTTTGAGTCTTACTGTTTGTGTTTAGATGCACTTAGTACATATTGCTGCAACTAATTTTTGTTTGTTTCGAGAACCAACTTCTCCGTGTTGATTAGACGAAAGAAATGTTGTCGAAGAGATATTTCACATTCAACTAAGGAAGTCATCCTGGAACAACTCCAATGTCACTCAGTCAACTCTAACAATTCTCTCCTATGCGGAGAAAGAAGATGTATCTGTGCGAGCCAATATTGAGAGGAACAGTAAAAAGGCCAAGTAGTTGGCTGCGACCGCGATGGAGATAACATCGACATATGTTGAATCTGAATCTTCTAGCAGTGGCACCTCAATTGAACCAGCCACACCAATGAAGAAGGTTTGAAAGGTTAGCTAACCAGTAAGCGTTTCTTTTTGTATTTCTTTTGCCGGCATTCTTACTTCTTCAATTCTTACTAAACACGCAACTTATGCCTCATTGACCTGTATATTCACTTTTGTGTATACCACTATACAATATATTTTCATCAAACAGTTGGTATAGCGTCAAATAAATTATGTACATGTTGCCTATGTTCCTTAGTTCAACTTCACAATTGTTGAGCTGCTACATTTGACCAACTGCACAATGGTTTAAAATGAAACTAATGAAGCTGCAAGGGAAGGAGAATTAGTATACATACTAAACACTTTTCCTTTTTTACTAAAATATGTAGGTGAGCCTGGTTTGGATAGGTAGTTCCGAGAATCAATTCTCTCATGAGAACTCTGGCTCCAGTAGAACACATGCATTTTTGCCATACATATCGGTAATGAGGAACGAAGTGAAATTACAGTAAACATAACAACACTCCAAAGCTACTAGAACCAGGGCAATTTTTAAATTGAATTAACCTACAGAGTCTTCAGTGTTCTCAAATGTGTTCACACTAAGACTATTTATATCTCTTAGGTTCGACATTTTCTGGTGTAAACACTTGCTCCCTGTATGAAAATAACTTCCACGGGGAACAGCATCTATCGTTCTCTGAAATTAAAAATGCCCTCTTCTGGTGATGAATTCGTTTGCCACAAATTGCGAACAAAGTCCTGTACAACATTGATGTATTCTTTAAACATTTTCATTTGTCCGACATATGCCAATGATTACTCCAATGATTGAATTTCCTATAATTGCAGGAAGTATATTCCTCATTTTCTTCTTTTGATTAATGGGAAAGAGTAATTTTTGGGAATGTGAATGTGCACAACCTCAACTGGTAAAAAGGTGAAGGTATTACCAGTTAGGAAGAAGGAGGTAACAGGGATGGTGTGGAACTTTTGAACGTGTTTTGGGATGTCTCAGTTATTGAGATTTGGCACCAAGCGAGTATGCTGCATTGACATAGGTATGTTGTATTATGTCTTGGTGTATGTGTATGAGGATATAATTAGGCATTTGTATTTTTCCCAAGTAATTACCTACTGAGCACAGAATGGACATAGCATCGCAATGAATAGTTTCCAAAAGAAGGAAAAGAAATATTGTTAGGTATACAATTTCAAATGGTTATTGCATTGTATTATGCCTATCCATGTACGAGGACACAGATCATGTTTTTGCTTTCTCATGTGACCTAATTCTTTGTTTATATTTTCATTTGGTTAGGTAAACTGCTCAGTTCACTCCTATGACTTTGTTGTTGACTCTTTCAACGATGCCTGCTCTCTTATCTTGCCACTATACATTCCATATTTCCTGTGTGTTGGAGTTGTATTGTAAAATTCTTAAAGCACTAACAATTACAACTGCTAATGCATTTCGTGCAGGTACATTCGCATGTTGCTGCGCTATGCATTCTGCGATTGGAAAAACTTCCCTGCACTCCAATTCTGCCATTTTGTTGCTATAGATTAAGCTACCATTATGTTGTAACTAAAGAATCCTAATAGTTGAACTTTGGGGGTTGTATTACAACTGCTTTTACAGCAACTCTTTCACCTACTATATCTGCAAGACACAGTTGTATCGATTGTAAATATTGTCAATGTTATATATAATACTATGATGTTGCGCTTATATTCCCGTGTTGTTGTGATGAATCATCTGTGGAGCATTTTCGCTGAGATCTGATTCCAATAGCTTCTGATATTGCTCCAGGTCAACACATTTTGAAACGTATGTCTAACGGTATAGTGTTGTCCTGCGTGTACAAGTTGGCATTGTGGTGCTCACTTCTTCTGACGAAGAATGCCATAGGTGTGATGTTCTTCTTCATGAAGTATCATTTGAAGTTGGTAATGTTACTCTAATGTAGTGTAAAGGATAACTTCCATAGGAATTATTCATTTATCATGAACATTTGTACTATGCTTCTGCGAAATAATAGAATCGTTCCTCAAAGGCGGATACGATTGAATTAGCTTTGGACTACAACACACCATGATGTTAGATAATGTGCTGAATGTATTGGCAGATAATTAGAAAAGAATGAGTATGTAGCATATGGATTACGATTTCAATCTTCATATGGACTCTGGCTGCTGAGGCTGCACATACATTCCGATATTTTTTCTTTCTTTCTGGTGGATTCTGCTTTGTTTCTTCTCTGTTTTGTTCTAATCCTGCCTTTTTTTCCCTGTTTTTGCCTCTCATGTAAAAGAAATGACATACTTACTATAATGAATCAGGAAAAATTACAAACATCTATCCATCACTCGGCTTAAAAGTCACATACATGCATGTCGAATGAGGAAGAACAATGTTATCAAAGGCTAAAAGCGTAAAAAAGCTCTAAGGTCTGTGGGGGCTTTAAGCACAAAGCGCTAATAAAGTGTGGGCTTTAATGAAAAAAGTCACAAAATGAGGACTAACTTGTGAGACTTGCATTACCTTTTAGAGGTGATATACAAGAAGAATGAACCTCCTAGAGTTGCTTCCTAAGTTGGATATCAAGTAAGGATGTCTTTTTCATTCATGTTAAACTCCAAAGAGAGGTTTATTTCTATGTAACAACTGCAGCATTGCAAGCCACTACCAGCTTAATAACATTCTCAGTTGCTGCCTTGGACAGATTGTACGCAGGATTTTTGATGCATTATGTATTTATTTACTGTTTCTCTTGAATTAAACAGATTATGTTTTCAACAAAAAGAAACAACATATTTCCTATGAAAGGCGTAATTGTTTGTAATATTTACTCTTTTGCTACAAGAGTAGTACAGTCGAGCATAACACATACTTTTTGTTTTTCTTTTTAACGTTTTAGGGACATAATGTTGCTATTGTAACACTAACATTAAAATATACATGCATTGTACATTTAACTTTTATCTTACTCCATACACGACATTTATATTCCTCCTATCATAATATACAATAATGTTTCATAACTATGGAACACATCTAACGCTTATACTAATAATAAACCGAAAAAAGAAATGTTGGGCACGGGCCTGACCTATCTAGTATATTTATAAGGAAATTTGAAGTGAATTTATCTTCTGATTTTTCCGTCCATTTATCTTCTTTTGTTATTGAGAAAATGGTCTAAAGCCCCCCCAACCTATACCCGAAATCCCAACTACACACTCTAACTTCACGGGTGTCCTATTACCCCCCCTGAACATTTTATTTCTCTATTTACTACACACCCCAGTGATGAGCTGTCATAGGAGGTGAGAACACCTCCTCTAGGCGCGTGAGAAGAGGAAAAAACGTTAGAAAAAGGAATAAATTTGGAATGGTCATCTTCCCCAAATTAAATAAACCATTGTTCCTTCTTCCCCACCATTAATCCTCATTTCTTCATCAATATTTTGACGATTTTCTTTTGGGCTTAGCTAGGGTTTAGTTGTTTATGTTCATTTCAACTTTAAATCTTGAAGTTAGGGTTTGTAATCTGCTCTAATTTCTTATTTAGGTTCTTTGAATTTTCTCTAAATTCGTCAAAAATGGCAAATGAAAACTTGAATAAGCTTTGTATGGATGAAATTTCCATTTCAATGGCAGAAAAATTTTAGCCAAAGAAAAGGAAATACATATATTTATAAAAGAGATTAAAAATAAAAATTATGTTGGTATTGTAAAATTTTTGATTACAAATGGAACTTGAAATTTCCATTTCAATGGAGAAAAATTTTAGCCAAAGAAAAGGAAAAAAAGAAAGAAGAAGAAATGGGCTGAAAAAGAATAGAAAAAAATATAAAAGGGAAATAAAATAAAGAAAAGGAATAATAATATTTTTATATAAAATAATTGCAGAATAAAGAATTTTTTTTTTAAAAAAAGTTAATATTACGTGGCAGGGCGCGTGCAATTCACTTTTTTATATAAATCTGGGTGTGCGTTTTTAAGGGGGTATATATTATACTTTTAAAATGTTCAGGGGGGTAATAGGACACCCATGAAGTTGGAGTGTGTAGTTGGGATTTCGGGTATAGGTTGGGGGGGTTTTAGACCTTTTTCTCTTTGTTATTTTTTTAAATTTTCTTTTTGTATTAAAGATAAAAATAAAAATATTGAAATATAGATTGGATTCTTACTTTTTGATTTTTTTAAATATTCTAACACGTTATGCTTCTTTTTCCATGGGTGACTTTTTTTAATAATCTGCACATAAAATAGAAGATATTTGAAATGTATTTAAAATTAAATTAAATAGATAACCATTTATGACTAAAAACTGACATAATTTGAATTTTTCAAAAAAATTGCAAAAATTTGGGAGACGGTAAAAAATTATAAAATATAAAATAACTATCAAAATTTAAATTATAAAAAATCGTAAAATTTAAAAACTAACTATAACTTATTACTACCTGACTTAACTAATTTCTCCTAAAATTACCACATGTCTTAATTCTACGTTGTCACTTAGCACAATCCTATGCTAGACTTTCTTTCTTTTAATTATATAATATATACTAATATTCTCTTAACGGATCATGTAACTGAAGAAAATGTTATCAACTTTCGGAAAGCGCGTGAGAAGGAAAAATTCCACTAAAAATGGTCCAAACTATACATGTCGTATGCTGATTAGATGAGAAAGTGGGGAATGTTAAAGCACGAAATTGAACCCTTATCACCAAGATGAAAGTTTAGATAAATTAATCAACTAAGCTATTAAATATTTCCCACAATTTATTATACTTGATTATACTTTCTTTAAAAGAAAACTTACATAAATATGTCATATTAAGAAAATATTTATCACTTATAGTAATAATATTTTTTTCTATTAGGACACATATAATCCATTTATAAACTTATTATAGAGAAAAAAAATTATAAAACACATATGATACAAATTTTATTGATGATAATACATTTATCACACATTTTAATACACTTATAATACATTGTGTCAATTTCTTACCAAACAAGCATAATATATTTTAAAACACTTATAATACATTTATATTGCATGCATAATTCACTTTTAACACATAATGCAATTTTATCATAGTACTACTAGATATAGCTATAAATAGTAATAAATAAAAAGTATAAATAAAATCGTAATTATTTATTAAAATATACTCACCCAAATAATCTTTCCTTTTTTAAAAATTTTGTTTTTCCTTCTAGGTTTTCTTTTTCTTAGGGTGTGTTTGGTATGAAGGAAAATGCTTTCTTGGAAAATAAGTGGATTTTTGACTTATTTTCTCATGTTTGGCTGGTGAGTAGAAAATGTTTTCCGGAGAAAAATTTTAGTGTTTGATTTATGAATGAAAAACATTTTAAAGAAAATATCTTCTTTTTTTACTAGAGAGTAGAAAATAAAATTGTGAAAATTGAAAATATTTTTTAAAAACAAACTTTAAATTTTTATTTTTTTAGAGTGGGGTGGGGGTGGAGGGGGGGTTCGGGGGTAGGGGTGGGGTAAGCTAAAAAAATAAAATTTTGAAATTGAAAATATTTTTTAAAAACAAACTTTAAAAAAAAAAAATTGGGGTGGGGCTGGGTAAGGCGCCGGTAGAGGGGTCCGGGGTAGGGGGTGGGGTGATGTAAAAAAATAAAAATTTGAAATTGAAAATATTTTTTAAAAACAAACTTTATAAAAAAAATATTGGGGGTGGGGAGAGGGTGGCTGGTGGGTGGGGTCGGGGGTAGGGATGGATGAGGTAAAAAAATAAAATTTTGCAAATTGAAAATATTTTTAAAAAAATAAACTTTAAAAAAAAAAAATTGGGGGTGGGGGGAAGGGGTGGGAGCTGGGGTAGGGGGTTGGTGGGGGGATCGGGGGTAGGGGGTGGAGTTAGGTAAAAAAAATAAAACTTTGAAATTGAAAATATTTTTTAAAAACAACTTTTAAAAAAAAAAAATGGGGTAGGGGGTGGGATGATGTAAAAAAATAAAAATTTGAAATTGAAAATATTTTTAAAAAAAACAAACTTAAAAAAAAAAATTGGTTGGGAGAGGGGGGGGGGGCTGGGGTAGGGTGCTGGTGGGGGAGAGTCGGGGGTAGGGCGTGGGGTGATGTAAAAAAATAAAATTTTGAAATTGAAAATATTTTTAAAAAAAAAACTTTAAAAAAAAAAAAATTGGTTCGGGGGTGTGGGGAAGTCGGGGTAGGGGTGGGGTGAGATAAAAAAATAAAATTTTGAAATTGAAAATATTTTTTAAAAACAAACTTTAAAAAAAAAAAATTGGGGGTGGACTGTTGGGTGGGGTCGGGGGTAGAGGTGAGTGAGGTAAAAAAATAAAATTTTGAAAATTGAAAATGTTTTTTAAAAACAAACTTAAAAAAAAAAATTGGGGGTGGGGGGATTGGGGATAGAGGGTGGAGTGAGGTAAAATAATAAATTTTGAAATTGAAAATATTTTCTAAAAAACAAACTTTAAAAAAAAAATTGAGTGGGGGTGGGGCCTGGTTGGGGGAATCGGGGGTGGGGTTAGTGGTGGGGTGAGGTAAAAAATTAAAATTTTGAAATTGAAAATATTTTTAAAAATAAACTTTAAAAAAATATTGGAGTGGGGGTTCGGGGGTAGGGGTAGAGGTAAGGTAAAAATAATCAAAATTTGAAATTGAAAATATTTTTTTAAAATAAACTTAAAAAAAAAAAATATCGGAGGTGGGGGCTAGTAGGGGGCTGGTGGGGAGTCAAGGGTAGGGATGGAGTGAGTGGGGTAAGGAAAAAAATTGTAATTTGAGGGTGAAGGAAAGTTTTGAAAAATGTTTTCTTTAATTTTTGAAGGGAAATCATTTTCTTTAAATTTGAGAAAAATAAGTTGATTTGGAAAACATTTTACAAAATATTTAAGCCAACCAAACATGAAAAAATTGAAAAACATTTTCCCATTTCATACCAAATTCACTTAGTCAGTTAGTCTTTCTCCCTTTTCTCTTTCTTTCTTTCTTTCTCCGGAATTTGCCGACACCTCCCTCTATCCTTCACGACATTCTCTACTTCTTTTTTTTTTTTTTTTTTTTGCTTCTTTGTAAATAAATTTAGTTCATAGATTTAATATTACACTTCATTAAAAAGATCAAATTTATTTCAGAGATTAGACCACGTATATGTTTCCTTTCTAAAACATTAAGTAAAACACTTTCCATATTCCCAAAAATATTTGAGAAAAAACTTGATAAATATTTTTAACAAGCAATTCAAATTCTCAAATATTAGAAAAAATTAATATTTAGTTAAATTCTATTATTTAGAACTTTTAAAAATTTAAAATTACCTCAAACTTTTATTTTTTGTAAACACACCCATTATTTATAGTTTTGGATAGAATTTTAGTCCTAGTTTCACTATACAAAATGTATACAGTTATATACATACTTTATATAAATTTTTTTTTTTTTCCAAATTTATATTATTGTGTTTGCTATCAAAACTTTTCATGTAACATGTTCATTATATAATGATAGTAAATATTTTTAATAATTTTTTAAAACTTATGAATATAAATCATATTTCTTTAAAAAGTCAAATATTTTTTTCAAAATCTATGGTGAAACTTGACCCAAAAATATTTTTAAAAGTATGAACAAAAGGTAGCTTACAACTTACAAGTAGAGACAAAAATCATAGCACCTTCACCGAAAAATGATATTGGAATACCTCTGTAAATTGTATATCGATCTCATCAATAAAGTATGTTGTTGAATGTTGAGAAGCCCTTTGTGTTACATATATGAAAATTCTTTTGCGATGAATATGGGAAAGAGAAGAAAGAAGGAAAAACCTTTCAAAAAAGAAGAAGAGTGTAATACACTAGTAACACTCTTGCATAGTAACTGGGATGGCTTTGCATTAATTTCACTCCAAACACAAAAAGTCAAGTAGACATTACGTATTTTGTCATAAGTCAAGTACGAACACTACTAGTACCCCATCTGGAACATTCTGTAACCAAAGAAAGGGAAAGTTAAACAAGAATCACTTTGCTGTACACAAAAACAAGAGTAAATTGACTGGTGGAAATACAAATTGTCAGATTTGTTCCACCTTATTCTCATTTCAGATTGGAGAAAACACTAAATTAAATAAGAGCAACATATTTACAACACATTGTTGGATATCAAACTTCAACTCTTTCAGTACCTGAAAGCGAAAACAAAAAGAAAATTAAAATGAAAACTAAGACTAGGACAAAATTAAAGCTTCAGGACGAATCACAAAATGCTCTCTTCCTCTACTTGCTGTTACACATAGATATTTGTTATCATCATGCCACCTAGGCGCCATTATTGTCATGTATGAGGTTCATATATACTTATGATGGAGACTAGCTCTTGGTGGAATATTCTAGAGTTTCCGCTCTAGATATTTATGGATTTGGTAGGAAGAATATCTTGGAACATTCAAGACATGTAAAACATTCTTACGACTTGTGTAACAATTAATATTTACACACTAGCCCCTAGGTGGTCGACCATTTATTGGTAAAATAAAATCATCAATCAAGGAATCATCCAAGTCTCAAGTAAAATAAAATCTTCCTTTTGACAAATCTCTCGTCTTTCTTAAGTAGTATTCCCTTAGAGATGTTGAGTGTAGTAAGGTTGACTTGGCATCGTGAGCGAGTTGCCATGTGCCGCACAGTGCGCTCAGTCAAAGTCTAGGGCCGTGACACATTATTTCCTAAAATTTATTGTATTTCTACACTAGGGAGAGTTCAGTTCAGAAAACCCTCAGTCATCAGCCAACATGATCCTATTTGCTGAGGAGCAGTCGAGCATGTTTTTGGGCTTGAAGGAAATTTCTGCTCTGCCATCAATATATTTACACAGAAACCAACTTAGCATATGTTACCCACAGAAAATGCAAGATCAATCTTGTTACCGCATTAAGTTGAGTTTAATAATGGGCAGAAATCATCTAGGTTGCTTGGAATTGGTCACGGGTGTATCTAGAGGTCGGATCTTGCATGATCTAAATTATAAGATTCTAGGAAACGGATCCAGATATGAATACGGGTGCAGAGATTCGACTAAAAATAATTCAAATATCTAAAAATAAAATTATAAAACAAAAATTATGAGATATTATGTGGAAAACTTGAGGAAAAAATATTGATCAAGATGAGGAGGAGGAGGAGATAAACGGAAAAGAAGTGACATAAAAATTCCATTTTCTTTGATTACAGAACTCATTGAATCTGTCCGGAATTTCTCTGTCAATTTTGGTCAGAGTACCCAAAATTAGCTGACCAGATCGGGTAAGGATCCCACACCCACAACCATGCCGTGTCAACACAAGTGCAACACCGAAAGTGAAGAATCCGAGATGTCAGTTCTTTCTCGTATTGAAACTTAAGCTGATTTAAAAAGTTTATGAATTGAAGTACCATTTATAAAGACATGATTTATCTATAGGTAGTAATAAAAGCAGTCCCAGAATGTACTGCAGCATTCCAAATAATTCTAATGACAATAAACCCTTACCCAGTGGAAAAGCTCACTTTTTTAAATGTGGTAATATAAAATCATAAAACAACTTGAAAGATGTGCAGTAAAGTAACAAGTCTTGGTGTCTTACTTTGAATTGCATTAAAAGAAGATACAGTGAAGGCGCTGTAGTTTTTCATACAAAGACGAACACTTCATTCAGCTGTTGTGGAAAAGAGATGAAGAGATACCTAAGATGTTTTCGCCAAAACTTGGAAACAGTAACACTTCCATTGGAAGAAAAGGTTGGGTGGCTGTGATTGGTTTGATATAAAGATGGACTACTGTGAAGCATCTGAAGGATGACCACAAAATAACAAAAGACCTGCAGCAACAGGAGACATGAATATTGGTAGGCCAAAATATACTTAATTGCATTTCCACTTGTGATGTTACTTACTCCTCAAGATTCTACATTCAATATCCACAACATTGATAATCCCAAATTGAACTAGCAGGTCTGGATGGTAAAGACTTTTTAAAAGTTAATGTACATGTACCACGATATAATGATTCATTAAGTGATGTAACAAAATTCTTTTAGTGCACACATGCAAAAGTATGCATCAATCTTCAAATGCACAAGATTATATATAAAGACTCCCTCGGTTTTATTTTATGTGTCGGTATTACTGCGCACGGAGTTTAAAAAAGAAATGATGACTATTGGAAGTTGTGATCTTAAACATGCTATAAACTTCTCTATGGCTATAAAAGTTTGTCATTGAGAGTAATATAGAAGTTTAAAGTTAAATTGTTTCCAAATATAGAAAGTTGTCATTCTTTTAGGAACAAATTAAAAAGGAATGAGATGCCACATAAAAAGGAACAGAAGGAGTAAGAAATAAAAGAAAAAGAATATTAGAAATTTGGTTAGTCATGATACTTACAATGAACGGAAGAAGTTAACCTAAGAGAGCTAATGCTCATCCCATCTGCCACTGCATCCAGATAAATGAAACTGGATCAAACCTCAAAGTATTATTTTAAGATATCTTTGAGTATTTAAACTTGACATGTAAAGCATCAATCTCAAAAGAAAGGATTTGGGCCAATGATAGAGGAATCTAAAACTTTGAGTATTGTTTTTAACTACTACGAGAAGTAGATACAATTTAAAATATTAAGTATATAGTAGAGAAAACGGCGACCATCAGTAATTAGAAAGAAGGAAAGTACTTTAAGAACTGGTTCTCCTTGGTTCGCATTCGATGGTTGCTTGGCAGCAGCTGCCATTTGTGCACGTGCTGCTCTTCCTGCAGCAGATTTTTCATATTGTTCTTGCCTGTTACAACAATGGATAATTCAGGCCAAGCAAACATTTTATTTTGAAGATCTGGTATAGCAGTAGCAGTAAACTGATTATGTGAGAAGAAGCTGCATAATATGAATGTAATGTTATGAATTCACCAACTTAAGAAGTTCAAATACCAAGTGTGAGATATTTCTATGCTTGTACTTAGGATGAGAATAGGCATCCCTAGTCACATTTAAGTATCTTTCCTGGGAGGTACATCTCATGCCTTCCATGCTTCGTTAAAATGACATTAATGTTATATGCATGACCCAATACATCTTTTAAAGAAGTGTTTGAGTTCCGATTTTTTAGATTATGGTTATACAGATATCAATCTCGATAAACTTCACATGGTTAGTAATAATCAGATAGAATGTACTAAACTAAAATATTGCCTATACAGATTTAGCAGTTAATTGTATTATATGCCTAAAGGAGCTCTATGTATAACTAAAGGGCTCAACTTTTCTTCCTCTCAGCCCTTATTGGTATTTTTTGGAAACAGCCCATGTACCTCGGAGAGGTAGTGGTAAGGTCTGCATACACTCTACCCTCCCTATACCCCACTTTGTGGGATTGCATTGGGTTTGTTGTTGTAGCCCTTATTGGTACTGTGTTTGGGAACATGAGAAAGGAGGAATTTTGCTTCTTTGGATGCAAATTTATTTGAAGTAGAAGAAAAGAAGAAGCATTCTCTTCCACTCTCTCCTCAGTCCTCAAAGAACCAAACAAACTCAATATTCTCGTACTTTACCCACCATTTTTTCACTTCCTCTTTGTTCTTCCTCCATTTATTACTTAATGTTCTTACAATGGTGAAGTCCCTTTCCATTAATTACTACGTGAAAATACAAGTGAAGAAGCATAATTGAGGTAAGAAGGTCTTTCCTCTTCTCTAAAACCTTGGAAATTATTTGAAATCCATCGCTCTTGAACGAAAATCATAATCTCCCTCCACTTTACGTGAACCTTGGCATCTCCCTCATTCTTCTTCTAAAGCCATAACAGAAATTGTGTATGTTACATATCATTCCAAAACTCCTCTCCGGCACAGAAGTTGTGAACCAAATCAGACCTATAAATTTACAAGGACTAAACAGCAGGTATTAAGAAAGTAACAGAGATGCATGAAAATCTGTCAAGCGATATAAGCCAACGAGGATTTTCATGCATTGTACACATGACCTTTATGAATGTAACTGAATTCCTTTTTTGTCATTTTGAAAAGAATTATCTGCTATGGATTTGATGCAGGGAAACTTTTACTCTGTCCGCTTGTTCTTAAACAATCCATGAGATTTCAGTGGCTACAAAAGCGTGTCATTAAGGGTAAAATGGGAAGATTATAGTTTGAAACTGTTACAAATCAGCAGGACACGTCAAAGACCCTTAGACGTAGCAAAAGGGATAAACAATTGCAAAAGTATTCGAACCACTATGTGTACCCAAATCCCAAAAGAATATCTCCTCTGCCAAGCCGCTAGAGAATGGGACAAGTTCAGCTTTACACAGAATAGCATAAATAGGCTAAGGCACAGAGAAAAGGGTGTGAATGATCTTGCTTACTTTTTGTTCCTTAGAGTGTTAGATCTGGAGCCTCCCTCTTTCTTGATGTTTTCTCTTTTTTTGCATGTTTTATTCCAAGAATTTGACGAACAGACCCCTCTTGTGGCCTGAAAGTCAGTTTATCAATCTATATCAGTTTATCAATCCTATACCAATAGTTGATGATTATTCGATGAATTACACAATGCATATTTTTTTCCCTCTAAACTGGATCTTTTGGCTGGTTATCACCAAATTCGCCTTCACCCACCGGACATCGAGAAAACTGCTTTTCGCACCCATGACGGCCTTTCTGAATTCACTGTCATGCCAGTTGGCCTGTAAAATGCTCCTTCCTCTTTCGAATCCACCATGAATTCTATTTCAAACCATTCCTTCGTCAATTCGTGTTGTTTTTTATATGACATTCTTCTGTTCTTGGCCTTTGCCTACATCACTCATGGAGGTTAGAGGTTTTCTTGGCTTGACGCGCTACGACTATCTATGATAGTGTCAAAGGTTATGCACAGTTAGCTTCTCCTCTTACAGACTTGTTGAAGAAAGACTCTTTTATTTGGACTGAGTCGTCGACATCAGCTGCATTCTTCAACTTAAAAGAAGTTTTGAGTTCAGTCCCTGTCCTCTCTTTACTAGATTTTCCAAAGTATTTACTGTGGAAACTGATGTGTCTGGCATAGGGATTGGAGCAGTTCTATCCCAAGAGGGTCATCCTATTGCAGTTTTCAGTCAAAAGTCTTCCATTACGATGCAAGTTGCTTCTACCTACAATAGGGAAATGTTTGTCATCACTCAAGCCATTCAAAAAAGGCGACAATATTTGGTGGGTTGTTGTTTTCTGATCATCACTGACCAACAACCCTTAAAGTCCCTCATCAGCCAAGTAATACAAACTCTGGAGCAACAGTGTTGGCTAAGTAAACTTATTGGCCACGATTTTGAGATTCGTTATAGGTTGGGAAAGATGCCTTGTCACGAGTTCTTGTTCTTCAAGCTTTGACTTTGGCCGTCATTGAATTGGCCTTGCTAGACCAATTACGTGCCTAAACAAAACTGATGAAGGCTTAATTACATTACAACAACTCTGGATTCTTGAATTCGCATTCCACTTGTCTACCACATTTTTCTTTTCAAGAAGTACTGCTTCTATTTCGAAATCAATTGGTTATTCCTCAAGATGCTAACCTTTGATCCTTGTTGCTTGCTGAGTTGTACTCTTTCAAAGTTGGGGGCCATGGGTCATGCTGGTGTCTCACGCACATTTCATCGTCTTTTTTCCAATTTCCATTGGACGGGAATGTGCGCCGATGTACAGAAATTTGTTTTGGAGTGTCAAACCTATCAACAAATGAAAGACTCGACCTTGAAGCCTGCTGGTTTGTTATCCCCCATTGCCCATTCCAAATGTTATTTTGAAGATATTTTAATGGATTTCATAACTGGACTTCCTCTATCGCAACGTCGTGTTGTTATATTGCTGATTATAGATTGTCTCTCCAAATATGGCCACTTTATTGCCCTGCCGACCAAATTTACTAGCCAAAAAGTTGTTATGGTGTTTGTTCAGGAATTTGTTTATTTACATGGAATCTCGGTCACTATTGTTTGTGATCATGATCCCCTTATTTCTCTCTGAGTTTTGACAAAAACTGCACAGACTCCAAAGGACATGGCTTGCTTTGAGTTCACCTTATTACCCATTCAGATGGCCAAACTGAGGCTATTAATAAGTGCTTAGAGATGTATCTTCGGTGCATTGCTCCTCATAATCTATCCACTTGGTTTTCCCTGTTATCTAGGGCGGAATTTTGGTATAATATGTCATACCAACACAGCTCTAAGTTAACTCCATTTGAAGTAGTTTATGGTTGTGTCCCTCCAATTGTTTCCATATTTTTCCGGGATAGTTCAAGTAATATTGTTGTGTCTGCCTCTTTTCTCCAACAAGATGGAAGTCTTAGCTATTTTGAAGGCCAATTTCTTGCAGGCCCAAGAGCGTATAAAGATTAACGCAGACAAGCATCGCAGGGTTGTGGTCTTCAATATTGGTGATTGGGTCTATGTCCATCTTCATCCTTATCGTCAACTTTCTTTACACTTGCAGCGCCCATACTAAATTGAGCAGATGCTTTTTTGGACTATTCCAAATAATTCAAAGAATTGGTGAGGTTGCTTATAAGCTAGAGCTTCCACCTTCTCCCAAGATTCATCGTGCCTTTCATTTTTCTGTTCTAAGAAAATATCTGCGGAATCCATGTCATCAAGTTACTCCAATTGGTCTTTTGGATCAGTCATCATCCATAGTCCTTACTACTGAAGATATCTTGTAGACACGTACCATCTCGAGGGGTGGCCATCAGATACATCAATGCCTTGTTAAATCGTTAGGCCTTCCCACTTATGATGATACATGGGAGGACACTACTACATTGCTGCATAGGTTTCCAGATGAGAACCTTGGGGACAAGGTTCAACTCCACGGGGGCAGCATTGTAACAAATCAGAGTCCCTTACACGTTGCAAAAGGGATAAAAATATTGACAAAGTATTTGGACCACATAGTGGTCCCAAATCCCAAAAGAATATCTCCTCTACCAAGCCGTTAGAGTATGGGATAATAAGTTCAGGCTTACACAGAATAGCATAAATAGGCTAGGCATAGTGAGAAGGGTGTGAAATGATGTTGCTTATTTTTTATTGCTTAGAATGTTAGATCTAGAACCTCCCTCTTTCAAGTTGTTTTCGTTTTTTATTGGTCAGTTTTATTCCAAGAATTTGTGGAACAGACCCCTCTTGTGGCCTGAAAGTCAGTTTATCAATCTACTTCAGTTCTCATTGTTCAAGAAACTCTTGTGTCATTGAAAGGATGTATTAAGGAAATCATGAAAACTAAAGGATGTATTCAAATCCCTACCTGAGCAAATTTCTAGTTTATTTATATGTGGTAAAGCGAAAAATTCCCTCATTTGGAAAATTTAAGGTGATTTTTAGCCCATATCATATGTTTATTCTGGGAAGGCCTCTGCTTGGTCGAACTTTCTATCTTTATTAAGATTAAAATTGAATACATCAAATCAGTATGCATAAGAAATGAAAACAAATTGATAGGGCAAAGAAAGATTTGCCTTTTTTGGGCGGCTTCGGCAGCTCTCGCACGAGCTTCTTCGGAGGCTAATTGTTCTTCTTCTCTCCTTTGCTCTCTTTTGCTGCCTCCATCGAAGCAATCGAAGCAACCCATCTTCTTCCTTTTCTCCAATTACGCCTTTTTCCTTTCTATTTTGACTTTATATTTTCCAAAACTATTAATGACTATCATGTCAGGGTTTTTTAATTATAATTTCGAATAATTTCTCCTTCTCTTTACTCTTTCACCCACCACCACTTCTTTCGGTCATCCCTTCACAAAATTATTTTTTAACACATCAACTAATTACCAAATAAAATAGGAAAAACTAGCAAACTAATCAAAATCCCTAACATAATTATTTAAAAATATTTACACTTTAAAATAATTATTAAAAATGTCAATATTTTAGCAAATAAAATGTATCCTAATATAATTAATTTTCTTTCCTTTTATTTCTCAAATTAGGCCTGTATTGGACTAATTTTTACCCCACTGTCCCGGTAAAAAGAAAAAAAAAAAACATTACCCACTTTTCCATCTTTCTAGGTTTTTACCCCAAATCGCTCATTTCTCTCTCTTGAGTTTTTCACCATTGTTATCTTCTTTCCTTATCTAAGAAAATCACCTATTCGAATTTCCTCCAATTTGTTCAAGAAATCTAACAATTCATTCAAAATTTTTGTTTGTTTAGTTGCTTAGTAAATTCTCCAATTTCGATTAGAGTTTTGGATAAGGAAAACCTCAAAGATCCCTCTCTAATGGCTGACTCTAAGATAATTACAAGAGATATCCCACTTAATCATCAATTTTCTAGCGATTTGCCATCTTTTGATCTATGTAAGTGAATACGGATTCGAATTTGGGTTTGGTGAATAAAAAAATGAAAAAAAGGAACATAGAATATTAATTTTTGTTTGTTAATTGTTTTTCTTTTACTCAGCATTTGTATTTTTATTAACAACATTATATTTCTTTTTTTAGTTTGTAGTCATTCCAATAGGTATGCCAAATGGATTTGTATTTCTCAAGCATAGATGTATCATATTTCTTTCGCAATCACTTTGTATATTTTTAGAATATTGTATCATTCCTCAACAAATTGTATTATTTCCACTATATATGCTATTTTTTTCCTAGAATCTTGTATCCTTTCTTCAATCGTATTCATATGTAATGATTAGATTATATTGGGATACAATCAGTAATATTTTTGTAATACAAATAAAAGAAAAATATATTTGGCAATCATGTAATAAAATTTTGATTAATGGGATACAACTTTTAGTTTTCACTATGAAAGTAAAATACATACATAACTCAATCATGAATACTTTTTTGTTATATGAATGTGAATCTATATTTATTGATGATTTTGTATTCAATTTTTGTGGAATACAATGTAGTTATTCGGATAGGGCCATGTATACCTGATCAATTTTGTATTTCACCAATTACATCAAAGTTCTAGTTGGGAATTCCTTCTCCAAAGTTGTTTGTCAACGAAATTTTACCCGTTTGTCAATGAAATTTCATACCTGTTTTCAAAATCTTCTTCCCAAACAGAAAAAACGCAATTTAATCTAATTCACTACAACAGAGATTGAGTATTATCAATGGAAATTTAAAAATCGATACTGAAAATTTGATGAACAAGGGGGATGGATGCCCTGTTGTTTGTTTTTGAATTTGTAACTGATGAGAATTTTAAGTGACATGTTCCTTTAAAAAAATATTTTATCCCCTAAATTTATCCTTTCTGGTATTAAATAATTGTATTCTTTCAATTAAAAAAAAAAAACATAAATCAGATACATAACAAACTAAAATATTGACATTTTTAATAAATATTGAAAATGTGGCTAAGGGGTCCTATTAAATGCTAAAATATTGACATTTTGAAAAATTTCCCAAAAAAATAGGCTACTCTCCTCCAAGCTTCCTTTTTATCCTAATTAAATCTTATACCCTATAATTATTATCAACTTCTTTAAAAATTATGATATTTTTATTTTTTTGAATTCATGTAACAAAATTTTCATCTAAGGATAAACACTTTCTTTTGAACAAAAAAAGTGAGAAATACTAATTAAGTATATCAGCTAATGGTGTTCTATAATGAAGTAATTAGCATAATTAAAAAATTAATTTTATTAATAATCATCAAAACTCTAATACTTATTTATACAAATGAAAATAAAAGAGAATAATAACTACACAAATATATTTTGACGTAGAAAATACAAAATAATTAATTTAAGTAAGGTCAGATTTTTTAAAATTGTATTTATGATTTTAAATTATTTTAAACAATAATTTATATAATACTCCATCAATGTCAAACAAAACTTGTTTATTTATATATAAATTAGAGAATACACATGCCATTCATGTTACTTAACCCTCCTTCTAAAAATGGTTGTTTTAATTTACTTGTCCAATTTATGAAATCAAAAGAAGTTTTTAATATCTTTTATTTCTATCATTAGTATTAAATAAATGCATAAAATAGTAATAGTCTAATTTAAAGTTTCAAAGCATTCTTAATAATGTTAGTTTTGTAAAATACACCTCTAATTACTTTTTTTAAGGGGTGTCATAACAAGAAGGGCCAAGTAATATGAAACGCATGGAGTTAGAGAGTGGATAAAGAAAAAAATATATGCATACCTGCATATGCACACGCTTAATGCATATTATATTGTTGAAATAACGGTCACAATAATATTAAATTTTGTGACAAATTCATGGAAATATTATTCTACTTATAATGTAAATGAACTTAAAAGAAAAAATTATTAAAGAATAAAAAGGTTAAATATACCGGTAAGTATAAGTTATAGTTGAACAAAAATAAATATTTATTAGAGTAACCTTCTAGTCATTCTACCAACGCAGTATCCAGATGTGGATATAGTCTTTTGATATTGAATATATCTGAAATCAATATTTTTAGAACAAAGTATACATTTATATGTAAAAGTCAACTAAAAATTATAATAAATAGTAAATATGAATTCATAATATTAAAGAAGTATATGATGATTTCAATATAATAACTTCAAAAAATAATTTTATAAAACTTAAATTTATATCCACTTGTAATGATCCGGAAGGTCATTTTTAGAAATTTTTATAAAAATTATCGTTTTATCTCTCTCGATAATTGACCTGAGCCATTTATGATCAGTTGGTAAAGTTGATTTGAGAATTTTGAACTATTCGATAACTATGATTATTTAATTGATGGGTATTTATTAAATAATTTTAGTTGATGATTACGGGTCAAGTTTTTAATTTATTTAATACCCTATACCATTTGACCCATATATGAAAATAAGTTAGTAGGGTTAACATTTTAGATCACAATTTGAGAGAAAGAGAGAAAGAAAGAAAAGGAATCAATGAGAGCAGCGGCTACGAATAGTAGACCTCACTAAGGCAAATATCATTAAGGTACCAAAATGTATACCTCTTTCCATTAATCTTTTACAATCTATATATATATTAAAGGAGAAACATGGACAAGGTGATGTGACACCTCTATGATCTCCATTCTTATTTATCTTTTTTCTCTTTTTTTTGACTTTTTTTTTTAATTTTTTCAATTATTTTATTTTGTAAAATCATCTCCTTAACTCATAGTTCTTTAATAAATAAATTCATAACTTTCAAGCTTTTCATATTCATAACTTTCAATTATTTAATGTACAAATTTGTAACATCTTAAAATCATCTTAATAGAAATTTATTTTGAGGTATATGTACCTCCCACTATAATTGTCTTCTTTATTAGAGTTTATAATATATACTCATGTATTCTTCCACCTTCAATTTTTATAATTCTTAATTAATTTTATTGATGTGGAGCAATAATATGTTAAAAGATGGGAGAAAAAATTATTTATTTATTTATTTTATTTTTTTATAATTAAAAAAAATTATTCAATTCAATCAACTTTTCACCTCCCACTATAACTACCTTCTTTATTAGAGATTTTAATATATATTCATGTATTCATCCCCCTTTAATATTTATAACTCTTAATTAATTTTATCAATGTGGAGTAATAATGTATTAAAAGATGGGAGATCAAAAGGCAAAAATTAACCTCTATATATACCTTTCACTACCAAACTATGCATACATTAATCAACCATTTTAGTTTTAGTTGTGCTTAGGAAATGCTTCAACATAAATTTCAATGTATTTTAATTTTTTTTTGAGTAGTAGCAATTTATCTAATGAGATCATGTATTGATGAATATTTATCTTGATTACACTTCCTATATGTGTTCTATTCTTTGTAAAATTTCTTTACAGGTTAAGAATTCTCATCTTATTGATTGAAATTTTTATATTTTTGCTTCATTACTATTTTTTGCTCAACATTTGCTAAATTTTAATGATTCATGCTATGTCATCTATATCGAGAAACTTGGTACATACAACAGATTTCTTCTAAGGTGATTTTATGCATTCAAATTTTAAATTCATAATAACAAATTCTGCTCCTATTTTATTTCAATTTCTTTTAGGATGTATAATTTTCTTAGATTAACTTTGTTCAAGAATATGATTAATGATTGATATTGTGTAACTTTGAAAACTATTTTGAAGTTTATGACTCAAAAATATAGGCAAAAGTTAATTTCATAAAAAGAAATTAAAAGGAAAATAAGAAGTCTACCTTACAAATAAATCATTTGTGTTGATTCATAAAATTAATTACATACATTATACATTATATATGTTAATGCATTTGAAATAATTGTTATGAGTAATGCAAGAGTCAAACTATTCACGTCTAAGTAACTGTAATTTTTAATTTTTTCTTAATAAAGAAAACATTCAAGTAAATTAGTAACTTCTTTCTATATTAATGATTGTTAGAAGTTGGATAATTCATCACTTTTTTTTATCATGACCTTATAAATGTATATAATACCTTTTGTTTGGAAAAAAAGAAGAAGAAAAGAAAGTGCATTATCCATAAAAGTGGAAGTGTTCAATTTTATATTTATTCTATATAATAGATAACTCAATATTATTAATTGATGGTCCATCAATTATTTTTATTTTCTTATATTTGTTTGATTATCTATATAATATATACACATAATTTTAAGCATATATAAGACGATTTGATACTTTTCTATAACAAACATTCATAATTTTTTTTCTTATTTTCTATTGACATTTTTCACTATTATTTTCATTTAATTGTTTTAAAGAATCTAATATCCATTATTAGTATAAAAGAATCAGCTAAAGAATAAAAAATATGGTGTGACACCTTTTTATGATCATTATTTTTATTTATTTCTTTCTTATTTTTTTGGTATTTTTTCCATTTACTTATTTTGTTAAAAAAACTATTGAAGAAGATAAAGGATAAAATAATGTGCAGTATATTAGCGATAGTTATGCATATTCATAACTATAACACATAAATGTTAGAATTAAAAGAAAACTAAATAATTGTTTAAGAGGAAAAACAAGTCTCAAAATGAAATTTGTCTCTTTATTTCTACTTAATTTATAAGAAGTTCATTCTAAATTATTGTTATACCGCGCGAAGCGCGGACAAGTTTCCTAGTTAATAATAATGAAATTAGTGGGTAGAAATTAATTGTTAGTCAATAGTTATAAGTAATGATTAATAATCTTTAGAATGACTTGATTGATTGAAAATTTGTAAGTTTGATGTTTGGAGAAGTGATTTTCATCTTGAAATTTTCTTCTTCTGTTTATAATGTTCGTACTAAATTTTTTAACACTGTATTGTGGCCTTTTTTTTCCCTTACGGCTGTCATCTTCATGAACATGGAATGGGGCTAATTTTCATTTTTTTTACAAATGACTTTCTTAGGTTTTTATGCAGTGTTTCGTAATTAATATTATAAGTTATGGCTTAGGTTTTAGTTTTTAAATGTTCTTATAGTTATTATATTATAATTCAAATATTGATATATTGGTATATGTAATTGAATGTTAGGCATATTTTATTATATTACATTATATTTATGTTATTTTGAAAAATTGAGACTTAACCCTAGGCTTGAAATTAAGAAATACGAGCCTTGACAAATTAATTGACATCAAGATTAGGAGCTTAATTCTAGGTTCGTGCTCTATGGAGTTACGTTATTTGGTTTTACTAAAATTTTAATTTTATCCTTGTGGGCATGGATTCAACTGTCTGAATGATTTTTGGGGTTTGGGATAGTAGTATAGCAATATGGGTGTGTACGGACTCATTTACCTATGAATAATGCATATTTGAATAGATCGCATTGACTTGGAAGACCAATGAAAGGAGAAGGCTCAAGTCCCGGAGTGATTGTTCGATTATTTGAGCCAAGTGAATTTCTCGACCCTTGTTAAGTGTCTAGAATCATGTATTTCTTTGTGGTATGTGTTGAGAGTAATGGGACTTGGTGATGGATTGACTTGTTCATATTGAATGATCCTAATAAGGAGTAATGGTAAAAAGAAGAAGAAGAAGAAGGTAACTTGATTATATATTGATTTGTGATGTGTTGTGAATGATTAGAAAGATTTATTGATTCATTGTTGATGTTGTATAATGATTGTGTTGTTGTGAATTGTACATTGGTATGGAAATGGTCATCTCCTCGTTAATTGTGTGAACATGTCATTTGCAATGGTTCTGAGACATAGTTGTGACAAGTGTTATGTGAATTGATGAAGAATAAAGAATTAAAAATGATGTATCATTTTGAGCGACGTGTCGCGCGCCATGACAGATATTATGATTTGAGGGAAGTATCGCACACCACGGCGGATTCTATTATCGAGGGTTGTATCGTACGTCGTGATGGATGCATGTACATATATGTCCTCCATGAATCCCGGACTGAGAGACAGCTGGTGCGTATCACTAGGTCAGACATGCATCACCATACTTGACATTGCATTTCATTGTATTGCATATCTTTATCATGGTGAACTTGGGAATGCTTGATACGCCCAAATTACACCTCCCTAAAGAAGTATAAGCGATCGTTGTTTAAATAAAGAACCTAACAGAGGTTAGGGTTGATCTCACAAGGAATGAGGTGTAGACTTAGGCTAATTGATTGTTAATTGTACTTTTAGTCATGTTATTTTCGTTAAAAGGGGGGTTTTGTAAAACAAAAGCTTGATTGATTGAATTCAATAATAAGTAACCAAGTAAACAGGGTTGAATGTTTTGTAGAATCAATAAAATATAAAACTAGGGTATACGTGTTCTCCACAAGTCCTTAACCCAATAAACCTTATAGTAGTAACCTTGTCTAGTGTTTAACATGCAAATTCGGTAAGTTAGGTATCTCCTAAGTGGCTGGTCTCCCAAATAGAAAATTTCACCACGCAACTTTGGTCGGTCTACGGGTGTATGCTTTACTAACCCTTACCCTTGACACCTGATTAGCTATCGCAGAGGTGGTTCAAGCTATTAGATGAAGTTTGTAGTCATCAAATCTCCATTATTTAATCTCTTTTCTCATTCGTCATTTCCTTGGTCGGGCAAGTAGGAAGGCGGGTTCTGACGTTGGCCATCGTTAAAAAACAATCAAAACGAAAAGATCAACAATACATGCATAAACACTATTTAAGAATTACTAATTATTAGGTTTACTTTGTTAAGTTCTCATGGTTCCCACAACCCTAGTTGTGGATTTAGCTACTCATGATTGGGTGATCACAATTCAAATTAAGTTTGTTAAAATAAATCATGAACTTACAATTAGAGCAGTTGAATTCTGAAATCTTGAATTGATGAACAAAAGATGTATTATAAACCAATGATTCAAGAATTAAATGGAAAAGAGTTTATCCAAAATAATTCTCAAACCCAAAATTCAATGCATAAATTGTCTAACGTTAAAAACGAGAAATAAACGACTATTTATAAACATATAATCCTAAATAAACTAGAAAAAGGAAACATAGGAAAAATAGGAGTAGACAGTCGCTTCTACAGCTCGTAAGACCCCCTCGTCAAAACAACTTCCTTGAAAAATTCTCTGGACTTTTCTACAGGTATGTTCTACGACCCGTAGAGCTTTATAGGACCCGTTCTGGCTTCTCATCGTCTAAGTACTGGAGCTCAAAAATCTCTGATCTTTTCTACGACTTGGACCTACGGTTCGTAGTCTGGTCTTGTTGTCTCATACTTAGCTCAAAAATCACTGCTTCATTCTACGAGTCATTCCTACGGCTCGTAGGTCGACCAAAAAGCTGTTGATGCAATGCATTTTCATCCCGACTTGTCAAAAACCTATTTTCCTACAAAAAGAAAAAGTAAAATACCATCAAATATACTGACAAATACTTTAGACACATGCAAAACTCCAAGTTTAAAGCATAATAAGTACCATAAATCCGAGGTACATCAACACCCTCAACTTAAAATTGTTGCTTGTCCTCAAGCGACACTTACTAACACAAAAACGACATGATGCAAAAGTAAACCTAGAATTCAAGCAATCACATGGTTTTTTTCCCATCAATCCATCCTCCATTTTCATCTTTCAAGACAGTGCAATCGTTAAGTTCAAAACAAGCTAACACATGCGAATCAATTCATGACATAGATATACCAATGGATACATTCACATATACGGATAACAATCACCAAGATACCAATTGTTTTGACAATGTAACTTGTGCCCTTACCACAAAGAAATCCCATTTTTCATCCAGATATCAATATGTATTCGGGGACTCAGTATACGCTCACTCTCACAATTGAATTCAATACAGTACATGCACAATACCATAGGCTTTCCCTTGTCTTCAACACTTGGACTCTCAAACCGTTAAATTAGAATCACATAGGACTTTCTTAGCTTGTAACGTAGGCTCAGGATCAGGTGTGGTATATTTAGATTTAAAGCGACTTTTCTGTGCTCCTTGACATTACATTGACTACTTTCCTCTTTTACAATCAATATTTGTTTCACCTCTATTTTCTTTTATCCTCATTTTTTTTATTAAAGCTCGAGTGCAGCTTTGACTTGCTTTTCGTTTTCGTTTCAAAATTTTCATCATCTTTTCATACTTTTATCTTTTTTCTTGTTTTCTGCTGCCACACTCTTATTTTATTTTTTCTTCTCTTTTCTCAATACCCAACTCTTTTCATACCCCTTTCTTTTCTTATTTTCCTCTATAGTAGACATCCTCAACTTAGGCTTTTAGCCTGAGTTGAGGTGCACAATTTCCAAGGAGGGACCAGGGCCAAAACAAACATTCACGATGGGGAAGGTTAATTGGGTAAGCAGAAAGAATGGTCTAATTTAGGCTCAATAATTTGGATCGAAGGGAGCATTTTCATTTGGTTGGTTGTTTTTAGGCTTAGTGGACTTCGTTTCAACAATGGCCTATGATCCATTCCTAATTAACAGTTAAATCATCCTAGTAAGACTAACGGGGCAAGTTCTAGATTGACATACACTGTACGAATTAACAAATACCTCACACACATGGCACATCATTTCACTATCAAATTATCAGTGTATCTGGTTCATGCTTCAGCTTAACTCATGTTATCCTATCAGTTCCTATCATGTCATACAAAGATCCTACAAAGTTTGCTTATTAGTCACACAGATAAAACACAAAGAACACAAAATTTGGAGGGTTATCAATTTCATCAACACTGGCATCATGCTTTTATTTCTAGTTTACTGTCACAATCAACATCCTAAAAATGGCGGTTCAACAGAAATTAAATAGTCCTTGGGGAAAAAAACACATGCAAGAAAACCCCAAGGCATGATCCGAGTGTTCGGGCTATTCAGACTTCACCCTTTACACTTTTGAACAGCTTCATCCCACCCCCACATAAAATAATGTCCAATGTACTCAATGCACTAAAAATAAAGAACTAAGGGTGAAGATAAACTTGTGGCGCCTAAGCACCAAAGAACTAGCTAGAGGCGTGGAGGTCCGTCGGTGTGGCCCCTGGTGCATCAGTGTGCGCCTCTGTAACAATCTAGGGATCACCATCATTAGTACTCTCCAGAACAATTTGGGGAGCACCATCAGTAGTGCCCCTTGAGCTCGAAGTTCTGGCTACCTGCTGTTGGACTCGCTCCAATCTAACATCCTCATTATGTAAGGACTGACTTCAAGTCGCCTCAAGTGCACATCGATCCCGCTTCCCCGCACGCTCCTCAACACCCTCTCTAATATCAGCATCAACATGTGTGCTCTTCCTAGCCACGTAGTGTCCTCAACACCAAATAAGGTCAACATGATCTCATCCGCAACATCTGGGTGTGATGGGCTAGGTGGTGGAGGTGGTGGGGCAGTGAAAAGTACAATCACTTTAGCCTGGAGCTGATCCAACACCGTCTGGAAGTGCTGCAACTCAACATCCTCAACTCAAATGCATCCAGCCACTGTTGTGTGGCCCGATTCTGCTCCGTCATTGCTTCTCACATGCGTTTCTCTGAGTCATCAATTACTGTGTGGATCCATGGTTGGAGCTGCTGAAGCAACTACGTCATCTGAGTCTCTGTGCGAGTCTGTCGCTGCTCCAATCTATAAAGTCAATCAGTGAACACTGAGAAGAGGCCTGAAGTAGCGGGTTGGGCACGAGGTGTGCTAGTGGATGGTGCAGTTGTGGAGGAGGGAGTCACCTCTATCGACTCAGTAATGACATGATCTCGCTCTAGAGTATCTCCCTCTCTGGGGTGTGTTGGTGTAGGCATCTTACTCATCACAGGCATGTCAAACTGGGAGCCTCATCTAGGTGCTGCTGGGTTTGCCTCATCCCGAATCAGCCCTACATCCACTTCTTGGTCACCCCAATCAATGCATCAACAACCTCAACCATGGGTACGGTCAACTCTCTGCATAGGTAGAAGATCAAACACGAGAATGGGAGAGTAGTAGTCTTCCTAAATGCCCGCTCGTGGATCTCGACAATCAAGATGCGGGTGGAGTCAATCTCATACCTAGCCATCAAACATGCCACTATCACAGCCCGGTCCAGTGTCAAGTGGTTGTCCACCATGGACAATGGACCACCGGAACTTTGTTGTAAAATTTAGTGAGGCCTTCTTGATTGGGGCCAAAAATTTGTGAACCCAATCGGTGTCAACACCCTGATCGGCAATGGAACCAGCTACCCATCTTAGCAAATCCTCTTTCTAAGCCGCATCCTTCATTGTAACTTTTGTTCCGGACTAGCTGCATCTGGTAATCAAAATCCATCGTACATATAGGCTGCTCATGTGATGGTCCATAGATGAACCGGTGGACTATGCACTCGGATAAATCCATGGGAATTTCCCATACCAAGGTAGACAAAAGCGGGGGCTGAGCAAGCTCTTTGCGTTTCTAAGGCAAGGCCTTTTTCACTGTTGCCGTATATGAGGCATAAAATTAATGGACCATGAATGCACTATACTTGCCCAGTGGGTCCTCCATCCATTCGCACAAGTGCCTCTTGAATAAGAAGTTAATCGCCGGAGCAGTGTGAAGACTCCTGGTAAGTACTCGTGGCTCCTCCGTAATAGGCTGGGCATTCTTGTTGTGGGCATTCTGGTGGATGGCTTCCAAATAGATATCAAACATGCCCTCGACGCACCACCAATTTGGCACCCTAGAAACTCATACCGGTTCGGAGGATCTCATAGGTGGTGCATCCTCGTCGTCGGACTGAGATGAGCCAGAGTCAGACTCTAAACCAGATTGTGGCCCGGAGCCTGACTTGGACTGACAGCCGGATGCAAACCTTTCCTGTGAAGTACCTTTCTCGCTAGATGATTTAGCTCCCTTTTCAAACTGGGGAACTGCTTCTTGTGGGGGTTCAGCTATGCCAACCGGGTCCGATTGTCATGACCTAAAGTACCCCCTAGACGTGACATGGCGTACAAGACCCTGAAAGGCCCCATATAAGCCACTTAGCATGAATCATACAAGATAATAGTAAGTAAGGAGTTCAAAGACAATTTATATCCAAAAGAATCATCAAAGTAGCGGAAGTCTAAACATTGTCTCAAAGCCATCTAATACATGAATGAAACGAAAGTGGGACGTAACCCATACAAGTCTTAAATGAAAATGACATGAAAGGTAAATGTGGCTATGTCCTCGAACATATGAGGACTCACCAAATCTTCAATGTCTCTATCACAATAAACTAGCCATGGGAAGATGGAGATGAGCCGGATCCTACACTTAGGAGAAAATGTAGGCAAGAGTATGAGTTAGAACAAAAATGTACCAAGTATGATAACTATACATATAGGTTACAAAATCATGCAAAAAGGGTTATACATAAGATACAATGACCAGGTTAGAACATATGATGACATGATAGAAAACATGAGGTAAAAGTCATGGTCAATGCAAGGAAATCCTCTTAAAGCAACATATGCTTAAAAGCTTTTAGAAAGTAACCTTAGATCATTATTGTGGGAAGTGAGCCTTTTAACCCACATAGACCATGTGAGCTATAACATGGAATCCGGTGTCTACCCCACAACGAAAAGAGGTGTCCTTACTTGCCAAGGTAAGAACCATAGTTTCTAGCTTAGGTGGATCCACTAGCTAATGTCTATCTAAGACAAACCTATGGTGGCACATAGTTATGGGATAAAGAGATTTCTACTAGAAATCCGACCTCTACTAGCGGGAGAGCCTCTATCTCAATATCCACTCGGTGCTAAACATAGTTCCCACGGAATAGTCATAATTCATAACTTATCTTATCATCAATAGACATGGGTAATCGCCTCTTGTTTTATCATTAGAATAGCTCCTTAATCTTGATTCAAAGTTTAGTTGAGAAAACCTTTCAACCTTTATGAATCCTTTATGTGAGAATAACCTTTCACATTCATGATTTGAGTTATATGTGAGAAAACCTTTCACAACAACAATAATAACAATGCCTCACTCTCAAAGCAACTTAATTCTTCATCAATTTCATCATTAAACATGCATGTCTTCATAAAACACATCTTTTGATCATTCACGAACTTCATCATAGAATCATAGCTTAGAAATCATAAATCATGCATGGGCTCATATAATTTCATCTTAAAATCATTCAATTTACTCAATTCATGCATGAATAAACATAGTTTAATCAATTAGATCATAATTGGAAAGAACCCATGAGATAGAAGAAAACCCTAATTTCAATTGGAGAATTCTAGTTTTGCAAATTGGAGGATTTAGGAACCTTATGGAGGAAAGGACTCCGTAGGTGAAAGATTTCATACCTTGATGCCAAACGCTTGAAATCATTGGTGAACTTAGGAGACTTGAATGAAAACCCTAGAACCTTCTTCTTCTTCAATCTTCTAGAGAGAGAAATATTTAAGGGAAAGACTTTGGAGGGAGTTTGGGAGTGATTAGAAAGTGAGAGAATTAGGCTTAGATGACTTATATAGGGCTTAGGATTAGAGCTTAACCGACCTAGATTAGGAATAGATCAATTAGGAAAAAGATCAAAAAGCCCTTAAAATTAACTGCCGGATCTCCACCTACGGTTGCGACCTACGGTCCTTAAGGTCCAACTATGGACCATCCTGTCCAACCTTTTATGGGATTCAGAAGCTAAGAATTTTGGGCTTCCAACGATGGTTGTTATGTACGGTCCGTTGGTCTACTTACAGACCGTACTTACCAGCCGTCGATCCCAACTTCAACCCTTAAAATTTCACTAATTCTGGGGATGACCTACGAGACCTTACCTACGACTCATTCATGGAGCGACGAGCCGTCCTAACAAACCGTCGATGGGATCCTTAAACTTGACATTTTCTAAAATTCACCTTACCACCTACGGTTCCCACCTATGGCCCGTAAGTCGACCTACGGTCCATAGTTGGCTTCCGTTGGTACTGGCACCAGACCTGAAAAACCAAAAAATTTCCATCTTTTCGAATCCGAGGTGTTACACCGGTACCACCACAAGTTGTCGTGCTATTTTTTGAGTGGTCAAGGGTTATTTTGGTGAGTCATTACCCATGTTGCCACTATACTCCAACCCACTCTTTTCCTCATTACTAGTTTCATTCCTAAGTTGGTACTTGGATGCAGCCCCAGCCCGTGATGAAGGTGCGGTGGATTTGCCCCCTCTCATCGGATTTCCTTTTGGTGGCATAGTATCTGTGGAGCAGGTATTAGTAACTTAGAAGTGAGAAAAGAAGGTAAGAATACTAAAAGTCAATCAATGAAACAAAAAAAATTACAAGTATATACATTGGTTTTGGTCCTAAGAAAGGGTCCCTATAGACCGTAGAAGCTTCTACGGGCCGCAGGACCGTAATCATAGGAAAAGAGGCCTAAATTTATGTGTCTGAAGTTGGGAATACGAGTTGCCAGTAGGGTTCGTCAAAGTTTCTACGAACCATAGGCCAAATCGTAGTTCTTAACTTAGGCTACTAGAATATGCACTTTAGAACTATGAGACTGATCTACGAGCCATAGAAATTTCTATGGATCGTAGACAAGCTCCGTAGTCCTGAACTTAATATATATGTGTTTGTACGATTCCTATCTACGGTCCGTAGAAGATCATACGACCCGTAGATAGAAGTCGTACAAACACATGTAGGAAATGGGCAACACTGATCTTTGAGGCTTGTCTACGAGGGGTAACTACGGATCATAGGAATTTATACGGTCCGTAGAAGACCCTCGTAGGTCACAAAGTGCCAGGCCAATGTTTCCACTCCACCCTCAATTCACAATTTGGTTCAATCAATCTGCCCAACATACGTTAATTCATGCTTTTCAACACCTAATACTCACTTAACACTATCATTCCTAGGGTTGATTTTCACTATTTAAGCATATCAATAAACACAACAACATATCAACCCTAAGTCAAGTCACAACTCAAAATTTAACACAAATAGGTAAGTAAGGAAAACAACTTTATACCTTAGTAATGTTTGAATCTTAAGGTGAGTGAGTGTATTGCAATTTATGACAACTCGACTTCTTTGCACTGTGACCTTCACTAACCTGCGACCTTGGCTGTGTGAATTTGTGGATTTTGATAATTTCGGGAAAGAAGGGAAGCATGGAAAATTTTGGGAAGAAGATGATGATGGAATATAGGGTTTTTAAATAGTTGGAAAATGGAAGGGAAAATGGTTGGAAGGGGATTTGGGGAGTTTTGTAACGGTTGGAGAGGTAAAGGGAATGGGGGAATAATTTGATTTGAAAAGGTTTTTTGTGAAAAAGGTCGCGGGTCGGGTCTTTTTATTTAAGTTTACTGGGTTCTATGAAATCCCATCTACGGATCGTAAGACTTCCTACGATCCATAGAAGGCTTCCGTAGTTTGACTTTACACTTAGCAAAATTTAAAAACATACATGGAGTCTACTAGTACAGACTACTGACCGTGGAAAGTTCTACGGTTCGTATTGTGCACTCGTAGACCTAAAATTGTAGATGTGCTGGACTTAAATTCTATGGCCACCATCTACGGTTCATTGAATGAACTATGACTTGTAGATGGGACCCGTAGAACAAGTCATTAATAATTTTATTTCAACCAAGATTCTAGAAACAAGGTCTATGATCCGTATGACTTCCTACAACCCATAGGACCCGTATGACTTTCTACGACCCGTAGGACCCATCCGTAGGACCCTCTGCACTTAACAGAGGTTAGGGTTGATCCCATAGAGAATGAGGTCTAGACTTAGGTTAAGTGATTGTTAATTGTACTTTTAGTCGTGTTATTTCTGTAAAAGGGGGCGATTTGTACAACAAAAGCTTGATTGATTGAATTCAGTAAGAAGTAACCAAGTAAACAGGATTGAATGTTTTGTAGAATGAATAGAATATAAAACTAGGGTATACGTGTTCCCCACAAGTCCTTAACGCAGTAAACCTTACAGTAATAACCTTGTCTAGTGTTTAACATGTAAAGTCGGTAAGTTAGGTATTTCCTAAGTGGTTGGTCACCCAAATAATGAAGTTCACCATGCAATTATGATCGATCTATAGGTGTATGTTTTACTAACCCTCACCCTTGACCCCAGATTAGCTATCACAGAGGTCGTTCAAGCTATTAGATAAAGTTTGTAGTCATCAAATCTCTATTGTTTAATCTCTTTTTTCATTCGTTACTTCCTTGGTCGGGCAAGTATGAATAAGGAGGGTTCTAACCCTGGCCATCATTAAAAAGCAATCAAAGTGAAGAGATCAACAATACATGTATAAACACTATTCAAGAATTACTAATTGTTAGGTTTACTTTGTTAAGTTCTCATGGTTCCCACAACCATAGTTGTAGATTTCGCTACTCAGGGTGATCACAATTTATATTATGTTTTACAAAAAGATTTTATTTTATCATTGGAGTATAATTTTTTATGAGATTTGAACCCTCTACCTTAATTATGAAACTCATGACGCTCACCAAATAAACTCGGCCTTAATCCTATTACGTAAGTTTTGTTTTCTCGAGGTAGCTTAAGTTGCATAACCACAACTACCTCACTCATGACTTGGAGTTGGCGACGGTAGTTTTTATGCTTAAGATCTGGAGGCACTACCTGTATGGAGTTCGTTGCGAGATCTACATTGATAACATGAGTATTTAGTACTTTATGAGCTAGAGGGACCTTAACTCAAAGCAGCGTCATTGGGTCGAGATTCTAAAGGACTATCACCTCTCTATTCTCTATCATCTGGATAAGGCAAATGTGGTAGTAGATGCCTTTAACCAGAAGGCAGTGAGCATGAGTAGTCTAGCCTTCTTATATATACTGTGAAACGGCCTTTAGCTTTGGACATTCAGTCCTTAGCTAATCAGATAATTCGATTGGATATTTCAAATTCTAGGCGTGTCTTAGCCTATGTGGGAATTTAGTTTTCCTTGCTTGATTGGATATGTGGTCGTCAGTTGGAGGATGAGACTTTGGTAGCACTTCGAGATCAGGTGTTAACAGGTGATTCCGGTCAGGCTACCTTATATTCAGATGGGGTTTTGAGGTTTGTTAGCTGTATTTGTGTTCTGAGAGATAGGGTTTGATCCAATGATACTTCCTGAGGCCCATGATTCTAGATACTCTATCCATCCAAGCACTGCAATTTGAGGTAACACTATTGGTAGAGAAGCATGAGGAGAGATATTGCAGACTATGCGTCCCATTGCCAACAGGTGAAGACCAATCATTTGAGACATAGTGGTGAGTTTCAGAGATTAACCATTTCGGAGTGGAAGTGGGATCACATCACTATGGAATTTGTGGCAGATATTCACCTCAGACTTCTAGTGGTTTTGACAGAATTTGGATCATCGTTGATCGATTGAGCAAGTCAGCACACTTCCTCCCTATTCAGTCTTCATTCAGCAAAGAGAGGTTGGCCCGTATGTACATTCGAGAGGTGGTTCGTCATTATGGTGTGTCTGTCTCTATTATATTATATCAAGGTGCTCAGTTCACATCTAGATTTTGGAGGACATTTCAGGAGAAATTGGGCACTCACGTCGATCTTAGCATAGCTTTCCACCCGCAGGATGATGGTCAGTTGATAATGCTCAAACTACCCTCAAAACAAGTTCGAAGAGTAAGTGATCGTTGTCAATAAAAATACCCAATTAAGAGTCGGGGTCGAATCCCACATGGAACAATGTGTCGGCAATTGAAAATATAAAGGTTAACTAGATACTAGTTTGAATCTAAATATGCAATGTACAAAACTATCAAATGAAAGGTGATCTTTCTAACTACACTAAGAACGTGGGCCAAGACGATATTAAGCAAGGGATGCATGAGAATTGGGAAAATTTAAGATTTAATCAACACTCAATGATCCATCACAATTCAATCCATGCTCATTCAATCATAGATAGGCTAGATCATCATAAGTCAACCCTAATCTCCTATCGGTCTCAAAGGGTTATATCACGATATCTCCTTTCGGTCTCAATTGTGCCAACACAAAACAATCTAAGACCTTAATCTAAACCTCTATTACTGGAAAGTTTATCATTCAACCAAGTAAACCTAAATTATCTCCTTTCGATCTCAAATCTAGGAATCAAAGTCAAACATGATCATCAACCTAATTCTCCACTTCACGGATTCTATTTTAAAGCAACCTACGAAGATCGGAAGCTAGACTCAAGCGTGCACTCTCAAATCATAAATTCAAGAATGAGAATTAGATTAAACCTATTTCATGAATTCAAACATAGAACCATGGAATTACAAAAGCAATAGAGCAATAAATCAAATACCAGATAGCTTTGTCTATTTCTAGCACAAAAGCTCCAATTTCATACACACAATTACACCCACATTTCTAGCAATTAAGAACAAGGAAATGAAGAAGGGTAAAAGAAATTTACTAAGATAGAACACAATCTCCAAATCCACGAATGAAATGTGAGGCTACTTGCCTTCAATATCTCAACCCAAAATTAAGATCTACATAATTGTCTTCAAGCTAAGCTAAGAGATGAAGAACTATCCTAAAATCTAATATGGAATGTTGCATAGATTAACAATGATCGCTCATGAGTGTAAAAAGGGTTTTGGGATCAAGTTAGTGAAATTCCCAATCTTCCGAGATGCTCTGAAAATGCGACACTCTGTGCTCTTGGAGATTGGTCCGCGTTCGCGGACTTGAGTTAACCAGCTTAGCGTGTTCGCGGTCCTCCTGGCGCATTTGTAGACCTTCGTTGACCAGAGTTCCGCATTCATAGCCTCTAGGGCGCGTTTGCGGTCCTCCGTTGACTAGAAATCTGCGTTCGCGGTCCGTTCTTGTCAGAAATTTAAACTTTCAGCTCTTGACCTCTTTGTGCCTCAAGTTCACTTGGTTTCTTCAAACGTCATCTAAATTAATTCTCCATTTTATTTTCCTGCAAATATGAAGAAAACCACATTAAGAACACTGATTCTAAACCAAAGCAAGCCAAAATAACTAAGAAAAGAGCCTCAAATGAGTGAAGATTCACCACTCATCAACACCCCCAACTTACAAACTTTGCTTGTCCTCAAGTAAAGAAAACCAAAAACTTAAGAGGCTCTTATTCTAGCACACACCACACATCAATTTCACCATATTCACTTAAGCACAAAGGTAATGGCTTCGATTGGTACTAACAAATAGTCCACATGTACAATTTTCACAAACTAAATCCCCTCATTTTCACGGCACATTTCCAAGAAACAAGAATCATTAAGTGACAACAACTCAAACTCAAGAAGTGACTCAACTCACTAGTTCTTTGTTATGCTCACTTGTCTCAATTTGGAGTCATCAAAATCACCACCTTATCAATGTACATGCCCTCACAAGGAAAGAAATGTCCCAACATACTCACAAAGTATTTACAAGACAAGGGACAAAGATGCAAACACTCACACTCACACTCACACTCACAACAAAACATCTCATGAACACAAATGTCACACCATAGGCTTGCCCATATTTTCAATCAATATTGACTCAACTTCATTCTGTTGGAAATCTCAAAGGACTTTTTTAAGCTTGTAATGTAGGCTTGAGGAAGTTTTGGATATTATTTGGGAATAAGTGACTACACCCTCCTTGAACACTACACAACAACTTATCATTCACCTACCTTTCCACTTTTCTTCATTTTTCAACTTTATGCACATTTCACAATATTTTCTTATTTTTCCTTTCTTCTTCCTATTCTAGATGCCCCACATGCAACCATTTTCAACTTTTGGAGGACTCAAATCTCTTTATTCACTTTCTTTCTTTCTTTTTCAAAACATTTTCTTTCTTTGAAACTTTTCCTCCGATTCTCAAATTCTTTTCTCTTCTTTTTTTAATTTTTTTTATCAAGCTCTCATGTGATAAGCATCCCGATTATGAGTTTTCCATAACACCCCCAACTTAGGCTTTTAGCCTCAACTTTCACAATTCTCGAGTTCAAGGAGGGAATGGTTCAAAAGAGGATTACTTTTTTTCAAAAAGGGCAAGGCTTATAATGTGGTTACCAATAAAATGGATAAGGCTCAAAGGGGACAACTAAATATATAGTTAGTCCAAAGGTGGATTTTTAGGCCTAGTGGACTTTAGGAACATCAAAGAAAGCCTAAGATTATTTTTCCAACCAAATCCAATTAAAACCAACATTTCAAGACCAACCGGGCAAGTTCTAGGTGACAAAAGTGAACACGAGGAATTATTCAACAACTCACCACACATGTCATGTAAATCAATTAAGATGGTTCAAAATCTAACTTCCTTTTCAAAGTGCAAGTGGCATTAAACATTTAAACCGCCTAACGAATCAAAAGTCACAAAAAGAGTTGTAAGAGTTGTCACAAAATCATTCATTCATGCTCAACTTTCAAAAAATGGAGGGGTATGCTTAACATCCTTCACATGCATGACTATATTCCTAGTACCAACCAAGCCATAACCTCCCAACAAGATGACGAATTTTCCCTTAAGAAAGCCATCAACCAATCTATCATAGGGCAAGCTCATGCATCTATTCAGGGTTGGCTATTCAGACTAAGCCACATCCAACACCAATCAAACACTCACAAGCAATCGACGATTTACCCTTAATAAAGTCATCACTCTATCCATCATCGGGCATCGTCAATCCACATCTCAATTATTTAAAACAATAACAAAGAAGCTATAACTTCAAGAAATAAAATAAACAAACCAACCCAACATAATATATCAAAAAGCCTGACGAGGGCACATCATCCACAAATCCAAAATAAAACCATCCCTAACAGTATCAAAACAAGCCCGACAAGGGCAACATCAGATCCAAAGCATGAACAAAGTAAACCCGACAAGGGAGCCACCCCCAACTAAAAATGTAACTGTGTCCTCATAGTACCACAAGCTAAAGAGAATACGAGGGCTCTCTGAAATGATCTCACTCAAAATCAGAGGTGTCGAGGTCTGAAAGTACATCATCATCATCATCACTGGCCCACAGAACTTCCGAAGTGTGTCCATCATCTTGTTCAAGAATTTGGTCTTCTTCTTTTCATGCTCCTTCATTTTCTGATGCCTCATCTCCATCTTTGCCATCTTGTCTTTGAGAATCTACTTATCATGCATTAAAGTGGTCAAAGTGGAATAAACAGTACCTGAGGCCGAGGAACTCTCTCCAAGGCCAGTGGGAAGGTGCTGCATTATCTCCTGAATATGAGAATAGCTCCATCCATCTAAGCCATGCAGCTGTCCGGAGATGTGAACTACAGCGGGAGGTCCACTCTGACGTGGCCCAATAGAGGTGGAGGTGGTGCCCTGGCTAAGTGAAGCACTGCTCTCGGCGAAAGTACCAAATGCTGGATTACTAGCATCAATCTTCCTTTTCTTAAGCACATGTCCTGGTCCCTTCTTCATGAGTGGATGAATCAACTTTTTAGGATCTTTCATTCTATCTCTATCCCAGCTATCTACACTGCTGCCTGACACAAGTGAGTGATCAAAGAAGGAAAAGGAAGACTCTTAGTACCTTCACTAACCACCTCTTACATATGCTGCACAATCAACTTGCCAACATCAATAGGAAGGCCCTCCATGATGGTGCAAATCATTATATATCTGTCTGGAGACACATCAGTCTCATTTATAGAATGGATTATTCGGCTACATATGATGGAAAGCCAAGTCTTGGACTCGGCAGTGAACTCGGTGGACTCAATCCGAGTGTTGTTCTCGATCTACTTTGGCCTATGGCCATCATGGAGATGTCGCACAAACCACTCTTTTCCTTTTTCCTATGCCCTTGCAAGGTGAATTTCATTGTTTCCATCGGGAATCCATAAGATGCGTTGATCTTGATGGGGTCAAATTGTACTTGCTTGCCCTGGACCGTGACTATAAAGTAATCGGCAAAGTTGGATTCGGCGACGTTGGCATATAATTCACGCACCAACAGGTGATTAGCCGTGATAGGCTCAGCTATGAAGCACAACCATCTACTCGATTCCAACCGACCATAGAAATGGGGCATGGGCTCTTCTAGATTGTCCAAAAGTATGCCCCTCTCCTTTATGATTTATTTTGGTGAGAAGGTGGTCATACAATCGGTGGCATTTGGCGGACACAAATCGCTCATGATCAAAAATCTCATCCCCTACATCATTTTCTTGCACTTGTTCCTCAACTTGGTAGACGTTGTCGGCCATGCTTTTGTAAATTTAGTACCTATACAAAATGCAAACATGTCAAATGAATGCAAAGGCACGTAAAGCATTGTAATATCAAGCAATTAGGCCAAATAAATAAGTGAAAAAGAAATTGAGGGAGGAGCGGGGGCAAAGCTATTATTTTCAACAATTTTGACTGCCAGGCAGACGACAAATCGTGATCACGAGATGGATCCATGTGATCGCGAGCCTCACCTTTTCAAGTCATCGCGATCGTGGGATTATACATCGCGATCATGACATTTTCAAATTTCTCACATCTCGATCGCGAGATTAGACATCGCGATTGCGTAGAACAATTTCAGCCCAGAAAAATATTTTCACTTAGGCATTTCATCGAACAAGTTATGGGCAACCCATTCTCATGCCATTTTCAACAAATTCAAGCTCATTATTCCCCCGTTAATCAAGTAACACTCAATATTAAACATCAAATAGCAACCCAACCCTACCAAGATTAATTTTTCAACCCAGCTCAAGATCACAAAGTAGAGAGATAATCAACCCTTTTTCCAAAATTCTTACCAACTTCAAAAGTAATCAAGAATGAGAAGAGAAACATACCTTGAAGGAGATTCTACAATCAAATGAGTAGAGCAAGAGAGTTTATAGGAGAGGAAGTTTTGGGGTTTGCTTTGGGAGTTAAAGGGTACGTTGAACCTATTTTAGAACTGCTGCCTTTTTAAATTCAAGCCCATCATCACGATAGCAACTTGTAGCCTCGCGATCGCGACCAACAACTATTTTACCATTTGCGAATGTGGCACCAGTCACTCGCAATTGTGAACCTAAGGATTTAATGCATCGCGATCACGCTTGGAGGCTCTCAAGATTGCGATGAGCAAATGAGTGCCAGACTTGCTGAAGCTACTGTCTATTTAGGCGATGGTAGGGGCAAAAAGAGCGATCCGCCCAATCTCTTAGGTGCACCTGAGCATCCAAAATTATACCAACTCCTATTTTTGAAGGTGTTTTCACCCAAACTTTAATCCCAATAAATTTTGTACATTCAAACCTGTTCAACACACCACCAAAAGCTTTTGAAATTATGAGGGTTAGTCAAAAGCACAAGTTAAACATAGCCTAGAAATCAAAAACTTGAAGTTAAACTAAATTTGATACCGATGGTTTGCCTCCCAACAAGCGCACAACTTAACGTCACGGCATGACGCCGGGTGCATCGCCCTTTGTGTTTCCACTTTGAGGCAATGAACCATCTCCCCAACTTTAGATCATATTCACTCCGAAGAGCATCGGGAGTGCTAGAGAGAATCACACATTTCACCCGATCTCTCCACTTTGAAGACTTGAATTTCTTACCCAACTTTGTATCATTCTTCCATTTTGGAACATTGGGCAAGAGTGAGAATGAGAGGGTCATTAGGCCACTTGAACGCTGCTCTTTATGATTGTTGGCCCTCAATCGTATGACTCCCTCGATTTCACATGAACTAAAATTGCCATTTATGATCCTTTTGACTTTTTCTTGCAACTCTAGTATCATGCTATTTATTTCGGCTTCTTGGATTGTTATTGGTTTGGGTTGGTTGCACAAGCTCAAGATACCTTCTATATCGCCTTTCATGCCTGTTTTTTTTAATTCTGCACTGTCACTTTCGGCGGTGTTGTCTTAGCCCGCCGAAACCAACTAGGTTAATCGCTGAGTTGAAGTTGACTTCACCCATTGTGCCTGAGTTCTTTGAAAATGTATACTGTCTATTTAGGCGAGCTCACCTGAGCTTGCCCGACCTATTAGGCGGATCGCCTTCTCGGTAGGCGAGCCTCAGAACAATTTTTGAACTGTGCTTTCTTTTGATTTTGATTTCAACTAACCTTCATCGATTCTATGTTTGTATGATTTTTCTTTGCAGGTTATGACTAGAACTAAGGGAAAACAGGTTGTAACTTTGGATATGGAATCCGGTAGGGAATATCCTCCTCCTCCTCCATTGAAAAAGCATAGGGGGTAACTATAAATGAGCCATCTGAGGCTCCTCGACAGTAACCTAAAAAGGTGGTGGCTAGAAAGAGAATGGACGTCAGGTCCAAGTTGGTGAAACTCTCTTCAGCTCAGGTACCCGCCTCTCGAGTTCTCCCATTTATTTCTCCAAGGGCCATCAATAGGCTCAAAGCTATCGGAGAGCGTACTATTCTTGAGGAGAGACGACTCTCCATAGATGGTGTCATGAGTGACTACCCTGCAATCTGGATTGAGGCTGAGGGTTGTCCGATCTGCAGATATGAGGGTTGCGAGGGTTGAGGCTGACTTTCCCGAGATGCTTGATAGGACTATTGAGGCTACTTTAGCTCCACTGAGAGTTAGGTTGACTCAGTGTGAGGCTTTGATTGAGTCCCATGGTGTGAGGTTGGATAACCTCACCACTAGGTTAGAAGCCCGGGAGAAGGTCGAGGGTAGTTCAGATGTGCTATCTTCGATGAGGGGTTAGATTGATACTTTAAGGGCTGATGTAGACCAGCTGAGGTCTACAGATATAGCGATGTTATGGGTAGATGTTCCCCTACCTGATGCGTCTGTGTTTGTGCCCCCGGTTATGCCTAGTGGTGAGCTCCCTCAAAGTGTGGCTATGCAATCGAGTGGGGATGATATGGAGATTGTTGATGCTACAGCTGATGATGTTGGTGATGAGAGAGAGGATGATAGTGCCGATGATGATTTGGCCAAGGAGACAGATGAGGAGGAGCTGAGGAGAGAGGAGGATGAGCAGAGGATTGCATTGACACAGACAGAGTTGCAGGACATTGAGGAGACTATGGTCCACGTGACATTGGAGAGATATATTGAGGATACCTCCGTAGTTGGTACCAGTGGAGTCTCTTCAGAATCCACCATTCCTCCTAGTGATGTGTCAGGCACTGATGCCGCGGTTGAGACTACAATGCTGCCTCCTATGATCACTTTACCGGGTACTGATGCCCATGATGATGCCACTTCTCCCCAGACTCCTGATAAGAGCACTCCATAGGCATAGCCTGTCAGGGGGAACTTTTACCTCTCCTCCCATACTCTTTTATTTATATTGCATTGAGAACACTGCTTTTACTATTTTGGTGGGGTAAGGGCACTTGTGCCAATATTCCTCCTTTTATTTTATTTTGGTTACTTTCAATTTTTTGATGATTGTAGTATTTTGTTTTGTTTCTATTATAGTGTTTCAATTGGTTGATCTCATTTTCTCTCTTTCTCTTAAATTTTGAATTGCCCATGAGTTTTGAAAATCATGAAATGTTTGAGTTTTCATTGATAAAAATTTGAGGATCGATTGTGTTCAATATTGATATCTTGAATAATACTCATGATGAGCATGGTGTCTAGTGTTTGTGTTGCAAGGAAGAAACCTATATGATTGCACTTTTGAGTGATCTTTTTTAATCTTATGTTGACTAGTTGCGTTTTGATGTGAGCCTTGCAATGAACATCGTACATAAGCTTTTGATCTTTTTGGGCTGTGCAAAATGATTGTATTTGAAGTGCTATGTGTGGTGAGATTTTACGTGGAAGCATGCTTGTGAAATCCTAGAATTTGCCTTGTTAGTCCAATTGTCTAGCCTTGCTAAATGTAAGGAATGATCTTGGGCAGAAATTTTGAGAGGGAACCCAAATTTCCATCTACTTTTCTGACTACCTTGTGAGGGTGTGCACCCATTTTGGCACCATTTGAGCCTAAACCATTTGTTGACAACCATATTGAAACCTCTTGAGCTAAATCGTCCCTAACTTCTCACCCAAAATCCTTTTCAAAGCATTGGTTTATTTGAATAAATAACTTATGCCAAAAGCCTAAGTTGGGGGTGTGGAAAGGAAGGATGAAGGAAAGCCAAGTGGAAGAAAAAGAAAAATGAGATGAGACTCAACTTTGAAGTGTGTTACAAAAAGAAGGAACCCCTCCTTATAAAAAAAAGAGAGAGATTGTGATGAGCAACTTTTGAAAAATTGTAATGAAAAAGAGCTTTGGTGAAATAAAAAGGGGTTTCCAATAAAATTATTGTCAAATCAAAGTTTGAGTTCTCAAATGAAAAGGAATGAAAAGAACTTGAGAAGAGGTAAACATAATTGCAACAATGCTTTGAAAAGGTGAAGTCACTGAGCCAAATTGACCATACCTTAACCCTAAGCCCCATTACAAGCCTAAAAAACCTTTGAGATCTTGCATAAACTAGGTTGTGTGATGATTGATAAATATGGGTAAACTTATGGGATGAAGCTTGCATGTATTTCTCTTTTGGGAGAGTGAGAGTAGTGTTGATTCCTTACTTCTTTATTGATTTTATTTGTGAGAACATGGAGTTGTTCTTAAAGTGAGGACACTTGAATGCATTTGTTGAAACATGGTCTTGCATTAGAAAAGAGGCTATAGTGAGCTTGAGCTTGGTTTGATACCGTCTAGTCATCATTTGAAGCTTTTTTATCATGATGAAATGTAGCATGCTATTGAAAGTAGTCTTGTAATGGCACTTGCATGTTAGCTCTCACTGAGAACTATTGTAGACACCCTTGTTGAACTAATTGTGTTCTTGATTTACTTGAGGACAAGCAAAATTTTAAGTTGGGGGTGCTGATGAATGGTAGATTTACACTCATTTGAGGCCTATTTAGTTCAACAATTAGTGTTCTCAATGCCTAATTATGTCTTATTCTAATGATATTTTGATGATTTGTAGCTATGAAGGCTAAAGGACAAGGCAATGATGAATGTTCGAAAGAATGGCCAAAAACATGGAAAAAAGTGTAAACTCCACATTGTTGATCGCTTAATAAGAAGGGCGAATCGCCCAATTGGCACGACCTCACCCAAATCAACAGTGCTCAACACTTGAATTATTTGAGGCAGGTCAGCGAAATCAAAGAGGAACGGCGACTCGCTGAATGCAAAAGATGAACATGCTGACCATCGCCTAAGGTGATAGTACTTGGAGAAAAATTGAAGGCTTGAAAGGCAAACAAAGATGGTACTCGACGATCCACCAAATGTGAAAGGTATACTCGAACGAACTCACCGACTGAGGTTCAAACACCTGAAGCCTAAACCAAGAGAAAGGAGAGCTAAGGAGCAATTGGAGATTCATTGAATGTGCTTGGTAAGCCCAACTAACGTTGCCGAATAAGTCACGTATTGAGTTTTGAGCCAAATATTGGGAGATTATAAATAGCCCAAAGGAGAGAGAAAGTGGAGGTCCGAAAATTGTTAGAGAGTTTTGAACTTTTTAGAGAGAGAAACACTTTTCTAGTTTTGGGATTTTTTTAACTTTACTCTTGAAATTGACAAATTGGAGTTGCAATACAAGTGGGTATTTCTTGTAATTGCTTAATTTCATGTTACCCATGATTGCTTTCATGCAAGGTATAATTTCTTTATACTTTGTGATGGGTGGATAAAACCCTAAAGTCTAGGGGTGCAATAATGGGGTTAGATGTTGATTTAATGTAGTGGGTATTGTGTTATGCTCTGTTTTGTTGCTATTCACACATGGATTTGGGCTAATTATCATGGGGTTAAATTATGGGTTAAGGTTTCAAACTTAATTCCTACTTCCGATCTCTTGTTGATGCTTGAAAGAGATTGATTGGAGTGGGAAATTAGTTCGATACTTGCAATTTAGGTTTGATGTCTGTAATTTGCTTGAAAATAGTGATTATGGGTCGGATCTATTTGCCCTATTTGTACATCGAAAGAGAGAATAGTGTAAGGTATTGGATTGTTTAGTTATGCACATAGATGAGACCGAAAGGAGATTCTATGAACTGATGCTATGAGATCGAAAGAAGATTAGTGTCATTGAAGATGACCCAGCCTATTCATGAGTGTTCATCACTATAGAGCAACAAAATTACCCCTATGTCACTACAAGAAATTATAGAATTGGCAACAAACTTTTCGCAACAACAATAATATTGTTGCTAAATATCAATAAATGGCAACAACTTTATTTGTTTGTTGGTATAGAGTAAATTTTTACCCACGACTTTTTTTCTTGTTGGCAAATGTCTTAAAGCTGTTGCCATATTTTGTGGGTATTATAGTAAATTTAAAATATTAAAGAAATTTGCAACAATATGTTTTCATTGTTGTTAAAAATATATTTATTATTGGTAAAACATCTAATTTTCACAACAACTTATTTGTTTCGTGGCTGAAAATTATTTCCCAATTTTTTCGCAAAAGAGATAGTGGAAAACTTCCCTCTATAATTTTTTTTGGGCCCAAAACCCTTCCCTCTTTTGTCTCAATTTGTTCCAAAATTTTGTCAAACACACATCACATTTCCTATGCTGGAAACGGAACAATCAGTGCCTTACTCAAGCAGAAGTTAGAGTTTAAAATTGTAAGTTTGTTCCTTGTAATGTCAATTGTTTCAAGTTAGTGTTTTTATTTCTCAGATAAATATATAAAAACGCAATATAAGATTTTCTATTATTTGGTTACGGATGAATTGTAGACGCTTCATTGCTGGGGATTTCATTTCATGACTATTACCCAAAAGAAATCAAAGATTCAATTAAAAGGCTTGATTTTGTCAAAAGATCATTGTAAGTTGTCGCTGCCGCTGCCGCTGCTTGGAGTTGAAATATTTTTATGTCCATTCGGCTTTTCTCTTCCCTCATATGAATTTTCAGAAATACATTATTCTTTTCCTCTTTCATCAATACTCTTAGTATATTATTTCCATGAATAGTTATCCTGCTCAAATCAATTCTTTTAATGTTACAATTGGAGTGTTATCATTCCCTCAAAATAATAATTAGGGCTTAAAATTCTAACTTAGTTTAATTTAGTTTTAATTCTTCATAGATGGGGCATTGACTACAATAAAAAGTATATCTAGTATAATTTTACAAGTAAGGTTTAGGGAGGCTAATGTATACAATCTAATCCCTACCTTGAGAAGATAGAGATCCTATTTCCAAAAGAACTAAAAAGATGGAGGGATTTTGTATGCATCCCAAAGAAGTAAAGAGAAAAAATTGTAGCTATCACAAATGTTCAACCTCCTTTACTTCTTTTTTCACTTTACTTTAGATGTGCAGGATGGTGGGCACACAGAATGGGTACGCAATTTGAACAGACAGATTGCATAGTTTCTAAAAGAAGTTGCCTTCAATCACCTTTTTCCACTTTGCAATCAGGTTGCGATCTGAATTATGACCTTGCTCCAAACAGAACTCCTACAACTCTAATTTGGATATTTCATTCCTTCCGTAGTAAATTTTATATACATATCTTCTCATCTGATGCACAATCTTGAATAGGGACTAGAGTGCTTCACACTTTCTTTTACCATTATTAGAGTCATTCCTAGCTTCTCTCATTTTGGCAAAGGGGATTTGATTCTTCAATTTATTCATAAGTTAAAAATGTTATTTTTGAGTTGGGAAATACTTTTCATGTATCGATAGAACTCTCTTAAGAAATTGAACATTTTAAATTGATAAACGCTCAACTACACCTATCATAATTCAAGATGTAGGCGGTCGATAGCAATATAAACTCAACAACGAGTTGGGGTCGATCCCACGAGAAATGGCACAGAGTATAGAATTCAAATACGAAGTACTAAAGTGATCTAGCCTTTTGTAGAGATAAACAACTGAATCGATGCATAAAGTAAATCGCCAAGTTTCAATTATCGACATGAAAGATTTTTTAAATGATTGATTTAAGCAAACATGAGCTAAAGAGAGATTTAACCAATGAAGATTTTGGGACCTTAGGGATGTGTGAGTGTTCAAATATCAATTTCACTAAATGGATCGTTATGAATTGCATAGAAATGCTGAAACATAATGGGTAGGAAAGATTACAACTATGATAGCTATTTCGCAATCAACTACCATGCTTTCAATTGGGTTTTACCAAACCCCAACACGTAATACAATACGAAACACAATCTATCACCTTAATCAAACCCACTTTAACAAGCTAAGTAGTATAAGTGAAAACTCATATGACCATCAGTTAATAACTCCACTCAATTGCACCTTCAACAAGCATACAAAGAGATATAAACTAGAACTGAATTTGCAACTTCAATTCATAAAATAAAAACATGAATTATCAACTGAACCCATTCTATTTCAACATTTAATTCAACAATCCATAAGACCCATAAGCTAATTAGGCATTTGAACACATAATCACACCCCTAAGGCAAAGGGGTTTTAGCCAATCATAGTAATAATGAAGAGATAGTTACCAAAAATATTAGCCATTGATTTTCCAAGTCTCCAAGCAACAAATACAATCAACTAAAATTTACTCAAAGTGCAATTCCCAAGAATTCACAAGAATAGTTCACCAAATCAATTCAAGTGCAATGTACTTTCTAAGTTTTAGTTCAAATTCTTCTCTCCCCAGCTCTCCTTTAAATTCAATTCAAAATTTCCTATTTACACTATCCCAAAAACGCCATACGATTTGAATTTCAGGGTCAATCGACGGCGTTAGTCGGGCTCGCCCTTCCACTTGGCGATGCGCCCAGTTGCTTGATCTCGCCTTTTAATTCTTGAATTCAGTACTAATTTCATTCTGGAACATTAGGCGATGTGCATCAGGCTCGCCGACCTACCTTGCATTTACCCTTTGTTTGCTGGAACTTTAGGCGAGGCTGCATTCACTCGGCGACTCTCCGAGTTGCCTTTGGCGAGCCTCAGCCTTCTTTTTCTTTCAACTTTTGCATTCTTTTGGCTTCTTTTTGCATTATATTTTCATTTCCTCATTCTAGGTCCTTCATGCTGCACACAAACGATTTAACATTAGTTATAGGTGCAAATATGGGCATTAAGGATACTAATTTAGCACAATCGAAGCTATAAATGAGTCAAATCTATCGACTCATCAATACCTCCAACTTAAACTTTTGCTTGTTCTCAAGTAAAACAAGAGATCAATGACTAAATAGGAATGTCTACAAGCAGTGCTGCTTGAGAACTCACATGACAGTGCATACAAGGATTGATCTAAGATGTGAAGATCAAATGCACACCAAAAGCATCAGATTCTGACTAGCCATCATCAGTTAAAGTCTATGCTCACAAATGCTTACTTAAAATGCAAACTTATGCCCACAAAGATATTTGAATGCCCTTACATTAAGAAGGATTCCACTCTCTTGTCCAAGTTCAATTGAGAATCGATATTTCAGAATCAATACAACACTCACACTATCAAAAGAGAAAGAGTTTGCACAACTTTGCCCATAGGCTTGTCCAAGTTTTCCATCCAACCTTCACAAGGTTCATGTAAGATCACAAAGAACTTTAGAGGCTTGTAATGGGGCTGAGGTTCAAGGTATGGTCATATTTGGTTTAGTGGCTCTACCTTCATGAAGCATGGAAACCATTTCACTTCTCCTTTCCTCTCAATCACTTCAATTTCACACTTGATCCTTGTAGAACGTAAATCATTTCTATGAACACCCCCTTTTTTCATTCATTTTTTTTACTTCCATGCAAAATGATACTCTCTTTTTTTCTCAGCTTTTTCTCCTCTCTTTTTTTTTAGAGAGGTTCCACTTTTTTCACAATCAATCTTTCAAAAGATCAAGATTACAAACCTCTAGCTCAGTTTCCCTCTTCATTCTCACCACACCCCCAACTTAGGCTTTTGGCCTGAGTTGGCTATTCAATTTACCAATGCTTCATGAAGGTTATAGGTATGAGAGACATGGTATTTTCGCTCAAAAGGCTGAGGTTCTTGTGTTAATGGTTCAACCAAGAAGAAGGATAGGCTCAAATGGTGCCAAGTTGGATTCACACCCTCACGAGGTAGTCGACAAAGGTTTAGCAATTAGGTTCACCCTCGAACAATTTTATGCCTAAGATCATCTCCCATACTCATCAATGCTTAGTCACACGAACAATTCGCGGGAGGACTTTCTCTATTTTTCAAATCAATCTTAAGCTTCAAAGGAGTTTTCGAGTAAGAACCTAAACCCGTTAAAGCAACCACCACTTCATCATAATCTTGAATCTCTTCCCCATCATAGTTCAACAGGACTGCAGCTAAAGATTCACCAATACAAGAGATTTCGCCCATACTAGCAACCGCTTCATCAATCATATCAATAACAGACACCACATTGATATCATTGGGTTTCTTCATAGATTTACACACGTTAAAAGTGACTTCCTCCTCATTAACTTGAAATTTCAAATCGCCACTCTCCACATCAACCAAAGCTCTTCCGGTAGTCAGAAATGGTCTACCAAGAATAATCGGGATCTCGACATCCATCTCACAACCAAGAATAACAAAATCCGATGGAAAAATAAACTTGTCAACTCTTACAAGAATATCATAAAGAACACCGATGGGTCGCTTGATAGAACGATCAGCCATGAGAAGTTGCATTGTGGTAGACTTAGGCTAGCCTAGTCCAAGTTGTTTGAAAATAGCATACGACATCAAGTTAATACTATCCCCCAAATCACACAACGCTCTAGCAAATTTGAACGCCCCAATAGTGCAAGGTATTGTGAACGCTCCCGGGTCATTCTTTTTAGCAACCACATTTGACATAATAGCACTACAACTATGGGATACCTCCACCGTTTCAAAGTCCATACTTCTCTTCTTCGTGACCAATTCCTTCATAAATTTAGCATACCCTAGCATCTCTAGTAGTGCATCCACCAAAGGGAGATTAATTGAGAGAGACTTAAAAACAGAAAGGAACTTTTGGAATTTTGCGTTGTCATCTCTTTTCTTCAACCTTTGTGGGAATGGAGGGTTAACCTTGGGCAACGGCTTGGGAGAAACCGATATAGACACATCCTCCCCCTTTGATGTATTAATTCTACTGGAATTAACATCATTTGGAGGATCGACATTTTTGCTGAGCTGATTATCGTTCACATCATCCTCAATACCATCATCATCATTCACACGAGGAGGAATTTTACTCCGTTCATCCCCGTTGTTCTCAACTACATCGCTACTCAAAACTTTTCCACTTCGAGTTACAATCTCCATACATTGAGCATTCTCATTCTTTGGATTGGCTAAAGTGTCACTAGGAAGGCTACCAATTTGTCTCTGATTTAGCTGAGTGGAAATTTGGACCATTTGCGACACAAGATGCTTAATTGAAGTAGAGTGAGAAGTCACTGTTTGATTTAGAGAGGAGAAATCAGCCTTCATCTCCTTAAGTACTTTATCCGAACCTTCCACCTTGTGCAAAATGCGAGCAAGCATATCTTCAGTTCTAAAACTCTCCAGATTAGTCTTTGGTTCGGTAACTTTAGGACGATCATGTGGAGGCATATATCAATCTCGCTCACCATCCCTCCAATTGGCACCTCGATCACGCCACTCAGGATTATCTCTCCAACCACTACCTTGATCTTTGTTCCAACCTTGATTCCCACCCGGCTTTTGATAGCTCGGACGAGAACCCACCATTTGATTCGACACAAATTGAACTTCTTCGTTGTACATGGTTTCAAATGCATCATCATCTGGGCTCATATAAACTGCGTTAACGACTTTTGATCTCACACCCATGATATGCTTTGTTAACAAATCCATCTGAGTCATCATCTTGGCCATATTCGCATCATGTTCATGGTCTTTCTCAATTTGCTCCTTAGTTATTCCGACTGCCAGAGGTGATACTTGATCTTCTCTTGTATGCCAAGCCCGGTTGATCTTTGTCATATCATCAAGCAATGCTGATGCAATAGTAAATGGTTGTCTCATGATTCCACCTTGAATCAAACGATCGGCAATAGACTTATTGACCAAATAAAGGCTACGGTAAAAATATTGCAACAACACATTTTCAGGCAACCCATGAGTAGGACATTGTAGAAGAAGCTTTTGGAATCTGAGCCATGTCTCATGGATTGGTTCACCATCAATTCTCTTGAAGTTCCGAATACCATCTCTCAATTTCACCATCTTTGAAGGGGGAAAGAATCGTTCAAGGAATGCTTCCGTTAGCTCCACCCAAGAAGTAATTGAATCTCTTGGTAATTCAGCCAACCACTTCGTTGCCTCCCCATTTAGAGAGAAAGGAAACAACAAAAGTCGAATTGACTCTTGAGAGATGTTCTTGAATGTGAAAGGGTTGCACCATCCAAAAAGTTATGAAGATGTTCATGTGGATCCTCATGAGCAAGTCCTCCAAATGAGCCTTTGATTTGCAACAGCTGAAGCATAGTTCCGGTCACATGAAAGATGGCATTACCCACAATAGGGGGCAAGCGTATAGCTCCAGCACTTCCCACTTGAGCTACATTAAAGTCATTCAGATTACCAATGTCATCATTCACATGACGAATCTCATCATTCTGACCAATAACACTATCAGCGTCACTCATGTTGTTACCTGTTGAAAATAAACAACGAAAAGACTAATAAGTAAATTCGACTACAATCAAACTAATTTACTCAAATACGTCGATATAGGAATTCTAAATGCTACTCCCCGGCAACGGTGCCATTTTGGATAACGCTCAACTACACCTATCACAATTCAAGATGTAGGCGGTCGCTAGCAATATAAACCCAACAAAGAGTTGGGGTCGATCCCACGAGGAATGGCACAGAGTATAGAATTCAAATACGAAGTACTAAAGTGATCTAGCCTTTTGTAGAGATAAACAACTGAATCGATGCATAAAGTAAATCGCCAAGTTTCAATTATCGACATGAAAGATTTTTTAAATAATAGATTTAAGCAAACACGAGCTAAAGAGAGATTTAACCAATGGAGATTTTGGGACCTTAGGGATGTGTGAGTGTTCAAATACCAATTTCACTAAATGGGTCATTACGAATTGCATAGAAATGCTGAAACATAATGGGTAGGAAAGATTACAACTATGATAGCTATTTCGCAATCAACTACCATGCTTTCAATTGGGTTTTACCAAACCCCAACAGGCAATACAATACGAAACACAATCTAGCACCTTAATCAAACCCACTTTAACAAGCTGAGTAGTATAAGTGAAAGCTCATACGACCATCAGTTAATAACTCCACTCAATTGCACCTTCAACAAGCATACAAAGAGATATAAACTAGAACTGAATTTGCAACTTCAATTCATAAAATAAAAACATGAATTATCAACTGAACCCATTCTATTTCAACATTTAATTCAGCAATCCATAAGACCCATAAGCTAATTAGGCATTTGAACACATAATCACACCCCTAAGGCAAAGGGGTTTTAGACAATCATAGTAATAATGAAGAGATAGTTACCAAAAACATTGGCCATTGATTTTCCAAATCTCCAAGCAACAAATACAATCAACTAAAATTTACTCAAAGTGCAATTCCCAAGAATTCACAAGAATAGTTCACCAAATCAATTCAAGTGCAATGTACTTTCTAAGTTTTAGTTTCAGTTCTTCTCTCCCCAGCTCTCCTTTAAATTCAATTTAAAAAATTTTGATTTATACTATCCCAAAAACTCCATACGATTTGAATTTCAGGGTCAATCGGCAGCATTAGTCCGGCTCGCCCTTCCACTCGGCGATGCGCCGAGTTTCTTGATCTCACCTTTTAATTATTGACTTCAGTACTGATTTCATTCTGGAACATTAGGCGAGGTGCATCTCGATGAATCGCCGTCTGATCCCTCAGCTCGCCGACCTAACTTGCATTTACCCTTTGTTTGCTGGAACTTTAGGCGAGGCTGCATTCACTCGCCGAGTTGCCTTTGGCGAGCCTCATCCTTCTTTTTCTTTCAACTTTTGCATTCTTTTGGCTTCTTTTTGCATTATATTGCCCTTTCCTCATTCCAGGTCCTTCATGCTGCACACAAACGATTTAACATTAGTTATAGGTGCAAAAATGGGCATTAAGGACACTAATTTGACACAATCGAAGCTATAAATGAGTCAAATCTACCGACTCATCATAGATCATGTACTAAAATTGATTAGTTATCTTACTTAGAATAAGATTGAATTTATTTTGAAGGCTTAGATAATTAATCTTACAGATTATTGTTTAAATAATTCTAGTAAGGTTAATCAATCCAATAAGTTCAAATCCAATATAGATGCATCCAATTTGTCTTTCCATTAGCACTTATTTATGTTCTTCTTTCACCTGTGTTAGCTAATGATTGTCTGCATTCTACTAAATTGTTTTTGGTGATTTACAGGAAATAGAACTTCAATCAGTTGTTAGCTATGATCTATTGTCTCTACTAGGTGTTTTTAGTAGTTATTGATGCATAGCTTTGTTTGGGAAAATATTTAGCTTTTGTGAGGAAGTTTTGACTGATTTTCAACTTTTGTTTATTCCTTTCTATTTGCATTACTTCTCTTGATTTGGTACTTTTAGGACTTGGTTTGCAATTTTATCTTTAGCCGAATGTTTCTACCCAATCACTTAATAGAATGTAAGTTTTAAGTGATGTGATAGTTGCAGTGTTCTGTAAGTAGACTAAAATTAAGTGGTTCCCTCTTTTTCATTTTATATCAATACTTGCATACTTCATTAAGCCTATTAAAATGTATTCATATTTTTTTTCTTTGCAGGATGAATATGCATAAATCAACATTATTGACGACTTGATTCATGTAATGCAAAGCTATTGAAAGAATTTTTTTTAGATTACTATTTGGATTAGAATGTAAAGACCTCGCTTATATTCTTTTATTGGTCATGTGTGTAAAACACATATGTTTAGGAGTATTTAGTTTTTTTGAAGTTGTAAATATCTAGTACAACATTACATGTATTGATCTTTGCAAATATATATATAAATTTTAATTTATATATTGATCAGTTATAATTTTGTTTTAAAAAATATGTATTGTGTATATAGCAACTACTCACAAGTTATTGCTAAAGGTGTGCAGAAAATATATTATTATGGCAATAAAAAATATTGTTGCTAAAATCTTGCATAAGAGATTATCAACTATCCTTCATCCAAGTTTTTGCAACGACTAATGTTGTTGGCGAAATGTAATTTCTCGCAACAATAATTTTTGTTGCAAAAAAGGTTCATAAGCCACAACTATATGAATTTTTACCAACAAAATATAATTTAAGGCAACAAATTATTTTTGTTGCGTTAAGTTAGTTTTGGCAATTATTTTTTCTATTGTTGCATAAACTTTTCCCATCGGCGTTTATTGCAACAACATGCAACAACTTTTTTATTGTTGCCAAAAGTACCTTTAGTAACAACATTCAATATATGGCAACAACTTTTTTTGTTGGGAAATGCCTTCTTTCTTGTAGTGAAATTGATTTCCAATCCCCGCACTCCTAGATTATTTGTTACTTATTTGAATTTTTAGTTTCATTGTGACTATTGATAAACAAACCCTTTTCGTAAATTTGGTGGAATCATCCACCCATTGTTGTTATTGCTACAAATGAATTGATTTACAATCTCAAATTCTTGCCCTGTATCATTCTCTGTGGGGTTCGACCCCGACTCTTAATTGGGTATTTTTATTGACAACGGTCGCTTACTATTTGGATTTATTGTGGAGAGTACTTTGAGCATTATCACCCATTACCTACGCTACAAGCCGATCAAAGCCCTTTGTGATCTCCTATCTAGAAAGTCTCATCGTGGTTTGGTGGAAGATAAGGACAAGACTATGGGTTAGTATGCATGCATTTGATCTTCTTTGAGAGTGAAAGTGAATATCCCTTTGTGAGTCGAACAGATTGCTTCATGAGAAAGAGGTATATTTATTTTGTGTGAAGGCACTCGAGTTGCATTCATCTAGCACATTGATAAATCTTGGTAGACATTTCTGAGCATATGTTAGCTTTGGTAATGATGTAAATGCTTGTAGTTTATAATTTGAGTATGTGATTATCTCAACTTGTGCCAATGATTTCCAAAATCATATGGGAAAATCTATGGGTGCAATAGTGCATGTATGCAAGCTCCCAAGTAGTAATATCCGCATACATTATTGTTTAATTGTGTGTATAATGATTTACTTGAGGACAATCAAAATTTTAAGTTGGGGTGTTGATTTGTCTGAATTTCATGACTTATTTAACTTATTTTCGACATGAAATGGATGTCCTCAAGGAAAATTTTAATGAAGTTTGTCTGTATATAAGACTTAAAGTCAAAAGTACACTCAAGTATCAAAAAAAAGAAGAAAAAAGAAGTAAAAATATGAAAGAAAGGAGCAAAGTTAAGAAGTCACATCATCTAAAGAGTTTGACGCATCCCCGAATTGATTAAGGCTCACCAAAAGCAATAGACGGATCAGGTCTTGTGCATTAAAGATTAACAATGCAATTCAAGCTTGGTGAATCACTAAACTAGTTTGGTGTAGCAACAACATGTCGCCAAACTTAGTAGTCGTCCGAAGAAAAATAAAAAATACAAGGCAAATTCAGCGAAGAAAGAGTAGTTTGACGCATTGTCGAACACTTTGGCAAGCCCAATCAAAATTGTCAAACTGACATCAGTGACAATTTTGTAATTGTTTTGGGTTAAATTTTCTTAGATATAAATAGAAATTTGTGACATTAAAGAGATGTTTTTTCACTATTTTGAATATTCTCTACACTTTTTGGAGATTAGGGAAAGCTTGTAGAACAAGTAGCTGAGTTTGGTTAAGACTGCTTTCAATTTGTACATCTGGATTGCTAATTGTAACATAGATTATGAATAATATGACTAATATGACTGAAGATAATGATAATATTACTATTTCTCTAGTTATATCTAGCTAAATCCCCAATTCTTAGTGGTGTGTGATGTTTGAATTATAATTTATTATTGGATCTTAATGAATTGTTTCTTAAATGTTACTTTGAATTAAATTTAGTTGTTTCTTCATGTTTTCATTTATAATAAGAGGTTGAAAGCTCTAGTTATCTATAGATCTCTTGTTTTGCTTGAAAGAGAAGATAAGAGTGAGAAGATTCAGTTGATGATTACTTGATTTAATTCATTTAATAGCTGAATTTAGAGATAGTTTGGCTAATTCGAGGTTATATACTGTTTTTAAAATAATTATGCATTGGGGTTTGAGAGGACCCATGTGAGATTTGATGATTGATTAATAAAATAATCATTGATAACTATAGTCTAGATTACACAATGATATCAACCTATTGAAACAAGTTTAATTACCCAATTACATTGTTATGATTCATGTTAGCACATCCGTAAAAACCTTTTCTACGTGCAAACAACCCCCAATTTGATAAATCATGTTTCAATTGATTAAGTTGATTGTTAAATCAACAAAATACACTGTTTGCATTTTAAAAACTATTTACTTTCCTTGCAATTTTAAACAAGTGAACCACTAGTGGCTTAACTATATTTTAGGATGAATTTTATCATCCATTTCCTAAGGGATTGAATACAACTCTTAGTTGGGTTAAGAAATTGGAAATGATCGTCTACACTTCATTTTACGTGGTGTATTTGAATGTGTCACATAATCTCTAGAAGCTATAATTTCAAAATTAGACACGTAGTAGAAAAGGTGAACATACCATTCAAAACAAGAACAAAACATACAACAAAAAACTTCACAGTGATAGGCACAAAACCACCAAAAATATAATACATGAAGAACATCAAGAATCGACTTATTTATTACATCAAAGTCACAGGAAAAACAATAATAATGACAAAAAAGATAGTAGAGGGACAAGATTTTACAACCATAAACTTAGAAATACACTTTAAATTCTGAATTTTCAACTGCCTTTTTGAGCATAAAATCTGCAACAACATCAAATTTGGATCCCATTTCTTAAGCTACAACGCACTCCATTTGTGTATACCTCCATGATGATTCTTATTCAAAATACATATAAGAGGAAGTTGTTCAGAATCAATACAAAAAAGGGGTGAGAAGATAAAGAAGAACAAAAATCAAATAACAAAATAGGATATACATATATGAACCTCAATCTGCAGCTGAAATGACAAGAATGCCTGAGGGTCGATCGAAAGATAGAACATCAACATAAATTTTTAGAGTTGCTTTCTCAAGTATATATATTTTTTGCAACTTTTCTCTTCTAACGTAGACTTTAATTCTATTTTATTTTTTCATTTTATATTTTATAGCCACTTTTCAATTATATTTAATAGAAAAAGAAAGGACACTCTATCAACATTTATTTTATTAAAAAAGAGGATGGTAGATCTAGGGCACACTTCACGTGTGTACAATGTTTTACCACTATAACAACTATATACACGTAAACTAAGGGTGAATAAGAGAAAAAATTATCAAACAGCGACACACCATAAAAGATAAAGAGCATAAATTATTACAAAAATTTCATTTTAGTCGATCTTACACTAATAGATTACATAATCCCTTGCACTTGCACATAAAGAGAACCTTCTCATTCATTTAAGGAAATGTTCAAATAGGGTTTTGGTAGTTCCCACATTTATTTCTATTTTCTTTATAGACCACTTTAATTTCATCTGAAAGTATAAATTTCATTTGAAAGTATGACATTTTCATCTATGACTCTATGATTCCTAAATACATTTTTCCTCGTTCTTTAATTTGATGGCTATTTTTAGTGATCATACTACCGAAAAGGCTTTAATATTATAGTAAGCACTTACTCATTTCATTAAAATAATTTCGACTAATACATTTTCTTTGGTATGTATCACATAATTTGACAAGCGTGGATCCTTCTAGACTGAAATCATCTTAGGAATAAAGGCATCGATCAAATAAGTGTAAACACAATTAGCAATGAAATTGCCATTTCAATAGACAATAAGTCACACAAACTACATTGGGGATAGCTGAGAAAGTGACACTCGCCCTTACTTTAGGATATAAAAATGGACTATATATTTGTTTTGGATTTTCCAACAATAATAACACACCATATTTCATGTCCAAACATGTAATTTAAAATTTACTAAGAGTAAACTCAAAATCATAAATATTTTTTCTCTTCATTTCTTTACAATTTCATCTTCACTAAAAAATTGATTCCTTCACATCCAAGCAATTTTTGTGTAACTATCTTTTTCTCACATGAGGATGCGATATTGGGACGGCCAAAAAAAGACTTGTAGCTTAAACACACGTCATAAGTTAACCTATTTTAATTAAAAATCAGATGAAAAAAATTATAAAACCAATTTTGGGTTGAAATCCGTGGGTTTTTGCCGGTTCCGATCCGGAATCGAAAATTGATATTGTGGTTGGTGAATGAAAAAGGGATATGGTGGAGAGGGAAGTTGAAGAAGCAAAGAAGAGGAGAAGAGAAAGGGGAGATGGGAAGAGCAGAGTGGTGGGCTTCTAATTGGTGTTCTTACAAACGTACCACCATTCTTGTTTGTTCAATTAACATTTTTGTTGCTCTCTATGTGCTCAACTCATACACTTCACCAACCATCAATGGTAATTCCTTCAATCATCAATATTTAATATATTTATATTTATGCACTCATAAATTTGTACATACAGGTTTTAGGTATACTCCAGGCCAGATAACCAAAATGGAAGACTCCAATCGAATAAGAAAACAACTACAACCTCTGCAACTTATTCAACTAGTAACACCCTTTCCTCTCCTCATGCTTTTTCTCTTTAATTTAAAACCATGCCTATGCCTTGATGTGTTCTCTCTTTTCCTGCTCAAGATAAACGGATTAAAGCAAGAATTTTTGGTTGATGAAAACGTGCTGCAACTGCCACACCAAATTAAACAGAAGATATCACATGAAATACTAGCAACATTGAAACGTGTCAATGCCCGTCACAATGCAACACTGCAACGAGGTCATTATGCCTTCACCTTAATACTAAATTCATTCAATTCTTCAATCCAACACTTGGATTTGGGACGCTTCATTACCCATTTCCTGACTTTATTATTTCTTTGATATGGGATCTGAATTTTATCCTAAAAAAGAAATTTCTAACTTTACACTAATGAGTTGCTGCAGTCATTTAATAGTGATTTTGTATGTACCAAGATCCATAGGTCTTTATTTATTTTCATTCTTTAACTAAGATCATACTCGAAAACCAAATTCTCAAGTTTATTTTTCTTCTTTTTGTAAAAAAGACAATATATTTATTCATAAATTAAGTTGTAAAGTTATTGACGCTTGTGCTCCAAACTTCAGGTGTTCTCTTTTTCTGCTGGTTTCCTATATTTCCTTTTTTGTTCTCTCCCTTAGTGAATGGTCTCAATGTCTTGTCTTTCCATTCTAAGAAATGCGGTCGCTATATTTGGAAGAAAAGGTTATGGATAAATGAATCTGAACTTGATTGTTGTGCTTTACTTCTTTAAATGGATGCTTAGTATAGGAAGTGACCTCCAACTTAGGATGTTATTTCTTATTACTACTAAAGACACAAAAAAGGATGTTATTCCTTTATTCCTGGGCTTGTGGGTATAACACCTAATTTTTTGTTGTCCCAGATTCTAGTCCTCTTTATCTTTTAAACCAAACCTTCTGCTATTATCCGCATAGAATTATCCCCAGACTAACTCAAATGAGTTTCTGACTTCGGTTCACCTGGAAAGCAACAAATTAGTGCTGCAAAATGCTTACCAAATGAAGATATTAATGAATCAATTGCTTTTTACCACAAGTTGGAAATTGAGATAGGCGACTTTAGAATAAAGAAGTTCTAGAATCTGTGCTCACATACCGCTTTTGTTCTTTGATGAGTAGATGCTGTGTTTGGAATTCCTCTTGCTCATAGAGCTTAGGCACTCCCAAATTCGGATAAAGGAGAGTTCTGGTGGGTTGACAACCATAAAAAAATTGTAAAATTATGATGAATGCTCTTTGTAATGAGTTCATTTATCAAAAACAAAAAAAAAGAAAAGAAGCTCTTTCTAATGAGTTTATTTGGATGAGCTCTTCTGGACATGCTCTACATTGGCACTTAGGTATGGTTTGTTCCGGCAGATCGGGAAGCTGAATCATGTTGGATAAGAATTGTTGATCTCCGACATTTGTGGACGTTGGATGGAGACCGAAGTAGAGACCATCCTAAGAAATCATCTTATATGGGCTCGATTAACAGTGAAGGCTACAGTAGAGGAAATCCCAAAATCTCTCGAGGTAGATAAAGAGGGATTTATCGACAGACTCGTGCGGGTTGAGGCTTTGGTGCTGGTCAAATATGCCCGGCGAGCTGAACAAGAAGCCAGGACCTCTAGACTTTGCATAGTTTTAGAGGAGAGGCCTAAAATTACTAAGAAGATGGGACAGGTAGAAGCTGTAAAGCATGCATCAAATTTTAAAATAAGTGGTTGTGTTTCATGTGCGGCACGTGGGGTGGATTTAAATAAGTTGGGTCTGGGTGAAGTAAAGATCACATTATTGGGCCTATCTAACCAACCTAACAATATCTTTAGGAAGGGGATGAACTCCGAGGAAGGTCTGATGTTTTACAGTAGAGAGGCCCCACCCATAGCAGTCCTGCGTATTTTTGATCCTCTGTTACGAGAGCAGAAAATCAGAAGGAGACATTCTGTGAAGAAGAAGGGGTCCTTAGCAGATGTCTGGTGGGAAGCTTCCCAGAGGATGACGAAATTCCCTCACGGAATGAAATCAGAAGGTGGGCTATTCAAACGTGGAAAGACATCCATAATGTCAACATTTACAACATGAATGGTATTCAGTTTCTTTTCGAGTTCCAGTCAAGAAAGGAAGTAGAGCTCATTGTTATGGGGAAGTGGAGAAGAAAGAATCACCATTTACAGATGGAATGGTGGTCTCCCAAAGCAGGAATGACGCAAGCTGACTTCAAGTTTGACTGGTTTTGGGTTCGGATTTTAGGTCTTCCTCTACATCTCTGGACAGACAAGGTGATGAAACAAATTGGTGACCAATGTGGGGGGTGGTTGGAGATGGAGGAGGAAACCACCCTAAAAAACCATCTCCGATGGGCCCGAATTAGGGTTAAGGGACCTAGGGAGAAAATTCCGACTGAAATCGAGATTGAAGATGGTGACGACACATTTTTGCTACCGGTATAGTGTGAAGCTCCGGCAAGATTCAAAAGAAAGAAGGGGGAGAAGCACTCTGATCGATATGTCAGAGGTTTGCCATCTGGGGAAAGTTCTCTGCAGATGGGGACTCCTACGACAGGGATGGAAGAGAGAATTAGGAAAGGCAAAGAGAGCTTTTGTCCAGAAGTCAATCATGAGGGGGGTCTTGTACCACCAAATAAAAGTGGACACGTGATTTTTGAAAATTCATCTGGAAAAAGGCACGTGGAGACCTTGGTAGAGAGTCCGGGTCGATTTTTATCTTGTTCAAAGTGTAGTGGGGCAGGGCCCACTAACTTAGGCCCAAAAACTACAATGACCTATTTTACATAACCTTTTATCGAGGATATTTTCAAGAGCAGAGCCTATACAGAGACTTTCATGACATTTTCTATAGAGCTTGAAGAACTCATGAGAGTGACTCAGAACCCACCGAACAACATCAAAATTGAAGTCATCGACATGCAGCGTACAATTGATCCTTCAGAGTATGCGGAGGAGACAATACTTCCCTTAGATTGCGAGAAAAGGGTGAACACAACAGATTATCAAGACGTTTACACAGGAGAATCCTCCAAGGACCAATTGGTAATTCTGGACGAGCCTCTTCCAATTGCCAGTGATGATTCTCTGTCAGAGGAAGCCATTGATGACAGAGCTTCTTTATGGGTGCAAGCAAATGTCCTTAAACTCAGCAGATTATTTGGTGCTGCCTTTGAAGGATGCGATAAGCCTGCTTTTGAATTATTTTTGAAAATTGATCAAAAGAGGGAATTCTTCAAGCAAAATATGGAGAAACAAAAAAATAACAATAATTCCAATAACATCCCAAAGGAGGTGAGGAATTTGGCTTTTAATGTGAATTTTAAAGATGGCAAACCGAGAAGCAAGGGGAGAATAACAACTTCAAGTGATCAATGGTTAAAGTTGTAACATGGAATGTTAGGGGGGCAACAATGAGAATAAAAGAAGATTGATTCGGAGTCCTCTTCAACAGTGGGGTGCAGATATATATGTCCTAGTGGAAACAAAATTGACAGGAACAGATACACAATTGATCAAACATTTGTGGTTTAACAGATGGCTGGGAGAAATACATTTAGAGGCTGGGGGGAGAAGTGGGGGTATAGCAGTGTCTGGGCAACTAATCACATGTAAATTTGAAGGCATTAATACGAACTTAAGTTGGTTCCTTAGTTCAATTTATGCTGACTGAAGTTATCAGAAGGGAATTGTGGAGGGATCTAATCAATCTAAAAACACATGCACAGGTCCTTGGTTGTTTTGTGGGGATTTCAATGTGACAAGATATCCCACGGAAAGATCAACTGGACAGAGGTGGACAGAAGTTGACAGGGGCTAGGGGCTATGTCTGACTTCACAGATTGGATAAATGAAATGGAGCTAATTGACCCTCCTTTATTTGGAGGATTGTACACCTGAAGAAGGGGTGAAAACCATTCGAATGCTTCCAAATTGGACAAATTTCTTTACTCTCATCATTGGGACGAACGTTTCTCAGAAATTAGACAAAGTCTTCTACCGAGACTAGAGTCTGACCACAATCCAGTGATGCTAACTTGTGGGGAGCTAAACTTGAAGAAATCTTATTTCAAGTTTGAACAATGGTGGATGCAAGTAGAAAGTTTCAGGGAGAAGGTAAAGGATTGGTGGTGCTCTTTCTCAGTAAATGGAACCCCCTCTTTTATCTTAGCTTCCAAATTGAAGTTACTGAAAGGGAAGTTGAAACAATGGGGCTACGAGAACAAAGTCAACTGGAAACAAAAGAAGGAAGAGATACTTAATCAAATTGCTTGTCTGGAAAAGATACAAGAGCAGAGAATATAGAGAATATTGACTGATGACGAACTCCTTAAAAAAGTTCATTTATCTAGGGAGTTTGATGAACTTTCCAGGAATGAGGAGATAGCTTAGAGACAAAGGTCAAGAATTCAATGGCTCAAACATGGAGACAAGAACACCAAGTACTTCCATAGGATGGCCATAGCACACAAAAGAATAAACTCAATTGAAAAATTGGAAGTAAATGGCAGGGAGTTGGAGTTGACTGATACTGATGAGATCAAAGCAGAGATTACTAATTTCTATTTCTATCAGAAACTATACAGAGAAACTGAGAATTGTAGGCCTGGTCTAAACTTACAAGGCACTGAAAGCATCAGTTTAGAGGAGAAGGATTGGTCAGTTTGGAGGAGAAGGATTGGTTACAAAGACAGTTTGAGGTAGAAGAAGTGGTAGAAGGAATCAAATTGTGTGCAAGTGACAAAGCCCCTGGCTCTGATGGCTTTCCTATGAGCTTTTATCAGAACTTTTGGGAGATGCTCAAGGTAGATATCATGAATACCATCAGACACTTTCATGATCAGCAGGTCTTTGAGAAGAGCTTGAATGCCACTTATGTGGCTCTTATCCCGAAGAAGACAGAGGCAGTTGAGCTTGGGGACTTCAGACCCATAAGTTTGATAGGTGGGGTATACAAAATTATAGCTAAGCTGCTAGCTGAGAGGTTGAAGAAAGTAATCAGCAAACTGGTTAATAGACATCAGATGTCATTCATAAAAGGCAGACAGATGATGGATGCTGCCCATATTGCTAGTGAATGTGTAGATACTAGACTCAGAGGGGCTGACCCTGGAGTTATGTGCAAGCTAGACATTGAGAAGGCATATGATCATGTCAACTGGGAGTTCTTACTCAATATCTTATAACAAATGGGGTTTGGTGAGAGGTGGTTGAGATGGATTGAGGTTTGTATAAAAACTGTTAGGTTAGGTTTTCCATTCTGATAAATGGAGAACCTACTGGTTTTTTCCCCTTAGAAAGAGGTCTCAGACAGGGAGACCCTCTGTCTCCTTTCCTTTTCATCATAGCCATGGAAGGATTCGATAGTATGATGAGGGTGGCTACTCAAAACTCATTGCTGCAAGGATTCAAAGTAGGCCGTATCTCAGGGGTGGATATGCGGATTTGTCACTTGCTTTATGCCGATGACACTGTCATATTTTGTGAAGCTAAGCAGGAGCAAATTAGAATTGTCAGAATGATCTTGGTAGTCTTTGAGGCTGTCTCAGGCTTGGCAGTAAATTGGAGGAAGAGTTGTATATATCCCATGAAAGAGGTTACACAGATCCAGGCCTTGGCAAACATTTTGGGGTGTAGAATTGAAAAACTCCCAACTGTTTACCTAGGTATGCCACTTGGAAATAACCATAAAGAGCTAGTGATATGGGATGATATAATTGAAAAAACTGAGAAGCTGGCAAATGGGAAATCTCAATATCTATCCTTCGGTGGGAGAACCATTTTGATAAACTCTGTTCTAGACTCTTTACCTACCTATGTTATGTCCCTATTCCCTATGCCGGCCAAAGTGGAAGAAAGACTTGATAAATTAAGGAGGGACTTCCTTTGGTGGGGAATCAAGGAAGGTAAATGAATACATCTTGTCAAATGGCAAACTGCTTTGCTGAGTAGAAGCTCAGGGGGATTAAGGATCAGAAACTTGGGGCTACAAAACAAGTGTTTGTTGGCAAAATGATTGTGGAGGTTTAGAAGAGAGGATCAAGCACTTTGGAAGGAAGTTATCAATAACAAGTACGGCCAGAACCGTCCATGGGTTTCCGATATGATGAATATCCCGTATGGTGTCTATGTGTGGAGAACTATCAGAAATTTTTGGAGTCAACTACAATGCAATATTAGATACAAAGTGGGGAATGGGACCCGGGTTCTTTTCTGGAAAGATCACTGGATTGGTCAGGACTCCTTGATGTCTTCCTATCCATATATATATACCCTCAGCTCTTCTCCAGATGCCATGGTAAATGAGGTATGGTCTGAACAAGGGTGGAATTTAAGCTTCAGAAAGTTACTGGGAGATAGGGAGAGTAGCCGAGATGCTACAAACACTAGATGATTTCAAGGGAATAAATCTGGAAGCTGATGTAATGATTTGGAAACACAATCATGATGGTATCTTGTCAGTCAGCAGAGGACCATGGAGTAAGGTATGGAAGAATAAAGTGCCAACTAAAGTGAGGTGTTTTTCATGGCTAGTGGCTAGAAGGGCATGCCTAACTCATGAGAAGCTGCAAAGAAGAGGCTTTGAAATAGCTTCTTGGTGTTCACTGTGTAATGAGACAAATGAGACTAATAGCCATCTATTCCTCCATTGCAAAGTCACTGCTCAACTATGGCCATTTTTCTAAGCAGAACACAAGAGCCAGAAGACATGGTGGAACATGATACCCTCTTGTATATGGTGGACTATTTGGAGAGAAAGAAACAAGAGGTGTCTGGAAAATAGTGCAGAATCAGTGCAAAAGATCAAGTGGTGTTGTATGAAGACTTTCTTTTTTTGGTGTAAAGAGGTGGGTATAGAGGATGCTGGACAGATTGTAGATTTTTTTTCTTCTTTATAAGTATAGTAGCAGCTTTCTTGCGTTGGTCTTTTTTGGGTCACTGATGTAAATCTTTTTGGTGGTTGCCAACATACCCTCATTGCTGAGGAATACAACTTTACCTTTATCAAAAAAAAAAAAAAATAATATCAGAGACCTCCCCTCAGTTTCTCTTTGTAACACTAACCTCCCTTATGGTTTACGATAATACGTTTGTCTCCCTTGTTGTGACTTTTTGTAACAATCATTTAATCTTATCTATTATTGGTGTAAATATTACAATCTGACTATTTTACCATTTCTAATTTTTTTTTTTGATAACCGAGAAATCCGTCTGTGTCGCGCCCTTTGGACCAATCATGGCCTTCTAAATTCGGTGGATAATGGACCCGCCCCTCTACCCTTCTCCACTTAAATACCGGGCTTCGCTTTGCATGGTGTGGGGCTTGAACCTGCGACCTAAGCCACAAATCCTCCACCTTTTGCCACTCGAGCTAGGCCTTGGGGGCTTTACCATTTCTAATATTAAACTTGTAATTAATTAATTTTATGTATATTAGAAGAGTGTTTCATCCGTTCCTCTAGAAAACCAAATTCCAAAGAAACATATCTTGTTTCTGAACTTGGAAATTTTCAAATCAGAAGCGGCTCTTGTAAATTATTTAAGGGAAAAAGATAGTGGAAGAATGGGGCTTAACAATCGAATGTTCCTCTTCTTTGCATCTGTATATACAACTCCAACAATAGAAGTAGAAGTGGGAATGAAAATATCATCAGTGTGAAAGTATTCAAGCTTAGGAGCAATTTGAGTCACAAGTATACATTATGCACTGCCATAGCTAATATCACATAGAATGGAAAAATAAATCAGTTGATTTAATTCTGTATCTTCTGCTCCTTTTTTCTTATTCATAGTACAAATCAATATGGAGATTAGGAGCACGAGATTGGGGTTTTTTGTTCTTAACGGATTTGTTAAGGAAGATATTTGTAAAATTAATTAGTTAAAGAAGTTTAATATTAGAATGGAGAAGGGCCTAAAATGCCCATCAACTATTTGAATTGGTACAAAACTACCCTCCATCCACCTTTTGGCCTCCTAATACCCACGACGTTAACCTTTTGGCTCAAAAATACCCTCGATATTAACCCTTTCGCTCATATTTGCCCTTATTTTTAACAGCTCCCCAGAGTAAAATCATTAAATATTTATTTATTATATTGCCTAATTTGATTGGTCCAAATTAAAAATTTTCTCAAATAAATAATGAAAACGACATATGATTCTTATTTTGACCCGATTCACTTGAAAATAATATTCAAAAAATTATTAATTTCATGATATCTTTCTCTTGGCCTATTTTAAATCAACCCCCAATTTATTATAACACAACTCATAATGGGGATCCAACTAAAATCTATACTCGTCCTGCCTGATTGTCCATCTAAATAATATTATTATTTTTTATTGATATAAAATTTTCTATCAATTATCAAATTGTCTTGTTCGCTCCCTCTTTATTCTTTTTTTTAATCTCTTATTCTTAATTAGGATATTTGAGACTCAAACTTGAAATGAACTTACATATTCATATTATTTTAATTTGTATTATAATCGTGATGGGGTAGGGGTGGGGATAGGAAAAAAGTTATTTTCATTCTTTTATTTTGAATTTTGGGTACACAAAAGAAAAATGAAGGTATACATACATAGTTGCTTAATTAAATCATCTTCTATTGATCTAATTATTTCTATATGAATGTCGTTAGTTTCCTCCTTTTTCTCTCTTGTTTTGTCATTAGTTGAAAAACATATTTAAAATTTAAAATGGGCAAGATTCAAGAAGAAAAAAAGTGGAGAAGAGAGGAAGTGAAATAGGAAGGGGGGGGGGGAAGGGTGAGTGCAGAGAGTTGAGGACTAAAATCAGGCCAATCACATGAGCCCATATATTAAGTAATTTCAATTATTTTAATGGAAAAGGGCCTAAAATGCCCATAAACTATGAGATTTGGACATTTGGTACAATTTCACCCTCCATCCACCTTATGAGTGTGGGCCGTTAGAAATAAGAGTATTTTTGAGCCAAAATATTAATGTCAGGGGTATTTTGAGGCCGAAAGGTGGACGGAGGTTACTTTTGTATCAATTCAAATAGTTGAGAGGCATTTTAGGCTCTTCTCCAATATTAGGAGGGTAAGTTAGTCATATTGTATTTTTTAACATTAATGATAGATATATTAAAATAATTCTTACAAATAAATCTGTAAAAGAGAGGTAAACGTAATATCGTAAACCACAAGGGAGGTTAGTGTGATAAAACGCTAACTAAAGGGAGGTCTCTGAAATTATCCCAAAATAATATTGCACATAAAATTTATGATCAGGAAATTGGTAAATATTTGTTCAAGAAAATCATGGTAAAAAGATATTCTTTTAAATTTTAGACTTTTGTTTAAGTGTAAAGTTTTTTGGGAAATGCAAAGCCAATCACCTCCAACTGCAATAATCTAATGAAAATGATCTCCCACCCCCTCTGTGGTTTCCCATTCGTTGGAGACACTGGATGAATCTGATAAACTGAGTTCAAAAGTATGCCATGAAAGATGTTACTTCATATTTTTGTTCACACAGATGCCACTTAGAACTGCAATATTTTCGAACATGTCAGCATTATTGCTTTTATTAGTATATAATTCCATATTGGTCTGATGCCTTCTTCAGCAACAAAAATTAATATTCTACTTAAATGCAAATTATTCAAGACATTCTTGAATGATAGATGTCTATGCAAAGCATGGAGTAGGTATAGTTTATAAACTTTTATCATACATTTTTTGTCAGTTCTGCTCTGTGAATAACGTGTCAATTTTGAGCGTCAATATCCTATAGTTATGTAGCATTCTTTCCATTGTTTCTCATTTACTTCTTCCTGGTTATCATTGTTGATAGTTTTTCTTATGAACAGACGCAGTTGAAAGTTGGCGCCGCAAAAAATTAAAAGAAGCCAGGGAGCTTGTTAATAGGAAGACATCAAATTCAACTACTGCCCCCGAGGAAGCTGGTAAGTCTTTTACTTCTGACTTTATGTTTACTTTATTTACGACTTTGTTTTTGTTCATGTTAGAATCCCACAATCGTTGGGGAATGGACGGGTGGTCTGCTTATATGAACTTGGACAATCCTCTCTCAAGAGATAGCTTTTGGGGTTGAGTTAGACCCAAGTTCCTTATTTTTACATGGTATCAGTGCCGAGTTCACCCCGTTTGGGCTCCCATTCCATGCTCCAGTTGGACTTGAGCATGAAGGGGGTGTTAGAGTAGGTTAGAGTCCTACATTGGTTGGGGAATGAACTGGTGGTCTACTTATATAGATTTGGGCAATTCTCCTCTCAAAAGCTAGCTTTTGGGGTTGAGTTGAGCCCAAGTACCATATCTTTACAGTTCATGCTTCCTATATCATCAGCCTTACATTGATGTTAACCAGGGTTTCTTCTTCCTAGTCCATAATCCATCTGTACTTTGACAAGTTCATTTAATATCTTGCAGGTCTACTTGCACAAATTTTGGATGTTGACTGGGCTGAGCTGTCAGAAGAAATTGGTCTTTGGATACCTGTTGCAATAATTAATAACGAACATCATGACAAACCTAAGGGTGAAGAAGAATTTGGTAATGACATACTTCATTTTTCAATCGAAATCATTTGAGTGAATTGTGTTGATTCTGAAGTATCCTTCACTTTATTCTCTATCTTAATTTCCCAATGGAAGTTAAGTTGTTTTGTGCATAGTTGTTTTTTTTTTAATGGTTGTTTCCTGCATAGAAGAAAGGACTAGGTATAATATTGTGGATAGATAGTATCTGCGCTTAATATGTCCATAAGTACTCAAACATGAACTACTTTTTTTCACTAACTTGCTCCTTTGTCAAAAGAAACGCCGGGGAATAGTTTGTTTTGTTAAATTCTGATCCTCTACTTATGTTCTCCAGACAATGAAATCATAGCTGGCAGGCGGCTTCCTCCTGAGTGTAACGTTGAACTTCATACCGATTACGGTGGAGATGCAGTCAGATGGGGCCTTACCCACCCCAAGGAATCTGCATTTGAGTGTTGCATGGCCTGTTTGAATCAAGCTAAGAATGCTGGACCCAATGACAAGAAATGCAACATATGGGTTTATTGCCCATCTGAGACTGGATGCTATTCTCCAGATATTTATCAACACAAAAATCAAGAGTGCTGGCTGAAATATGTTAGTTCTCAGTACCCTTCACAAAATTCACTAACTATCATATTTTTCTTTCTTGTACCGGATAATTTAAGAATAATCTTTCGCAGACTATAGCTGTTCCTCATCCTATCTTCCCTTTTATTTGCAGGCAGAGAAAGCTAAATCAACTTTTAAGGACAGATATTCTGAGTCATTCAGAAATGCACACCCAAATGCACCAGTTGTTGTTCCATGGATGTCTGGTGTTGTCAGTGTATAAATTCCCACTAACAAAATAAAACTAAGCCTTGATGCCGTGGTTCTTCCATGGTGTTATGGTGTCGTATAAGGTTCCATGTCAAGCCACTGTATCTTCAGATAATTGTGCAATGAGATTTATTGAACCGTAGCCTCTAAGCATAGCTGCTTCTCTCTCTCCCTCTGTTTTCTTTTTCTGTCATCAAGAGGAACATAGAGCTTGGACCAGAGTGACATTCTTTTGTATCACATGGTGGATAGAGTGGTAATGATAGCTTTAAGTTAGAAACTGACTGTGCAAAGGATGTGGTGAAAATATTTGAAAGCTTTTCATTTTTTATTTTTACTCTGCCTCATCCCTACCCCATCTTTTTTCACCTGATTGGATGTAATATCCGAATTGTGACATTATTGGTATTGTATTGCCCAAATGGTACTTAGTTTTGGTGATCCAACAATGAATTTGCTTACTGCATGTTTATTGTTTTCCATCTGATCATTGTTCCTTTTCCTTGTTTGGCTGATATTGATTGCGAAATCGTATCCATGTGTTTGAACTACTCCTTTCGATACAAAAATGACAGGGTTCAGAGTGCCACACATCTATTCTCATTCCCCAACTTGCGCATTTATATGTTTTTAATAAAACTCTACATATTCAGAAATTTCTTAAACAAGTACCACAATTTACAATAAATAAATTGTAGGAAATTTGAGCCCACACATAAGGGGTGCTTTAAGGTCTTGCTACTTTAGGTCATAATTACGTCAGGACATAGTAGTTCAACAGATTACTTTCCATACCACTTTTTGTTTGCTAGATACCGGTATCTAACAAGCTTAGATACATAACAATAAAAAAAATGTACAACAAATAAAGAGAATACAACAAAATCATGTTGTTTATTCTCTCCTCAATCAATTAAAATTTAGGCCGTGGTATCGCGGGTTGCTCCAACATATTGTGACAACCATCACGATCAGTAATTTCAATCGCGGTTCATCTTATTCTTCCACTTTCGCTACGTGAAGAAGAACTAAGTTCTCTTTATGTATGCCATTTGATCAGTTTAAATTTAAGTGATATGTAAACCTTCATTGGTATCAAGAGTCATAGGTTGATTTTCTGATTATCTGTGAAAATATAAAACTACGTATTTGATTTTTTTGTGCGCAATTGAGTATGACAAATTAATTTTATGACACCGATTCAGAATTTTTTGGAATTAGTAATTAATTTTTTTTTATGGATGTGAAACACAAAATTTATATTTAGAAACAAAATAAATATATTTTTCCTCTTAGGAAATCTGGAAAACGTTCCAGATATTTTTTAAGAAGTTATTTTTTTGAAACAGATCTGGAAAAAGTTTCAGAGATCTAAAATCAAAACAAAAAGGAATTTTTTTTTTCAAGAACAAATCTAGATATTCAAAAGAAGGTTATTTTTATCTAAATCAAATCTAGAAAACATTCTAGAGATTTCAAAAGAAAGTTTTTTTTTGGCTGAAAAGATCTGGAGGTCCCCATAGTGAAGTAGACAAATGACTCATAAGTTTTATTTGTAAAACTGGAGTCTCCTAATAGAGTTTTACATGATAGTATCACTCACAATTCGGGAGAAGAAGTAATACAAAAGGAAAACAAATCAGTATGCCATTGCTATGAAGGAATCATAAATTACAGATTCTTTAATTAATCAAATAGTTAAGAAGGAGATCTATCACCAAGGGTGATGAAAATAGCTAGGAAAGGAAAAAAGTAAGGCATTAGAGAGAATACTCAATCCATCAGAGTTCATCCGAAGAAGAATAAAATTGAATATAATAAATGATGAAGTCTTTTATTTGAAATATTAGATCACCGAGGTCTTAACAAACATTTCAAAGGGTTTAGCTACTTCATAAGTTTCACATCTTTACTTTTGTTGTATAGCTTGAACCTTTTCAACATGTTAGACATATCAATAAGCTACAGATAACACTCAAATTACTCTCGAAAGCAATTAGAAGAGTAAGCGGTCACTAGCAATAAAAATATCCAACAAAAGAGTCAGGGTCGAATTCCACAGGGAGTGATATTATTGTAAGAATTCAATGGGGAAATTAGGATGCAAACTAATTCATTATAGCAAATAGGCCAAATGGATGGATAATTCCACCAAATTTAAGAAAAGGATTTTGGAATCAATTATCACAATTCAACTAAAACAAGGATTCAAACAAGTAAAAGATGATCTAGGGGTGTGGTAGTTGGTATCAACATCAAATAGGGGCACAAGTGCTTGCTCAATAATGCTAGATAAACATGGATAAGCTGGGTAATCATCCATGACACAAATATTCTTTCGATCTCAAAGCATCATAACATAGAATCTCCTTTTAGTCTCATCTATGTAAAATAAAAATCAACCCAATACCTTACTAAAATCTCTCTTTCGAGCATATTTGACAATTAGGCTTGAACCACAATTTTTCTTTCGAGAAAACTACAACAATCAAAGCCAATTTGCAAGTACTAAGCTATTCATCCACTTCAATTAATCTCTTTCAAGCATCGATGAAAGATCTAAGCTAGGATTAAGTTTGCAACCTTAACACATAATTTAACTCCATGCTAAATAGCTCAAATTCATTGATGAACAGCAGAAAAATAGAGCAAGACACTAGATCCACTAAATTAAATCAAAACCCAACTCCATAATCACACCCCTAGAATTGGGATTTTAGCCAAACATCATAAAAGGAAAATAAATTATACCAATTATATTTTCATCCATTAAGGATTTGATAATCAACAATAATCTTCAACTCCCACTTTGAATTGAACCCTCAATTGTCAATTACAAGATTTTTCAAAACCCCAAAACTAAGAGAAAAGTAGAAAGAGTCCATTTCTCAATATGAAAATGTTGGAATGCATAAAAGATGCAGTAGAAAGATTAGAATGATCAATACATTTTATCTCCCCTTTGGGCTATTTATAGTTTCCCCAAAAATTAGTATGAAATTCCATGCGTGACTTGATCGGCGACGTTAGTCAGGCTCGCCTTTATGATTCAGCGGATCACTGTTTGCCCTTTAACTCGCCCTTCCTGGGCTTCAGGCTTCAGGTGTTTGAACCTCAGTTGGTGAACTCGATCGAGTTAGCCTTACACGTTCAGTGAATCGTTGATTTACCACCTTTGTTTGCCCATTCAGCCTTCATTTTAACTTAGAAGTTTATCACCTTCGGCGATGGAACTTCTAGCTCGCCCACTTGTTTCAGCGAATCGCCATTTGAACTTTGCTTCGCCAACCAGCCTTAAATATTTTCAGAAGTGAACTCTGTTACTTTGGGCAAGGTCCAACCTATTGGGCGATCCACCTTTTGTGTTAAGCGATCCCTAGTTGGGAGTTTACACTCTTTTCAATATTTTTGGCCTCTTTTTCATAGATTCATCCTTGCCTTGTCCTTTAGCCTTCATAGCTGCAAAACATCAAAATATCATTAGAAAAGGACAAAAATAGGCATTGAGGATACTAATTGTTGAACTAAAAAGGCCTCACATGAGTGGAAATCTACCACTCATCAATACCCATAACTTAAACTTTTGCTTGTCCTCAAGTAAATCAAGAACACAATCAGTTCAACCAGGGTGTCTACAATAGTTCTCAATGTGAGTTAACATTTAAGTGCCATTACAAGGCTACTAAAAGGTATATGCAATATCTCAATCATGCTCAAGAAGCTTCAAATCATGACTAGCCAGTATCAATACAAGCTCAAGCTCACTAATGCTCCCTTATAATGCAAAACCATGCTTCAACAAAAGCATTCAAGTGCCCTCACAATAAAAATGATTCCATGTGCTCACTCGCACATCAACAAAGAAGTTAGGAATCAATACAACTCTCACTCTCCAAAAGAGAAATACATGCAAGCTTTATCCCATAGGTTTGCCCATATTTTCCAATCATCACACAACCTAGTTTAAGCAGGATTTAAAGGGTCTTTTGAAGCTTGTAATGGGGCTGAGGGTAAATGTATGGTCAATTTGGCTCAGTGATTTCACCTTTTCAAAGAATTGTTGTACTCATCTTCACCTATTCTCAAGTTCTTTTCATTCTTTTCATTTGGATACCCAATTCTCAATTTTTCATTCAATTTATTGGAAACTGATAACACTAAAATTATCCTCAAGACAAATAAGAGAATAAGCGGTCGTCGTCAATGAAAATACCCAACTAAGAGTTGGGGTCGAATCCCACATAGAGTGATATAATGCAAGAAATTGAATTAGGATATTTAGATTGTAAATCAATTCATTTGTAGCAATTAAGAGAAGAGTGTATGATTCCACCAAATTTGCGAAAGAGGGTTTTGATATCAAGTGTCACAATTATACTAAAATTTCAAAAATTCAAGCAACTAGGAAGTAATCTAGGGGTGCGGTGATTAGAATTGATGTCACATAGGGGTAGTTGTGTTGCTCAAGAGTGCTAAACAATCATGGATAGGCTGGATCATCTTCAACGACACTAATTATCTTTCGATCTTATAGTACCAATTTATAGAATCTTCTTTCGGTCTCATCTATGTGAATTACAAATCAACCCATTACCTTACAGAATCTCTCTTTCGAGCAGATTTTGGAAAATAGATCCGAATTATAATCTCTCTTTTGAGCAAACCATAGAAATCAAACCTAAATTACATGTATTAAACTAATTACCCACGCCAATTGATCTCTTTCGAGCATCAATCGGAGATCGAGAATAGAATTAAGTTTGCAACCTTAATCCATAAATTAATCCCATCCTAGTTAGCCTAAATTCATGAATGAACAACAATAAAATAAAGCAAAACACAATTCCCACTACATTAAATCAACACCCAACACCATAATTGCACCCCTAGAATTGGAGTTTTAGCCACCCATCACAAAAAGTAAAGAAATTATACCTATCATGATAGCAGCCATGGATGTGATGAAATTAAATAATTATAATCAACATCCACTTCGATTTCAACTTCTAATTATCAATTTCAAGAGTGAAATTTAAAATCCCAAAACTAAGAATATTTCTCTAAGAGTTCAAAAATTAACTCTCCAAAACTCATACAAAGTTAGGAATTGAAATTCTTTTCCAAAATCTGATATATTTTCTCTCTCCTTTGGGCTATTTATAGTTTCCCAAAAATTGGCTCAAAATTCACTGCGTGACCAACTCGACGAGATTAGTCAGGCTCACCAAGCAGACTTGGTGGATCATTGTCTGTTCCTTAGCTCGCCTTTCTTTTGCTTCAGGCTTCAAGTGTCTGAACCTCAGTCGGCGAACTCATTTGAGTCTGCCTTTTACGTTCAGTGGATCACTGATTACCACCTTTGTTCACCTTTTAAGCCTTCATTTTTCATCTAAGTCCTGTCTCTTTCGGAGATAGTCAACTTGTTCACCCATTATCTTCGGTGAGTCGCCATTTCACTTTTAAGTTTGCTGACCTACCTTGAACATCTTCAATTGTGAGTTTTTTCACTTTAGGCGAGGTCAGGACATTTTGGCGATCCACCCTTTTGGTTAGGTGACTGCCAGTGTGGAGTTTATACTTCTTTCACTATTTTTGGCCGTTCTTTTAAGTATTCATCCTTGCCTTGTCCTTTAGCCTTCATAGCTGCAAATCATCAAAATATTATCATAATAGGACCTAATAAGGCATTGAGGACACTAATTGTTGAACTAAAAAGGCCTCAAATGAGTGTAAATCTACCACTCGTCAACACCCCCAACTTAAACTTTTGCTTGTTCTCAAGTAAATCAAGAACACAATTAGTTTAACAAGGGTGTCTAAAACAGTTCTCAATGAGAACTAACATGCATGGGCTACTACAAGACTACTCTCAAGCAAATGTAACACTCAATCATGGTCAAAAGTCTTCAAATGATGACTAGCCAGTATCAATCCAAGCTCAAGCTCACTATTGCTTTTTTCTAGTGCAAAACCATGTTTCAACAAATGCATTCAAGTGCCCTCACATTAAGAACGATTCCATGCTCTCACAAAGAAAGTCAATAAAGAAGTTAGGAATTAATACAACTCTCACTCTCCGAAAGAGAAATACATGCAAGCTTAATCGCATAGGTTTGCCCATATTTTCCCATCATCACACAACCTAGTTCATGCAAGATCTCAAGGGTCTTTTAGGCTTGTAATGGGGCTGAGGATAAAGGTATGGTCAATTTGGCTTAGTGACTTCACCTTTTCTAAGCATTGTTCTACTCATCTTCATCTCTTCTCAAGTTTTCCATTCTTTTCACTTGGAGACTCAAACTTCAATTTTTCATTCAATTTATTGGACACCCCTTTTATTTCATCACACTTTCTTTTTCATTTCAATTTTCAAACTCTTGTTCATCATCATTTTTTATAAGGAGGGGTTCCTTCTTTTTGCAACAAATTTCAAAATTGAGTCTCACTTTTTCTTTCTTTTCTTTGCACTTGGTTTTCTTTCCTCTTTCCTTTCCACACTCCCAACTTAGGCTTTTGACCTAAGTTAGCTATTCAAATAAACTAATGCTTAGAAAAGGATTTATGACTGAGAAATTAGGGGCAATTCGGCTCAAGAGGTTTCAACAAGGTTGACAACAAATGGTTTAGGCTCAAATGGTGCCAAGATGGTTTCACACCCTCACAAGGTAGTCACAAAAGGTATGAACATTTAGGTTCTCTCTCAAAATTTGTGCCCAAGGTCATTTCTTGCATTCACCAAAGCTTAGACATTCGGACTAATAGGGCAAATTTTAGGATTCAACAAGTATGATTTCAAATAAAACCTCACCACACAATGCACTTCAAACATAATCATTTAGCACAACCCTATAAGATCAAAAGCTTCTGTGCGATGTTCGTTGCAAGACTCACATCAAAACACAGCTAGTCAACATAATAATCAAAATGATCATCCAAAAGTGGAACAAAACCGATTTCTTCTTGCAATCATTAGCACAAAACATATATCTCATCATAAGTACTATCTAAGACATCGATATTGAACACAATTGATCATCGAACATCAAAAATGAAAACTCAAGCATATCAAAAACTTCCAAACTTATGGGGCAAATGAATAAAGAGAGAAAAAATGAGGTAAACCATCAACTATAATAAAAACTGAAATACCAAAATACTACAAATGTCTCAAACTAAAACTGAAAATAACAAAATACAACCAAAAAGGGGAATATTGGCACAAGTGCTCTAACCCCACAAAAATAAAGTAAGCAGTGTCCTCAATGTGATGGAAAGTAAAAAATGGGAGGAGAGTGATACAAAAGTCTCCATGACAGGCTATGCCTGTGAAATGCTCAGATCTAGAGTGTCGAAGGGGACACCATCATTATGGGAATTAGTACCCGGCAAGATAAGAACATGAGGCAGCACGATAACATCAATCGAGGTATCAGTGCCTGCCACATCTGTAGGAGGAATGGTAGAGTCTAAAGAGACCCCGCTAGTGCCAACTGTGGAGGTCTCCACATGAGATCTTTCCATCGTTGCCTACACCATTGTCTCCTCGATATCCTGTAGCTCCTTCAGTGTCATGGCAATCCACTGATCATCCTCTCTCCATATCTCCTCCTCATTAGTCTCCTCAGCTGAATCAGCATCAGCATCAGCATCAGCCTCATCCTCATCCTCAACTCTCTCACCATTACCAACAACATCAATATCACCAGGCTGCTCAGCCATACTACTAGGTAGCTCAGCTCTCAGCACGGAGGTAGGCACAGACTCGGGCATACTCCACAACATAAAAATATCGGTGGACTGTAGTTGGTCTACATCAACCCGTAACTTAGCAATATCACTTTTCATAGTAGTCAAGTCAGTAGATCTACCCTCGTTCTTCTCCCTAGCCTCTATCCTAGCCGTGAGGTTGTTCGACCTCTCCCCATATGACACTAGGGTGGCCTGGTACTGTACCATGTGGCCTCTAATGGGACACAGGGCATTCTCAATTGCCCACTCAATTAGCTTGGGCTTTCTTTTTCAACCCTAGCTGCCTTAGCATCCACAGAATGGGAAAAATTGTCCATTTGATAGATCAAGACCTGGGTCAAGGGAGACCTAGACATAGGGGTAGGTGCAGTAGATGTGGAAGTAGAAGACACAAAGGAGGTATGATGGGTATCTGATGGCTCCACAGAAGGAGCGGGTTGAGTGAAATTTGTCTCAAGGCTAGCAGGGTCAACAATAGGAGTAGTGTCTGGTGGTGGTGTCTTCCATCGAGCCACATCATCTCTCAAGTAATCCACCTCAATCCTCCGAATATCTCTGGAGGAGGCGGGGGCGATCCTAACATCTGTCCTCTCCCAAAAAAGGACTCTCGCAGCCTCACACATCTGTGTCATAAAGATTGGGAAGGGGAGAGAAGTCTGCTCCTGATGAGCTCTCATCAACATCTCATCTACAATGATGGAACCTACATTTATCTTCTCTCGATCAATAATTGTACCAACAAAGACACCCTTCAGATGCCGGAGGATTGATTCATTCAGGGATGGCATAATGTTGCTACTGATGAACACGAACAATTATCGGGCTCCAATATTCATATCCTTCTTTTTGATCTTCACTCAGCCATTCATAGAGGGGAGATATCATAAATGAGCGGTGCCAACCAACCTTTCAAAGTGTAAAGATCATACATATGCACCTTGTACATTTTAGCCTGATTCCCCTTAGTGCCCAAAACATCGTTGATTGCACTTGGGTGGCATTGCACCATCTTACCCCAAATTTTAACCTCATCCAAGGACATCCAAACTATGCCCTTTCTCTTCTTCGGCAAGGCCTTTGCATAGGCCGCATAGATCCCATACCTATGATGGTACATAAGGAGGTCGAACTCTGGTAAACTACTCAAACCCATGGAACTTTATTCAGATTGCTATGACCCTGATGGAGCAGGATATCGTGGAGACAATGGTGCAGGCTACGATGGAGAGATCTCGGGTGGAGACCTCTATAGTTGGAACTAGCGGGGTCTCATTAGACTCCACTATTTTTCCTACAGATGTGCCGGGCATTGATGCCTCAGTGGATACTATTCTGCTGACTCCTGTTCATATCTTGTTGGGTACTGATTTTCGTGATGATGCCATTCACTCCGAGACTCCAGATTAGAGCACTCCACAGGTTGTCAAGGGGATTTTTATACCACTCTCCTCATGTACTTACTTTTTAATGCATTGAGGACACTTCTTACTTTATTTTGGTGTGGTGAGGGTACTTGTGCCAATATTCCCCTTTTTGGATTGTGTTTTGTTATTTTTAGTTTTAGTTTGAGACATTTGTAGTATTTTGGTACTTTAGTTTTTATTATAATAGTTGTTGGTTGAGCTCATTTTGTCTCTCCTCATTCATTTGCCCCATAAGTTTGAACGTTTTTGAGATGCTTGAGTTTTCATTATTGACATTCGAGATCGATTGTGTTCAATATCGATGTCTTGGATAGTACTCATGATGAGAAATGTGTTTTGTACTAATGATTGCAAGCAGAAATCAGTTTGGTTCCACATTTGAATGATCTTTTTTATTCTTGTGCTGACTAGCTGTGTTTTGATGTGAGCCTTGCAATGAACATCACACACGTAAGCTTTTGATCTTTTAGGATTATGCTAAATGATTGTGTTTGACGTGCCTTGTGTGGTGAGGTTTTACTTGAAATGATGCTTGTTGAATCCTAGAATTTTCCTTGTTAGTTCAATTGTCTAGCTTTGGTGAATACAAGAAATGATCTTGGGCACAAATTTTGATAGGAAACCCAAATGTTCATACCTCTTGTGACTACCTAATGAAGGTGTGCAACCATCTTGGCACCATTTGAGCCAAAACCATTTGTAGGCAACCTTGTTGGAACCTCTTGAGCTAAATTGTCCTTCACTTCTTACCCATAAAGCCTTTTCTAAGCATTGATTTATTTGATTAGCAAACGTAGGCCAAAAGCCTAAGTTGAGGGTGTGGAAAGGAAGGAGGAAATAAAGCCAATTGGAAAGAAAAGAAACAAAAAGGGGGACTCAACTTTGAAGTGTGTTTAATAGGAAGGAACCCTTCCTCATAAAAAAAAAGAAGAACAAAAATTTGAATTTTGAAATGAAAAAGAAAAGTGTGATGAAATAAAATGGGTATCCAATAAATTGAATGAAAAATTGAGGTTTGAGTTTCCGAGTAAAAAGAATGGAAAGAACTTGAGAAGAGGTGAAGATGAGTACAACAATGCTATGAAAATGTGAAGTCATTGAGCCAAATTGACCATACCTTTACCCTCAGCCCCATTACAAGCCTAAAATACCCGTGAGATCTTGCATTAACTAGATTGTGTGATGATTGGAAAACCTATGAGATGAAGCTTGCATATATTTCTCTTGCGGAGAGTGAGAGTTGTATTGATTCCTAACTTCTTTATTGATTTACTTTATGAGAGGGTGGAATCTTTCTTGATGTGAGGGCACTTGAATGCATTTGTTGAAACATGGTTTTGCAATAGAAGGAAGCTATAGTGAGCTTGAAGCTTGGATTGATACCGGCTAGTCATCATTTAAAGCTTTTTGATCATGATTGAGTGTTGCATTTGCTTGAGAGTAATCTTGTAGTGTCACTTGCATGTTAGCTCTCATTGAGAACGGTTGTAGACACCCTTGTTGAATGAATTTTGTTCTTGATTTACTTGAGGACAAGCAAAAGTTTAAGTTGGAGGTATTGATGAGTGGTGGATTTACACCTTTAGCTCAACAATTAGTGTCATCAACGCCTAATTATGTCATATTGTGATGAAATTTTGATGATTTGTAGCTATGAAGGTTAAAGGACAAGTCAAGGATGAATACTTGAAAAAAAAGGCTAAAAACAGTGAAAGAAGTGTAAACTCCACACTGGAAATCGCCAAATCAAAAGTGCGGATCGCCCAAATGGCCTGACCTTGTCTAAAGTGATAGTGCTTACAATTGAAGATGTTCAATGTAGGTCGGAAAACAGAGAAGTGACACGGTGACTCACCGAAAGAGAAAGGCTGACAAGGTGACCATCACCGAAAGTGACAGAACTTGGATGAAAAATGAAGACTTAAAAGGCGAACAAAGGTGATAATCAGTGATCCGCCAAGTGTGAAAGGCAGACTCAAATGAGTTCGCCGACTGAGGTTTAAACACCTAAAACATGAAGCAAAAGAAAGGTGAGCTAAGGAACATACGACGATTAGTTGAGTCTGCTTGGCGAGCCCAACTAACATCGCCGAAATGGTCACGCAGTGAATTTTGAACCAAATTTTGGACAACTATAAATAGCCCAAAGGAGAGAGAAAATGTATCAGATTTTGGAAAAGAGTTTCAGTTCCTAACTTTGTATGAGTTTTAAAGAGTAAACTTTTGAAATTTTAGAGAAATATTCTTAGTTTTGAGGTTTTAAATTTCACTTGAAATTGACAATTGGAAGTTGAAATCAAAGTGGGTGTTGATTTTAATTACTTAATTTCATCACATCCATGGCTGCTCTCATGATAGGTATAATTTCTTTACTTTTTATGATGTGTGGCTAAAATCCCAACCCTACGGGTGCAATTATGGGGTTGGGTGTTGATTTAGTATAATGGGTATTGTGTTTTGCTCTATTTTATTGCTGTTCATTCATGGATTTAGACTAATTAGCATAGGGTTAATTCATTGGTTGAGGTTGCAAACTTAATCCTAGTTTCGATCTTTGATTGATGGTCAAAAGAGATCAATTAAAGTGAGTAATTTGTTTAATGCATGCAATTTAGTTTTGATGTTTATGGTTTGCTTGAAAGAGAGATTATAGATCGGATCTATTTGCTCAAATCTTCTTGAAAAAGAGATTCTGTAAGGTAATGGGTTGATTTGTAATTTACATAGATGTGACCGAAAGGAGATTTTATGAATTAGTACTATGAGATCGAAATAAAATTAGTGTCATTAAAGATGACCCAGCCTATCCATGATTGTTTAGCACTATTGAGCAACACAACTACTCATATGTGACATAATTCCAATCCCCGCACCCCTAGATTATTTCCTAATTGTTTGAATTTATGAAATTTTAGTTTAATTATGACACTTGTTATCAAAACCCTTTTCGTAAATTTGGTGGAATCATCCATCCTTCTCTTAATTGATGCAAATGAATTAATTTACAATCTAAATTTTCAAATTGAAATCTCTACATTATATCATTCTCTGTGGGATTCGACCTCGACTCTTAGTTGGCTATTTTTATTTACGACGACTGCTTATTCTCTTAATGGCTTTTGAGGATAATTTGAGCGTTATAAGCCCTTTCATCCGCAGAATGGGCAAGGTTGACCATTTGGTAAACAAGGCATGTGTCAATGGCGGCAGGGATGTGGAAGGAGGTGCAACTAAGGTGGAGGGTACAGAAGGTCAAAAAGGCACAGTAGAGGGAGGAGTGATACCTGGAGGTTCTATAGAAGGAGCATTACGAACAATGTTTGACTCTAAAGTAGTGGGATCCACTACCAGTATGGTGTCAGGTGGCGACAACTTCCTTCTAGCTATGTCATCCCTTAGATAATCAGCCTCGATCCTCCGAATGTCGTTGGAAGAGGCGGGGTAACTCGAACATCAGATCTCTTTTGGAATGGGACTCCGACTGCCTCACAAATTTGTGTAATCAACACGAGGAACAAAAATGATGTCTGCTCCTGTCTGGGTCTCATCACCATCTCCTCCTCAATAATGGCACTCATATGGATCTCCTCCCATCAATAATAGTGCCCACCAATACGGCCTTTGGGTGCTGGAGGATCGACTCATTTTGGGATGGCATGAGATTGCTGCTTATGAACCCTAACAAGAATCGAGCTGCGATGTTAATATCCTTCTTTTCTATCTTTATCCAGTTAGCCATCCAAGGAGGGGTAATATATAAGATCAAGGGTTCCAGCCACCCTTTCAAAGCATTCAAATTTTTCTTTATACAAAGCTTGTATAAATCACCCCGGTTGCCTTTTGTACCTAAAATATCATTAATTTCTCCTCAATAGCATTGAACCATTTTCCCCCGTACTTCGACTTCCTCGAGGGGCTTCCAAACAACGCCCTTCCTCTTCTTGGGAAATTCCTTAGTAGAGGCAACATTAAATACTCGAACCCATGCTGGGACATATGGGGGTCGAGCTCTTGTAAATGGCTCAAACCCATGGAGTTTTATTGTGTCCCATATGGATGGGGTCACTAACAACTCCATCCATTGACTACCACTTTCCTCTAATATAGTTCACTCCTCCGCAGCTTTGAGCCTCTTTAGAGCCCTTGGAGTTATCACCGGAAGCACCTTTGAAGTACTCACATTTGTAACAGGATTTTGGGGCAACTTGGAACGGATTGCATTCCTCTTTCTTGGTGTAGCCTCAACAACGTTTTTCTGCTTTTCACCCATGAGCGCAAAGGTGCGTGGAGTAACCTGTTGCTGCTCGGAGGGCTTATTTATCACCACTTGTTTGTGCTTTTTAGAGGAGGAGGAGGAGGAGAAGGAGGAGGAGGAGATTTAGGGTTGGACTCAGATTTTGAATGGGCGGAGATTTGACACATTTGAGTTTCCAGTTGCTTGATTGACATGGAGTGGAAGTAACTGTTTGAGTCAAAGTGGAGAAAGAATTTTTCAAATCTTTTAACAATTTGTGGGACCCTTCAACCTTGTTAAAGATCCTTGTCAACATATTATCAGTTCGATTTCCCTCAGGTCCAGCCTACTCTTTAGGTTTGGGATGATCATGAGGTGGTATATATCTATTTTTGTTAGTTTCATGATCTCTCCAATTACCTCCTCGATCAATCCAATCTCTCTAGCCATATCTCTTTTCACAGTCCAACCTTGATTCACACCCGGTTTAGGATAGTTCATATGAGAACCCCCCATTTGGTTTCCCATGTATTGAACTTCTTCATTATACAATGCCTCAAACTTGGCATCCTCCGGGCACTACCCATTGCTCATACCAACTGCATTTACCGATTTGAATCCACCCCCTATGACATGTTTGGATAACAAGTCAAGTTGAGTCATCATCTTGGCCATCTTCTTATCACACTCTTGGTTCTTTTCCAACTGTTCCTTGGTCAGACCAAAATGTAGAAAAGATACTTGATCCTCCCTAGTATGCCACGCTCGATTTATTTTTGTTATATCATTACGCAACATTGTTTCCACATAATATGGTTGTCTCATTAGCCCTCCTTGAATGAGTTGATCAGCCAACCCCTTGTTTACATTATCAAGGCTACGATAAAAATATTGCAAAAACAATTTGTCCAGAACGCCATGTGTTGGACATGGTAACACCAACTTTTGAAATTACAACCAAGTTTCATGGAGAGGCTCACCATCCACTCTCTTGAAATTCTGGATGCTATCTCTAAGTTTTACCATCTTCGAAGGAGGTAAAATACTTTCAAGAAACGCTTCTGTTAGTTCCTCCGAATAAGTTATGGAATCATTTGGTAGTTCAACCAGCCACCTGGTTGCTTCTCCCAATAAGGAAAAAGGGAACAACCTCAAACCCATGATAAATAACTTGTATTAGCAATAAAATAATTCCAAAGAGTAGCAAAAGTATTTTTAAAATCAAGGATAATGATCAATGTATCATCCTTGACTCAAGTGAACATAACAATATCCAACACAGTGATTAGTGTGTAAAAGAAATTCTAGGGAAGTTATAGACATAAAATTTACTCCTAAGAAAACTAGCAATCTAGGTTGTGATGTGTCCCATGACTCATCTCATGATTCATTAGAAGGCCCACGGTTCGTCACCGTGAATTATGGATCTCGTTAAACCTTTTCTTCAGCCTTCAATGCCTCAATCACACGACATAGGATGATAGGTTCAGACACATCCCATAATCATGGGATGCATACATCATTTGAGGCCTGGAATTTAATCTTCACTAGATCAATCTCACAACCTATCTTGATGGCTTGTTGACTAGGTGACGTCTCATCATTCACTCTATGATTCATTACTTTGTTACTTTTTTCACAAGAATTCTAACTTTCACATCCACAACTAGTTTCCTTGCACATATAACAAACAAACATTATATCTAACAAGAACACAACCAAGAACTACAAAAACCTTTAAAAGAAAGCATCATGCACATTAATCTCATGCAAACGCATTCATGGGTAAGATCATATATGCATCGGAACCTCAATGATTCACCTACTTCTCTCGAATGTAAGCAAATATATCTTACCTAGTTCTCTCAAACCTAGTTGAGTAACAATCACAATTAGTCCAATTCTATGCATTGCATGGTTTCACTATCTCTAGCTATCATCCAATATATGAGTTGTTACACCTAAAATTATGCACCAATCAATAATTCCCAACTTTAATTGACTCTCGCAAGCTCAATCAAAGTAAATAGGCAAGTCCAAGGAGTGATCAAATCCATTAGGAAAGCAATTAACCATGAAATTGACTAGATAATCAAATTCCCATTTCATAAATGAGAAATCATTCAATCAATTACAAAAGCAAAAGTATAAAATCAACAACCCATCAAATGTCTATTTCCAGCACAAAACCCCAATTATTCCATGATCAATAATACCTACAATTCATGCAATACAAAACAAAGAAATGAAGAAAAGATAAAAATAGTTACAATTGAGAACTCAAGCTTCAATCCAAAGGTAGATTGTAAGGAAACTTGCTATGAAAACCTAAGCCCAAGCTATGGAGTGTTCTTCAAGGTTCAAAGGTATTCCAAGATGTCAAGATATGAAAGATACTTTTCCCATCAACTTTCCATCAGCTTTTGTGGGAATTTGGGGTCCAAATGTTTGAAATTCCTGCATTTCCCCTGTGTAGTAAGCCGTCGATCGTTGAAGTGATCAGATAGTCGCTAAAGCGGCTTTTCCATCGCTAATGCGACACAGACTTTACCATGATAACATCACTTGGTTACTCAGATTTCACCATGGGCAACATTAACCAACTACTCAGACTTCATCGAGGACAACCCCAATTCACACTAGCTACGGGTACTCAGACTTTCCTTGCTCAAAGGAATGCAACAGTTACTCAGACGTCATCGTGCCCACAAGAAGAACAATCATACAACAATGATGATTTTCTCTTAAGAAAGTCGTCACTCTATCTATCATTGGACATTGTCACTCAACAACATCATCATAAAAAAAGAAAAAAAGAAAATAAAACTAACATAAACCAAAAATATGATATGACTAATTCAACACAATATACAAAAGCGTAACAAGGGCACAAAAATAATCAAAGCCTGACAAGGGCAACGAAAACATCCAAATCCAAAAAGTCAATTCAACATAAAGCAAACACATCAAAAGAACCCTCAAGGGAGAAACCCCAACTAAAAATGATGCTATGTCCTTACAGTACTAATATGAAAATCACAAAGAGAATATAAAGGGCTTTTTGGACAACATCAATCCTCCTTCTCACTCTTGGTGGCCTCACTGTCCTCAACATCATCGCCATCCTCATAATAAGACCACTATGCCAGAATATATCTACTCTCATCTGGCCTTGAAGAAGGAAGTATCTTATCTTCCTTCAAGACCATCCACAACCCTTTCACCCCCTTCCACATCTAGGTTAAAAATTTGTCTCTTTGTTTTTTCCTCTTCTACATCTTTCCAAGAGATAAACTCAACTACTGTAACACCCTAGTTTTTGAAAAAAAGAAAAATGCAGTTTTAAAATTTTTTCTGGTGCCAATGACAACGGAGACAATCTACGGATCGTAGGTGGAGTGACGGGCCGTAGATGGGGACCGTCGATGGTCCTATTAACTTTATGAATTTTAAGTTTCTGAACCTTGACCTAAGGAATAGCAGGACGGTTCGTAGTTCCGTTGACGGGCCGTAGATGGGTCCCGTAGATTCCTTCCAGACTTAGCCAAATTTTCAGTCCAAAACGAACTTTCTGAATCGATTGACGGAAGAGCAGGACGGTCCGTCAGTGGATGTATGGACCGTAGATCCTGTCCGTCGTTTGGCCCCGACAGTTTTATTTAAGGGCTTTTTGGACTTTTCCCTAAATGTTTATTCCTTATCCAATATGATTTTGCCCCTTAACCCTAGCCCTATTTATATTTTCTAGGCCCTAATCCCTTCATTTCCAACTCTCATCTCCCAAAAATATTCCTCTCTCTAGAAGAACAAGAAGAAGAAGAAGAGAGCTAGCGTTCTCATCAAAGTCGTCAATCCTCCTTTTATTTCAAGGCATTGGCATTAAGGAATGATAGTATTTACCATTTCGAGTCTTTCCTCCAATGGGTCCTCTTTTCCTTAAGGTTTTCAAGGTTTAGTCTTGCCCAAGAGAGCTAGGGTTTCGACAAATTCTTATGGGTTCTTCATTATGCTTTCCATTGTTGATGTTATGGTTGATAGTGCACGATCTAGCGTGGTAAAGTAAGCTAGTGCACGATTTAGCGTGATTTACATGCAACTTGACGAATCCCATGAGTCCATGCCAAGTTTCCCCCAATTTGTGATTATGTTTATGATTGTGGGTGGATTTGAGAAAAGATGAATTGCATGAACTCTTTGTGAATTGAGTTAAGGATTATGATTATCAAGCTATGAATTTCATGTAAGACTATGAATGATGAAAATAGGATATTTTATGAAAGGATGCTTGTTCAATCAAAAATCTATGATGTTCCTCTATTATGTGGGTTCCCTCAATTATGACTAAATTGCCTTGATTTATGGCTTTCTAAGTATTAGCTTGCATAGAATTGCATGTTTTGAGGTGAAGCTTATGAACCCATGATATATGAGTTAAGAGCATGATGAGCTATGTAAATATGAAGCTTATGAACTCATGTATGTTTTATGAAGTTAATGATATATTAATGCAAATGTTGAGTTGTGAAAGGGTCTCTAGTGTAATGCTCAACCTATGAATGTGAAAGGTTTTCTCACACGTAATGATTCATAACTTGTTGAAAGGTTTGCTCAACTAAGCTTGAATCCATGATTAAGGAGCTATTCTATGAAGGGACAAGAGGCGATTACCCATGTTCCCTAATGTAGAGAAGAGGCAATTACCCATGTCTACTAATAATGAAATCATGACTAAGGATAGACAAAGGCGATTACCCATGTCTACTTAAGATAAAATGAACTATGATAAATCTGTGGGAAGTATGCTTAGTACCGAGTGGACAAGTGGTGATTACCCATGTCCCATAACCTATGTGCCACCATAGGGTGATGGTCTATGACAGTTACTAGCTAGTGGATCCACATAAGCTAAGAAGTTCATGGTCTTACCTTGGCAAGTAGGACACCCCTTTTCGGTGTGGGACAGACACCGGATTCCATGTTGATAGCTCACATGGTCTCATATGTCGGTTAAGGCTATTTCCCCACAGCTAATGAACTTGAGTGTTCTTATGAGGATGTAAAGTAAAGAGATAGATGAATAGCTTGTCTTGTCCATGGTTTATGCTTCATGTTTCTTATGTTCTATCATGTTTTAGGTTGGCCATTACATGTCATGATTATACGTCATTCTAGCATGTTTTATATGCCCAATGTGTATTGCTATCATACTTGGTACTTGATTGTACTAACGCATACTCTTGCCTACATTGATTCTATTGATGTAGGGTTTGGTGGCTCCTCTGAACCCACTCGTGGCTAGTCAGTTCTAGTATTCGTGAAGTCTTGGTGAGGCCTCCTCTGTCTGAGGGGGCCTAACCTTGTTACTCTTTCATGCTTTCCATTATTTTTGATATTGTACTGGGCTGCGTCCCAAACCTTCATTTCTATTCTATTATGTTAGATGGCTTGAGACATGAGATGTAGACTTCTGCTGTTTTTGATTAAAGCTTTGTTATAAAAATGCTCTTTTGAACTCTTATTTCTGTATTATCTTGTATGTTATGTGTGCTAAGGGCTTGTTTGAGGCCTCTCGGGGTCTTGAATGCCGTGTTACATCTAGGGGATACCCTGGGTCGTGATAAACTTGGTATCAGAGCCAGGTTTGAGAAAGTTTCTAGGATGTCTCATAAGCCACGTCGAGTAGAGTCTTGTTCATGAGTGTGAAGCGCGCCACATTTATGAATGAGAGGCTACAAGATGATTAGGAAACTCCACTCCTTCATCATCCTCAAGTCGTGCAATAGAGTGTTACTCTATATGTCTCTCTCCTAATCCCTATCCTACGCATTTCAGGATATGGCGTCTCGAAGAGCATATACTCGAAGGAATGCGAGAGAGAATGAAGAGCAAGAGACTCCTCCTCAAGCTCCTCAAGTTCCGGCCGATCCTTTGGCCGAGCAAGTAACCAATGCAGTGTTCGGGGTTGCTTTTCATGTGTTGGCCCAAGTCTTGATGGCTCAAGCCAATAGGGAGGTTGTGGCTCCCGTGAACCCAAATATGGTTACGACGGCATCAAGAGTGAGGGAATTCACTAGGATGAACCCTCCAGAGTTTCACGGTTCTAAAGTGGAGGAAGATCCTCAAGAGTTTATTGATGAGGTTTATAAAGTGTTGATGATCATGGGAGTGTCACCGACGGAAAAGGCAGAATTGGCCGCCTACCAACTCAAAGGTGTCACTCAAATTTGGTACAACCAATGGAAGAGTGAGATGGCGGTTGATGAAGGTCCTCTAGAGTGATAGAGATTCAATGGTGCTTTCCTCGATAGATTCTTTCCCTTGAGATGAGGGAGGCGAAGGTACTTGAGTTCATCAACCTTCGTCAAGGGAGTATGGTTGTGAAAGAGTATGCTTTAAAGTTCACACAATTGGCTCGATATGCTCCTTCTATGGTTGCCGATCCTAGGGCAATAACGAGCAAATTTGTTTCGGGAGTGTCCAAAATGGTGGTCAAAGAGTGTCGTACCACCATTCTTATTAATGATATGGATATTTCTTGCCTCATGATTCATGCACAACAAATAGAGGAGGAGAAGCTCAAGGAAAGGTTTAGGGACTCCAAGAGGGCTAAGACCGGTGATGGTGGTTTCTCTCATTCAAGGTCCGATGGACATGGTCGTTTTAGGCCTGGGCAAAGGTTCTATAATCAAGGTTCTTCATACTCTCCTCCTAAGTTCAACAAAGGAAGGGTGTCTAACCCTAAGCCTCAAGGAGGAAATGGTAGTGGCTCCTCATTGCCTACTTGTGCCAAGTGTGGGAGGAAACATTAGGGTACTTGTCTAGCTGGTTCAAATGCATGTTTTGGATGTGGTAAGACGGGCCATAAAGTAAGGGATTGTCCCTTGGATACTAACAAGGGAGGAGAAAATCATCGAAGGGCTCAACCTCAAAATCTGGCAAGTTCTAGTGGAAATCAAAAGCAAAACCTGTTCTATGCACTTCAGGCCCATCATGAGCAAGAGGGTTCTCCCGATGTGGTTACTGGTATGTTGAAAATCTTCCACTTTGATGTTTATGCTTTGCTAGATCCCGGTGCTACGTTGTCTTTTGTGACTCCGTGTGTGGCTATGAAGTTTGATGTTGTTCAGGATGTGTTGCTAGATCCATTCCGTGTCCCTACTCCTATCGGTGAATCTATTGTGGCTAAGAGAGTCTATAGAAATTGTTCAGTCTCTCTATTCCATAGAGTCACTCTTGTGGATCTTGTAGAGCTTGATATGCTAGAATTCGATGTTATCCTCGGGATGGATTGGTTGCATTCTTGTTATGCCTCTATTGATTGTAGGACCCAAATGGTCAAGTTCCAATTTCCAGATGAGCCTATCCTGGAGTGGAAAGGGGGAAATTCTACGCTTAAAGGTCAATTTGTTTCTTGTCTACAAGCTAGAAAGATGATTTCTAAGGGTTGCATGTACAATCTTGTTAGGGTGAGGGACGTGCATTCTGAAACCCCTACTCTTGAGTCAGTCCCAGTTGGTAATGAATTTCTGGAAGTGTTTCCCCATGATTTACCCGGTGTTCCTCCCGAGAGGGAAATAGACTTCGGTATTGGCCTTCTCCCCGGTACGCAACCTATCTCAGTTCCTCCTTATAGAATGCTCCGGCAGAACTTAAGGAACTAAAAGAGCAATTGAAAGATTTGTTGGATAAGGGTTTCATCCGACCAAGTATTTCTCCATGGGGTGCTCCGGTCTTGTTTGTTAGAAAGAAAGATGGTTCGCTCCGTATGTGTATTGAATACCGCCAATTGAATAAGGTTACTATCAAGAATAAGTATCCTCTCCCGAGAATTGATGATTTGTTTGACCAAATCCAAGGGGATAGTTATTTCTCTAAGATTGATCTTCGTTCAGGCTATCACCAATTGAAGGCCGATGACATTCCGAAAATGGCTTTCCGGACCAGATATGGGCACTATGAGTTTCTAGTGATGTCTTTTGCGTTGACTAATGCTCCGGCCGCATTTATGGATTTGATGAATCGGGTGTTTAGACAATACCTGGATATGTTCTGCATTGTGCTTATCGATGATATCTTGATTTACTCAAGGAGTGATAGTGAGCATGCTGATCATTTGTGGATTGTGTTGCAAGTTCTCAAGGACCAACAACTCTTTGCTAAGTTTGAGAAATGTGAGTTTTGATTAAAGTCCGTAGCTTTTCTTGGTCACATTGTTTCCGGTAAAGGTATCGAGGTAGATCCTAAGAAGACAGTGCGGTTAAGAATTGGCCTAGACCTCTATCACCTTCGGATATTCGTAGTTTCTTGGGTTTAGCCGGTTAATATCGAAGGTTTGTTGAAGGGTTTTCTTCAATTGCTTCACCATTGACAGCTCTAACTCAAAAGAAGGCTAAGTTTACTTGGTCCGCAAGGTGTGAAGCGAGTTTTCAAGAGTTGAAAGATAGATTTACCTCGGCTCCGATGTTGACCCTACCGGAAGGGTCCGATGGGTTTGTGGTCTATTGTGATGCTTCAAGAATTGGGTTAGGGTGTGTACTTATGCAAAATGGGAAAGTCATTGCTTATGCTTCAAGGAAAATAAAGGTACATGAAAAGAATTACCCTACTCATGATTTGGAATTAGCGGCGGTTAAGTTTGCCCTAAAGATATGGAGGCATTACTTGTATGGTATCCATGTTGACGTCTTTACCGACCATAAGAGTTTGCAATATGTATTTAAGCAAAAGGATCTAAATCTTCGCCAACAAAGGTGGCTTGAGCTATTAAAGGACTATGACATGAATATCCTCTATCACGCCGTCAAGGCTAATGTGGTGGCAGATGCTCTCAGTTGGATGTCAATGGTCTGTGTTGTCCATATAGGGGAGGGTAAGAAGGAACTAGTTTGAGATGTTCATAGGTTGGCTCGTTGGGGTGTTCGATTGGTTGATTCCACCAAAGGTGGTTTTATGGTTCACAATGGTTCAGAATCGTCCTATGTACATGATATGAAAGCTAAGGAAGATGTTGACCCGAACCTAGTCGAATTGAAAGAAGCGGTGCTAAAGAAGTCCGTTGAGGCTTTCTCCCAAGGGGGAGATAGAGTGCTCAGATATCAGGGTCGTTTGTGTGTTCCCAATGTAAATGACTTAATATGACAAATTTTGATTGAGGCTCATAATTCTCATTATTCCATTCACCCGGGAGCTACCAAGATGTACCGTGATTTGTGGGAGATCTATTGGTGGAATGGGATGAAGAAGGATATTGTAGAATTTGTGGTTAAATGTCCTAATTGTCAACAAGTAAAAGTTGAGCACCAAAGGCCGGGAGGTTTGTCCCAAGATACTGATATCCCTACTTGGAAGTGGGAAGATGTGAACATGGACTTTATTGTTGGCTTGCCACGCACTCGGCGGCAATATGATTCAATTTGGGTGATTGTAGATCCTATGACGAAATCAGCTCATTTCTTTCCCGTCAAGGTTTCTTATTCGGCAGAGGATTATGCTAAGTTGTACTTGAAAAGATATGTTGAGAGCATGTGTAATTGACTTCAAGGGTAATTGCGATGATCATTTGCCTTTCATTGAGTTTTCTTTATAACAGCTACCATTCTAGTATTGGTGTGGCTCCATTTGAGGCTCTCTATGGTAGGAGGTGTAGATCTCCTATAGGTTGGTTTGAAGTTGGGGAAGCTACTTCAATAGGCTCGGAGTTAGTACATGAGGATATGGAGAAAGTTTGATTTATTAGAGAAAGGTTCAAAACGGCTCAAAGTCGACAAAAGTCCTATTCCGATGTTAGAAGGAGAGAATTAGAATTCGATCTTGATGATTGGGTCTACTTGAAAGTCTCGTTAGAAGGAGAGAATTAGAATTCGATGTTGATGATTGGGTCTACTTGAAAGTCTCATCCATGAAAGGCGTAATGAGATTCAGGAAGAAAGGGATGCTTAGTCCCCGCTATGTGGGCCCTTATAATATTTTTAGACGTTTTGGTAAGGTTACCTTCGAGCTTGACTTGTCAAATGATTTGGCATCGGTGCATCAAGTTTTCCATGTCTCCTTACTAAAGAAGTGCATTGGCAATCCGTTGACAATAGTGCCTTTAGAAGATCTTGGCATTAAGGATAGCCTTTCTTATGAAGAGATTTCGATTGAGATTCTAGACTGGAAAGTTTGGGAGTTGAGAAATAAAGAAGTTGCTTCCGTGAAAGTGTTATGGAGGAATCAATTAGTTGAGGGTGGTACTTGGGAGGCCGAGGCCGATATGATGTCCCGTTACCCTCATATTTTCTCTACCGATTCTCCTCTAACTTGAGGTACCTAGTCCCTCATGGTTCATTTTTTGATTTCATGTGTCATAGTTGATTTCCATGATTTCTATGATTATGCATGTTAATGAAGAGTTTAATTTTAAGAAGAAGAGCTAACTTGATTATTTTAGATATGTGAATTATGTGATTGCATGTTTTAGGTTGGGTAGATATTATGTGTCTTTCACCCTTCCCTTGACAACTTTATCGCTACTCGAGGACGAATGTTCCCAAGGGGGAGATATTGTAACACCCCAGTTTTTTAAAAGAAAGAAAAATGCAGTTTAAATTTTTTTTCTGGTGCCAGTGACGACGGAGACCATCTACGGACCGTAGGTGGAGTGACAGGCCGTAGATGGAGACCGTCGATGGCCCTGTCAATTTTATGAATTTTAAGTTTCTGAACCTTGACCTACGGAATAGCAGGACGGTTCGTAGTTCCGTTGACGGGCCGTAGATGGGTTCCGTAGATTCCTTCCAGACTTAGCCAAAGTGTCAGTCCAAAATGAATTTTCTGAATCGATTGATGGAAGAGTAGGACGGTCCGTCAGTGGATGTACGGACCGTAGATCCTGTCCGTCGTTTGGCCCCGACAGTTTTATTTAAGGGCTTTTTGGACTTTTCCCTAAATGTTTATTCCTTATCCTAGACGATTTTGCCCCTTAACACTGGCCCTATTTTTATTTTCTAAGCCCTAATCCCTTCATTTCCAACTCTGATCTCCCAAAAATATTCCTCTCTCTAGAAGAAGAAGAAGAAGAAGAGAGCTAGGGTTTTCATCAAAGTCATCAATCCTCCTTTTATTTCAAGGCATTGGCATTAAGGTATGATAGTATTTACCATTTCGAGTCTTTCCTCCAATGGGTCCTCTTTTCCTTAAGATTTTCAAGGTTTAGTCTTGCCCAAGAGAGCTAGGGGTTTGACAAATTCTTATGGGTTCTTCATTATGCTTTCCATTGTTGATGTTATGGTTGATAGTGCACGATCTAGCGTGGTAAAGTAAGCTAGTGCACAATTTAGCGTGATTTACATGCAACTTGACGAATCCCATGAGTTCATGCCAAGTTTCCACCAATTTGTGATTATGTTTATGAATGTGGGTTGATTTGAGAAAAGATGAATTGCATGAACTCTTGGTGAATTGAGTTAAGGATTATGAATATCAAGCTATGAATTTCATGTATGACTGTGAATGATGAAAAGAGGATATTTTATGAAAGGATGCTTGTTCAATCAAAAAGCTATGATGTTCCTCTATTATGTAGGTTCCCTCAATTATGACTAAATTGCCTTGATTTATGGCTTTCTAAGTATTAGCTTGCACAGAATTGCATGTTTTGAGGTGAAGCTTATGAACCCATGATTTATGAGTTAAAAGCATGATGAGCTATGTAAATATGAAGCTTATGAACTCATGTATGTTTTCTGAAGTTTATGATATGTTAATGCAAATGTTGAGTTGTGAAAGGGTCTCTCATGTAATGCTCAACCTATGAATGTGAAAGGTTTTCTCACACGTAATGATTCATAACTTGTTAAAAGGCTTGCTCAACTAAGTTTGAATCCATGATTAAGGAGCTATTCTATGAAGGGACAAGAGGCGATTACCCATGTTCCCTAATGTAGACAAGAGGCAATTACCCATGTCTACTAATAATGAAATCATGACTAAGGATAGACAAGAGGCGATTACCCATGTCTACTTAAGATAAAATGAACTATGATAAATCTATGGGAAGTATGCTTAGTTGCGAGTGGACAAGTGGCGATTACCCATGTCCCATACCCTATGTGCCACCATAGGGTGATGGTCTAAGAGAGACACTAGCTAGTGGATCCACATAAGCTAGGATGTTCATGGTCTTACCTTGGCAAGTAGGACATCCCTTTTCAGTGTGGGGTAGACACTGAGTTCCATGTTGATAGCTCACATGGTCTCATATGTCGGTTAAGGCTATTTCCCCACAGCTAATGAACTTGAGTGTTCTTATGATGATGTAAAGTAAAGAGAAAGATGAATAGCTTGTCTTGGCCATGGTTTATGCTTCATGTTTCTTATGTTCTATCAGGTTTTAGCTTGGCCATGACATGTCATGATTATATGTCATTTTAGTATGTTTTATATGCCTTATGTGCATTGTTATCATACTTGATACTTGATTGTACTAACACATACTCTTTCCTACCTTGATTCTATTGATGTAGTGTTTTGTGGCTCCTCTCATCTCACTCGTGGCTAGTCAGTTCTAGTGATCGTGAAGACTTGGTGAGGCCTCCTATGTCCGAGGGCCTAACCTTGTTACTTTTTCATGCTTTCCATTATTTTGGATATTGTATTGGGCTGTGTCCCAAACCTTCATTTTTATTCTATTATGTTAGATGGATTGAGACATGAGATGTAGACTTCCACTATTTTTGATTAAAGCTTTGTTATATAAATGCTCTTTTGAACTCTTATTTCTCTGTTATCTTGTATGTTATGTTTGCTAAGGGCTTGTATGAGGCCTCTCGGGGTCTTGTATGCTGTGTTACATCTAGGGGCTACCTTGGGTCGTGACAACTACCATGTGACTTAGCCAAGATGGCGTATGCCTTCTTCAGATTTGCTAATTGAGACTTTTATTTCCTTTAGTCATCCAAAAAAACATCAATCTCACTTTGTGGGACAAATGAATTAGGTCCCAAAGATGACTCACCTGATCCTTGGGGCAGCTTTGGCACCATAACTAGGACTATCCTCAAATCGCTGGCCAATGAGTCAAATGGTTCCACCACTAAAAGTATAGAAGAGCCCTCTTCAACACTCACTAACTTCTTTGAATCCATCTTCCGCTTCTTGCTTTTGGTTGTAGTCCCTTCACCCCACTTTTTTAGAGGAAAGATTGGATTTTTGGGACTTATCCAATTGTCACCCAAGTATGCCTCAACACCACCCCGCTTGAATAAGTCCATGATCAGAGATGGAAACATGAGAGAGGGGCTATCGTGGAGTTTGAACTCTCAGAACTCATTGACTATCAAGTGACCAACATTAAATGGGATGTCATAAAGTAGGCAATCAATAATTTGTTCCCTCAACACTAGAATGTTATTAGTGTTTCCACTCGGGAAGACTTGGCTACAAATAATCGACATCCAATTCCTAGCTTTGGTCATAAACTCGGTGGATAAGATCCTGGCTTTTGAATTGGACCAAGGAACATTTTTGCCCGGCACAACTTTGATACTAGCCAATTCCCAATTCATTATCATTTTCTTTGAAGGTCTCAATCTCTTGATTTTGCAACCAGTAGAATGCATTTATCGCTTTTGGCCCTAAGTCGACAACTTTTCCCTGAATTGTCATCACCTTGTTTCTCATATTTGTCACCATGAAGTTAGCATAAAATTTCCTCACCCATTATTCATTTGCCTTACAAGGCTCGGGTGTGAAACATATCCATCCGGTGACCTCGATTCTTTGATAGAATCTGGGAAGTGTTTTAGTAACTTTTTCCAGAGAAATCCCTCTCTCGAGGAATAACTTCTTTCTCATCATATCTTCGTAGATTATGTTTTGACTTCAGAGAGATACGAATCAATTCTGATCAAAGTTTTCATTGACTTCCACTTCATAAATAAGTTGACGCACAATTCTTGACTTTTTAAAAACCTAAAAATATCACAATAGCATGAAAATTTTAAAAACATGTGTTAATCAATGCAATGCTACTGGTAGAAGTCAAAGAAAAGTGTTAAAAATCAATTCGAGATCAAACTGCCACATTTCAGCATTCATAAAAACCTATAGTGGCCTCTAATGTTATAAAAGTGACCACAGGCTGCTTAAGCAAACAATGCTTTAGCGGTGAGTGCCGTGTTAGAAAAAATTGCAAAAGCGAGGAGAAGGCCGCTTTAGCACCTTGATGTTCGCCTTTGCGGCTTGTCGTCCCCAACATGAAGATCTAACTTTTAACACTCAAATGTGCACACAAAAATTAATCCGTATGAGTTCAATTTCAAAGACAATCAATAGGAAATTCAAAAACTCAATCATTTCATCATAACCACTTCTTAAATAAAATTTGAGTTCTCTTAAGCAATTTGTCAAACACTTTGTGGGCAACCTATTTTCTCCACCATTTGAATAAGAAATGGGTACTCAAGACTTCCCCAATTGCTATACTTCAACCCACACTTATGCAATAAACATTTAGCAAACAAATTTCGATAGTTTCAAGCAAGATACTACCCTTAATTGATGATATTTTTCACACAAACAATACCCCGAACTTTCAAGTAAAGCAATAGAAAGAGAGAAGAATGAATTTACCATCTATAGAGAGTGAGAGAGAGTAGAAGACATACCGGATATTGCTTTCACCATGAAGATGTAACACCCCAGTTTTTTTTGAAAAGAAAGAAAAATGCAGTTTTAAAAACTTTCTGGTGCTAGTGACGACGGAGGCCATCTACGGACCGTAGTTGGAATGACCGGCCGTAGATGGGAACCGTCGATGGCCCTGTAAACTTTATGAATTTTAAGTATCTGAACCTTGACCTATGAAATAGCGGGACGGTTCGTAGTTCGGTTGACGGGCCGTAGATGGGTTCCGTAGATGCCTTCCAGACTTAGCCAAATTTTCAGTCAAAATGAACTTTCTGAATCGATTGACGGAAGAGCAGGACGGTCCGTCACTGGATGTACGGACCGTAGATCCTGTCCGTCGATTGGCCCCGATAGTTTTATTTAAGGGCTTTTTGGACTTTTTCCTAAATGTTTATTCCTTATCCTAGACGATTTTGCTCCTTAACCCTTGCCCTATTTATACTTTCTAAACCCTAATCCCTTCATTCAAACTCTCATCTCCCAAAAATATTCCTCCCTCTAGAAGAACAAGAAGAAGAAGAAGAAGAGAGCTAGGGTTCTCATCAAGGTTATCAATCCTCCTTTTATTTCAAGGCATTGGCATTAAGGTATGATATTGTTTACCATTTGGAGTCTTTCCTCCAATGGGTCCTCTTTTCCTTAAGGTTTTCAAGGTTTAGTCTTGCCCAAGAGAGCTAGGGTTTTGACAAATTCTTATGGGTTCTTCATTATGCTTTCCATTGTTGATGTTATGGTTGATAGTGCACGATCTAGCGTGGTAAAGTAAGCTAGTGCGCGATTTAGCGTGATTTACATGCAACTGGACGAATCCCATGAGTCCATGCTAAGTTTCCCCCAAATTATGATTATGTTTATGTTTGTGGGTTGATTTGAGAAGAAGATGAATTGCATGAACTCTTTATGAATTGAGTTAAGGATTATGATTATCAAGCTATGAATTTCATGTAAGACTATGAATGATGAAAAGAGGATATCTTATGAAAAGATGCATGTTCAATCAAAAATCTATGATATTCCTCTATTATGTTGGTTCCCTCAATTATGACTAAATTGCCTTGATTTATGGCTTTCTAAGTATTAGCTTGCATAGAATTGCATGTTTTGAGGTGAAGCTTATGAACCCATGATTTATGAGTTAAGAGCATGATGAGCTATGTAAATATGAAGCTTATGAACTCATGTATGTTTTATGAAGTTTATGATATGTTAATGGAAATGTTGAGTTGTGAAAGGGTTTCTCATGTAATGCTCAACCTATGAGTGTGAAAGGTTTTCTCACACGTAATGATTCATAATTTGTTGAAAGGTTTGCTCAACTAATCTTGAATCCACGATTAAGGAGCTATTCTATGAAGGGACAAGAGGTGATTACCCATGTTTCCTAATGTAGACAAGAGGCGATTACCCATGTCTACTAATAATGAAATCATGACTAAGGATAGGCAAGAGGCGATTACCCATGTCTACCTAAGATAAAATGAACTATGATAAAACTTTGGGAAGTATGCTTAGTACCGAGTGGACAAGTGGCGATTACCCATGTCCCATAACCTATGTGCCACCATAGGGTGATGGTTTATGATATACACTAGCTAGTAGATCCACATAAGCTAAGAAGTTCATGGTCTTAGCTTGGCAAGCAGGACACCCATTTTCGGTGTGGGGCAGACACCGGATTCCATGTTGATAGCTCACATGGTCTGATATGTCGGTTAAAGCTATTTCCCCATAGCTAATGAACTTGAGTGTTCTTATGATGATGTAAAGTAAAGAGAAAGATGAATAGCTTGTCTTGGCCATGGTTTATGCTTCCTGTTTCTTATGTTCTATCATGTTTTAGCTTGGCCATTACATGTCATGATTATATGTCATTCTAGCATGTTTTATATGCCCTTTGTGCATTGCTATCATACTTGATACTTGACTGTTTTAATGCATACTCTTGCCTACATTGATTCTATTGATGTAGGGCTTGGCGGCTCCTCTCATCCCACTCATGGCTAGTCATTTCTAGTGATCATGAAGACTTGGTGAGGCCTCCTATGTCCGAGGGCCTAACCTTGTTACATTTTCATGCTTTTCCATTATTTTGGATATTGTACTGGGCTGCGTTTCAAATCCTCATCTTCTATTCTATTATGTTAGATGGCTTGAGACATGAGATGTAGACTTCCGCTGTTTTGATTAAAGCTTTGATATAAAAATGCTCTTCTGAAATCTTACTTCTCTATTATCTTGTATGTTATATATGCTAAGGGCTTGTATGAGGCTTCTCGGGGTCTTGTATGCCGTGTTACATCTAGAAGCCACCCTGGGTCGTGACAAACTTGGTATTCAGAGGACAAGGTTTTAGAAAGATTCTAGGATGTCTCATAAGCCACGTCGAGTAGAGTCTTGTTCATGAGTGTGAAGCGTGCCACATTTATGAATGAGAGGCTACAAGATGATTAGGAAACTCCACTTCTTCATTATCCTTAAGTCGTGCAATAGAGTGTTACTCTTATGTCTCTCTCCTAATCCCTATCCTACACATTTCAAGATATGGCCTCTCGAAGAGCTTATACTCGAAGGAATGCGAGAGAGAATGAAGAGAAAGAAACTCCTCCTAAAGCTCCTCAAGTTCCGGCCGATCCTTTGGCCGAGCAAGTAACCAATGTGGAGTTCAGGGCTGCTTTTCATGTGTTGGCCCAAGTCGTGATGGCTCAAGCCAATAGGGAGGTTGTGGCTCCCGTGAACCCAAATGTGGGTACGACGACATCAAGAGTGAGGGACTTCACTAGGATGAACCCTCCGGAGTTTCATGGTTCTAAAGTGGAGGAAGATCCTCAAGATTTATTGATGAGGTTTGTAGAGTGTTGATGATCATGGGAGTGTCACCGATGGAAAAGGTGGAATTGGCCGCCTACCAACTCAAAGGTGTCACTCAAATTTGGTACAACCAATGGAAGAGTGAGATGGCGGTTGATGAAGGTCCTCTAGAGTGGGAGAGATTCAAGGGTGCTTTCCTCAATAGATTCTTTCCCCTTGAGATGAGGGAAGTGAAGGTACTTGAGTTCATCAACCTTCATCAAGGGAGTATGGGTGTGAAAGAGTATGCTTTGAAGTTCACACAATTGGCTCGATATGCTCCTTCTATGGTTGCCGATCCTAGGGCAAGAATGAACAAATTTGTTTCGAGAGTGTCCGAAATGGTGGTCAAGGAGTGTCGTACCACCATGCTTATTAATGATATGGATATTTCTCGACTCATGATTCATGCACAACAAATAGAGGAGGAGAAGCTCAAGGAAAGGTTTAGGGACTCCAAGAGGGCTAAGACCGGTGATGGTGGTTTCTCTCTTTCAAGGTCCGATGGACAGGTTCATTTTAAGCCTGGGCAAAGGTTCTCTAATCAAGGTTCTTTCAACGCTCCTCCTAAGTTCAACAAAGGAAGGGTGTCTAACCCAAAGCCTCAAGGAGGAAATGGTAGTGGCTCCTCATTGCCTACTTGTGCCAAGTGTGGGAGAAAACATGAGGGTACTTGTCTAGCTGGTTTGAATGCATGTTTTGGATGTGGTAAGACGGGTCATTAAGTAAGGGATTGTCCCTTGGCTACTAACAAGGGAGGAGAAAATCATCGAAGGGCTCAACCCCTAAATCTGGCAAGTTCTAGTGGAAATCAAAAGCAAAACCAGTTCTATGCACTTCAGACCCGTCATGAACAAGAGGGTTCTCTCGATGTGGATATCGGTCTGTTTAAAATCTTCCACTTTGATGTTTATGCTTTGCTTGATCCCGATGATACGTTGTCTTTTGTGACGCCTTATGTGGCTATGAAGTTTGATGTTGTTCCGGATGTGTTGCTAGATCCATTCCGTGTCTCTACTCCTATCGGTGAATCAATTGTGGCTAAGAGAGTCTATAGAAATTGTTCCGTCTCTTTATTCCATAGAGTCACTCATGTAGATATTGTAGAGCTTGATATGCTAGACTTCGATGTTATCCTCGGGATGGATTGGTTGCATTCTTGTTATGCCTCTATTGATTGTAGGACCTGAATGGTCAAGTTCCAATTTCTAGATGAGCCTATCCTGGAGTGGAAAGGGGGAAATTCTACGCTTAAGGGTCAATTGGTTTCTTGTCTACAAGCTAGGAAGATAATTTCTAAGGGTTGCATGTACCATCTTGTTAGGGTGAGGGATGTGAATTCCAAAACCCCTAGTCTTGAGTCTGTCCCTGTTGTTAACGAATTTCTGGAAGTGTTTCCTGATGATTTACCCTTGTGTTCCTCCCGAGAGGGAAATAGACTTTGGTATTGACCTTCTCCCCGGTACGCAACTTATCTCTATTCCTCCTTATAGAATGGCTCCGACAGAACTTAAGGAACTAAAAGAGCAATTGAAAGATTTGCTGGATAAGGGTTTCATCCGACCAAGTATTTCTCCATGGGGTGCTCCGGTCTTGTTTGTTAGAAAGAAAGATGGTTCACTCCGTATGTGTATTGACTACCGCCAATTGAATAAGGTTATTATCAAGAATAAGTATCCTCTCCCGAGAATTGATGATTTGTTTGATCAACTCCAAGGGGCTAGTTATTTATCTAAGATTGATCTTCGTTCGGGCTATCACCAATTGAAGGTAAGGGCTGATGACATTCCGAAAATGGCTTTCCGAACCAGATATGGGCACTGAGTTTCTAGTGATATCTTTCGGGTTGACTAATGCTCCGGCCGCATTTATGGATTTGATGAATCGGGTGTTTAGACAATACCTAGAAATGTGCGTCTTTGTGTTTATCGATGGTTTCTTGATTTACTCAAGGAGTGATAGTGAGCATGCTGATCATTTGAGGATTGTGTTGCAAGTTCTCATGGACAAACAACTCTTTGATAAGTTCGAGAAATGTGAGTTTTGGTTAAAGTCCGTAGGTTTCCTTGGTCACATTGTTTCCGATAAAGGTGTCGAGGTAGATCCTAAAAAGGCAGATGCGGTTAAGAATTGGCTTAGTCTTCTATCACCGTCGGATATTAGTAGTTTCTTGGGTTTAGCCGGTTACTATCGAAGGTTTGTTGAAGGGTTTTCTTCAATTGCTTCACAATTGACGGCTCTAACTCAAAAGAAGGCTAAGTCTACTTGGTCCGAAAGGTGTGAAACGAGTTTTCAAGAGTTGAAAGATAGACTTACCTAGGCTCCGGTGTTGACCCTACCGGAAGGGTCCGATGGGTTTTTGGTCTATTTTGATGCTTCAAGAATTGGGTTAGGGTATGTACTTATGCAAAATGGGAAAGTCATTGCTTATGCTTCAAGGCAACTAAAGGTGCATGAAAAGAATTACCCTACTCATGATTTGGAATTAGCGGCGGTTGTGTTTGCCCTAAAGATATGGAGGCATTACTTGTATGGTGTCCATGTTGACGTCTTTACTGACCATAAGAGTTTGCAATATGTATTTAAGGAAAAGGATCAAAATCTTCGCCAACGAAGGTGGCTTGAGCTATTAAAGGACTATGACATGAATGTCCTCTATCACCCCGGCAAGGCTAATATGGTGGCAGATGCTCTCAGTTGGATGTCAATGGGCAGTGTTGTCCATATAGGGGAGGGTAAGAAGGAACTAGTTCAAGATGTTCATTGATTGGCCCGTTTGGGTGTTCGATTGGTTGATTCCACTAAAGGTGGTGTTATGGGTCACAATGGTTCAGAATCGTCCTATGTACATGATGTGAAAGCTATGCAAGATCTTGACCCGAACCTAGTCGAATTGAAAGAAGCGGTGCTAAAGAAGTCCGTTGAGGTTTTCTCCCAATGGGGAGATGGAGTGCTCAAATATCAGGGTCGTTTGTGTGTTCCCAATGTAAATGACTTAAGTGGACAAATTTTGATTGAGGTTCATAATTCTCATTATTCCATTCACCCGGGAGCTACCAAGATGTACCATGATTTGTGGGAGATCTATTGGTGGAATGGGATGAAGAAGGATATTGCGGAATTTGTGGCTAAATGTCCTAATTGTGAAAAAGTGAAAGTTGAGCACCAAAGGCCGGGAGGTTTGTCCCAAGGTATTTATATCCCTACTTGGAAGTGGGAAGATGTGAACATGGCCTTTATTGTTGGCTTGCCACGCACTCGGTGGCAATATTATTCGATTTGGGTGATTGTAGATCGTATGAAGAAATCAGCTCATTTCTTTCCCGTCAAGGTTTCTTATTCGGCGGAGGATTATGCTAAGTTGTACTTGAAGGAGATGGTTAGGTTGCATCGAGTGCCTTTATCCATTATCTCCGATCGTAGTACGCAATTTACTTCTCAGTTTTGGAAATCTTTCCAGAAGGGCCTTGGTACTCGTGTTAAGCTTAGCACGGCCTTTTATCCCCAATCCGATGGGCAAGCGGAGCGTACTATCCAAACTTTGGAAGATATGTTGAGAGAATGTGTAATTGACTTCTAGGGTAATTGGGATGATCATTTGCTTTTGATTGAGTTTGCTTATAATAACAGCTACCATTCTAGTATTGGTATGGCTCCATTTGAGGCTCTCTATGGTAGGAGGTGTAGATCTCCTATAGGTTGGTTTGAAGTTGGGGAAGTTTCTTTGATAGGCCCGGAGTTAGTACATGAGGCTATGGAGAAAGTTCGGCTTATTAGAGAAAGGTTGAAAATGGCTCAAAGTTGAAAAAAGTCCTATGCCGATGTTAGAAGAAGAGAATTAGAATTTGATGTTGATGATTGGGTCTACATGAAAGTCTCACCCATGAAGGGCATAATGAGATTCGGGAAGAAAGGGAAGCTTAGTCCCCGCTATGTGGGCTCTTATAAGATTTTGAGATGTGTTGGTATGGTTGCCTATGAGCTTGACTTGCCAAATGATTTGGCATCGGTGCATCCAGTTTTCCATGTCTCCTTACTAAAGAATTTCATTGGCGATCCATTGACTATAGTGCCTTTAGAAGATCTTTGCATTAATGATAGCCTTTCTTATGAAGAATTCCGATTGAGATTCTAGACCGGCAAGTCCGGAAGTAGAGAAATAAAAAAGTTGCTTCTGTGAAAGTGTTATGGAGGAATCAATTAGTTAAGGGTGCTACTTGGGAGGCAAAGGCCGATATGATGTCCCGTTACCCTTATCTTTTCTCTACCGATCCTCCTCTAGCTTGAGGTACCTAGTCCCTCATGGTTCATTCTTTGATTTAATGTGTCATAGTTGATTTCCATGATTTCATTGATTATGCATGTTCATGAAGAGTTTAATTTTAAGAAGATGAGCTAACTTGATTATTTTAGCTATATGAATTATGTGATTGCATGTTTTAGGTTGGGTTGTTAGTAAGTGTCTTTCACTCTTCCCTTGAAAGCTTTATCTCCATTCGAGGACAAATGTACCCAAAGGGGAGATATTGTAACACCCTAGTTTTTTTTGAAAAGAAAGAAAAATGCAGTTTTAAAATTTTTTTGGTGCAAGTGACGACGGAGGCCATCTACGGACCGTAGGTGGTGTGACGGGTCGTAGATGGGAACCGTCAATGGCCCTGTCAACTTTATGAATTTTGAGTATCTGAACCTTGACCTACGGAATAACAGGACGGTTTGTAGTTTGGTTGACGAGCCGTTGATGGAGTCCGTAGATGCCTTCCAGAGTTAGCCAAAGTTTTAGTCCAAAACAAACTTTCTAAATCAATTGAAGGAAGAGCAGGACGGTCCGCCAATGGATGTACGGACCGTAGATCCTGTCCGTCGATTGGCCCCGACAGTTTTATTTAAGGGCTTTTTGGACTTTTCGCTAAATGTTTATTCCTTATCATAGATGATTTTTCCCCTTAACCCTGTCCCTATTTATACTTTCTAAGCCCTAATCCCTTCATTCCAACTCTCATCTCCCAAAAATATTCCTCCCTCAAGAAGAACAAGAAGAAGAAGAAGAGAGCTAGAGTTCTCATCAAGGTCATCAATCCTCCTTTTATTTCAAGGTATTGGCATTAAGGTATGATAGTATTTACCATTTGGAGTCTTTCCTCCAATGGGTCCTCTTTTCCTTATGGTTTTCAAGGTTTAGTCTTGCCCAAGAGAGCTAGGGTTTTGATAAATTCTTATGGGTTCTTCATTATGCTTTCCATTGTTGATGTTAGGGTTGATAGTGCACGATCTAGCGTGGTAAAGTAAGCTAGTGCATGATTTAGCGTGATTTACATGCAACTTGACGAATCCCATGAGTCCATGCTAAGTTTCCCCCAAATTATGATTATGGTTATGTTTGTAGGTTGATTTGAGAAGAAGATGAATTGCATGAATTCTTTATGAATTGAGTTAAGGATTATGATTACCAAGCTATGAATTTCATGTAAGACTATGAATGATGAAAAGAGGATATCTTATGAAAGATGTATGTTCAATCAAAAATCTATGATGTTCCTCTATTATGTGGGTTCCCTCAATTATGACTAAATTGCCTTGATTTATGGCTTTCTAAGTATTAGCTTGCATAGAATTGCATGTTTTGAGGTGAAGCTTATGAACCCAAGATTTATGAGCTAAGGGCATGATGAGCTATGTAAATATGAAGCTTATGAACTCATGTATGTTTTATGAAGTTTAGATATGTTAATGAAAATGTTGAGTTGTGAAAGGGTTTCTCATGTAATGCTCAACCTATGAATGTGAAAGGGTTTCTCATGATAATTTGTTGAAAGGTTTGCTCAACTAAGCTTGAATCCACGATTAAGGAGCTATTCTATGAAGGGACAGGAGGCAATTACCCATGTTCCCTAATGTAGACAAGAGGCGATTACCCATGTCTACTAATAATGAAATCATGGCTAATGTAGACAAGAGGCGATTACCGATGTCTACTAATAATGAAAGCATGACTAAGGATAGGCAAGAGGCGATTACCCATGTATACCTAAGATAAAATGAACTATGATAAATCTGTGGGAAGTATGCTTAGTACCGAGTGGACAAGTGGCGATTACCCATGTCCCATAACCTATGTGCCACCATAGGGTGATGGTCTATGACAGACACTAGCTAGTGGATCCACATAAGCTAAGAATTTCATGGTCTTACCTTGGCAAGTAGGACACCCCTTTTCGGTGTGGGGCAGACATCGGATTCCATGTTGATAGCTCACATGGTCTCATATGTCGGTTAAGGCTATTTCCCCACAGCTAATGAACTTGAGTGTTCTTATGATGATGTAAGGTAAAGGAAAGATGAATAGCTTTTCTTGGCCATGGTTTATGCTTCATGTTTCTTATGTTCTATCATGTTTTATATGCCCTTTGTGCAATGCTATCATACTTGGTACTTGACTGTACTAATGCATACTCTTGCCTACATTGATTCTATTGATGTAGGGCTTGGTGGCTCCTCTCATCCCACTCGTGGCTAGTCAGTTCTAGTGATCGTGAAGAGTTCGTGAGGCCTCCTATGTCTGAGGGCCTAACCTTGTTACATTTTCATGCTTTTCCATTATTTTGGATATTGTACCGGGCTGCGTCCCAAATCCTCATCTTCTATTCTATTATGTTAGATGGCTTGAGACATGAGATGTAGACTTCCGCTGTTTTGATTAAAGCTTTGATATAAAAATGCTCTTCTGAACTCTTACTTCTCTATTATCTTGTATGTTAGTATGCTAAGGGCTTGTATGAGGCCTCTCGGGATCTTGTACGCCGTGTTACATCTAGGGGCCACCCTGGGTCGTGACAGAAGATCAACAAGTTTAGAGAAAATTGGGACAAAATGAGAGAGGGAAAGAGAGGACCTTTTTGTTTTCATTTTGGACCGTTTGGTCTCCTGTCTTCGACTTATTAATTGGCAATACCACTTAAGAGGATTTTTGGTCGCTTTCATGACTTTTAATGAAATAGCGGTGTTCACTTTTTTGGTGATCGGTCACCTTTGGGACCACCAAGATTTCCTGTCTATTCACTTTTACGATTGTCAATCGCTTTCGTGACCCCCACTTTAGCAATCCATCTATAGCTTTTGCGGCTTTAGAGATAGTTTTTTAGCACGAAATTGTTTTGATCATTTTGGTGAGGTCAGTGCCCATTCGGTGACTCACCCAGCCAGTGTTGGCGTACTTGAGTGCCCAAAAAGTGCTCCAAGTCTCATTTTGAAGGTATTTCAAACCCAAACTTCATTTCCAATCAAATATTTTCTTCCAGACATATCCAAACAACCACCAAGAACTTTGAAACTATGAGGATTTGTCAAAAATAAATTCTAACCTAATCTAAAAAATAAAACATAAAAAATTCATGAATCAAAATTTTTAGAAACCAATGGGTTGCCTCCCATCAAGCACACAATTTAATATCACAGCACGATTCCAGATACATCATCTTTTATGTTTCCATTTTGAGGTGATGAACCTTCTCCCCAACTTTAAACCAAAACTTCATTGAAATGCATGGGGACAACATGAGAGAATCAAGAGTCTCACTCGATCTCTCCACTTTGAAAATATGAATTTCTTACCCAACTGCATCATTCTTTCTTTGATAAGCATTGGGAAAGAGTGAGAGGATCACTAGGCCTTTCGAACATAGAAATTCATTACTGTTGGCCTTCAAGTGAGTAACACTCTCACTTCCAAATGAACTAAAGTTAACATCAATGATATTTTAATTTTTTTTTGCAACTTTAGTATCATTTCTTTGATTTTTGACATCTTAGATTTTAATTGGCTTGATTTGCTTGCAAATACCCAATATTTCATCCATATTTATCACAACCTCTTTTTCTTAAGATTTCAACTCCAACTCACTAATTTTTGACCTCTTGACAAGGAACATTACATACTCCAATTCTTGTTCTCACATTGGTCTTCAAGGTTACAATTTCAAACTCAAATAGGATCATTGTCACAACCCAGGGTAGCCCTTAGATGTAACACGGCGTACAAGACCCCGAGAGGCCTCATACAAGCCCTTAGCATACATAACATACAAGATAATGGGGAAATAAGAGTTCAAAAGAGCATTTTATATCAAAGCTTTACTCAAAACAACAGAAGTCTACTACTCATGTCTCAAAGCCTTCTAATATCATAGAATATGAATAAAAATGATAGGGACGCAGCCCAATACAATATCCAACATAAGGAAAGACATAAAACGTAAAATCCAACAAGGCTATGTCCTCGGATGGATGAGGAATCATTCTTTTCAACTCTAAGTCAAAGCTCTAGCCACGAGTGGAAGGTGAATCGCCACGTCCTACACCAAAGAAGTTAATGTAGGCAAGAGTATGCGTTAGCACGATTAGGTACTAAGTATGATAGCAATGCACATAAACACACAAATCATGCTAGAGAGAGAGAGAGACATAATCATGACATGCAATGGCCAAGCTAAGAACATGATAAACAAGAGTAACATGAAACATAAATATATCAAGGATAAAGCAAGCTAAATCATCTTTCTTTCTTTTCTTTACTTCATCCTGAGAACACTTGTGCATTAACTTGTGGGGAAAAGCCTTAACCGACATGTAAGACCATGTGAGCTTTCAACACGAAATCTGGTGTCTACCCCACACCGAAAAGGGGTGTTCTACTTGCCAAGTTAAGACCATGAACTTCTTAGCTTAGGTGGATCCACTAGCTAATGTCTACTTAAAGACAACATCCTATGGTGGCAACATAGTTTATGGGATAGAGATTGCTTTAGGAGACTCGGCCTCAACTAACGGGAGAGCTCCATCTAGAAAACCTGGCCTCTACTAACGGGAGAGCCTTCACTAGAAGACCCAGCCTCTACTAATGGGAGGGCTTCCATCTCAATATCCACTCAGTGCTAAGCATAATTCCCACGGATTAGTCATTAACATATTTATATCATTAAACATGAAAATGTACAACTAGGGTTACCAATTCAAGCTAAAATCATGCTTATAGATATTCATCTTTCATGGAACTTGTCCAAGCTTACATCATTAGAATAGCTCCTTAAGAACATGGGTAATCGCCTCTTTGTTCTTCTTTTATCATAATGGGAGAATTACGTGAAAAAACCTTTCACTACTCAACCATAGCATCATCATATCATAACTTTGGTACTTTACTCTCAAAGCACCCTTAAATCATCATGCTCATATTTCATAGTTCATAGAGTTCATATGGGTTCATGCAAGTTCAACTCATATCATGCAATTCAATGCAAGTTCATGCTTAGAAAGCCATAATTAAGACAATTTACCCATACTTGAAGGAACTCACATACTAGAGGAAAATCATGCTTTTGACTTGATCATGCTAAATTCATAACATTATCCTCAATTCATTCATAATTCATGCTTGATTTCATAGAGAATTCATAAACTTCATCAAATCATAACTCAATCCAACAATCAAAGCATAGATTATCAAATTGGGGAGAATTAGCTTGGGATCATGGGGGTTCATGCAATCTTTACATCAAACCATGTAATTCACGCTAATTCGTGCTCTACGTTACTTTATCACGCTAAATCATGCACTAGGAATCATAAAATCATTAATTGGAATCATAATTGAAGAACCCACAATGATTGATCAAAACCCTAATTTAATTGGGTTAGAGTAAACCTTTGAAAATCATGAAGAAGAGGAAGGGCCCATTGGAGGAAAATACTCCTAATGGTGAACACTATCATACCTCAAAGCAATCCACAAGAAATTGGAGAAGATTGAAGGTCTTTAATGGAGGATTCAAGCTTCTTCTTCTTCCTTGAGAGTTGAGAGAGTTTCTTTTTAGAGAGAGAAATATTTGAGAGAGGAGAGTTTTGGAATGAATTAGAATGAAAGGAACTAGGCTTAGAAAGTATTTATAGGTCTTAGATTAAGGGTATAACCGACTTAGCTTAATAGGTAAATAATTAGGGAAAAGACCAAAAATCCCTTAATTAAAAACTGTTGGGGCCAGTCGACGGACAGGATCTATGGTCCGTACATCAATTGACGGACCGTCCTGTTCTTCCGTCAATTGATTCAGAAAGTTTATTTTAGGCTGAAAATTTGGCTAAGTCTTGAAGGCATCTACGAAACCCATCTACGGCCCGTCAACTGAACTATGAACCGTCCTGCTATTCCGTAGGTCAAATTTCAGAAACTTAGAAAACCTGAAATTTCACCGCTATATTGACGGTTCCCACCTATGGCCCGTCAATCCATCTACGGCTCGTAGGTGGCCTCCGTAGGTCACCATCTTTAGGTGAGTTCTGCAATTTAAAATCCCTTAGAAGCTTGGGGTGTTATAATACCTCCCCCTTGGGAACATTCGTCCTTGAATGAGAATCAAGACATCTTGAGAAGGGTAATAGACACGGACTAACAACCCAACCTAGCATGCAATCACATAAATGCACATATCCGAGGAGGAAACATCAACTCCAAGCTAAAGCATGACCAACACATCATATCATGAAGACTTTATGAGACTCATACTCAAATGCACATAATCATATAAGACTCTTCATGAACATGTATAATCAAGGAATCATGGAAATCGACTATGACACATGAGACAAAAAGAATGAACCATGAGATTCAAGATACCTCAAGCTAGAGTAGGATCGGAAGAAAAGAGATGAGGATATCGGGACGTCATGTGGGCCTCGGCCTCCCAAGTAGCACCCTCAACCAATTGATTCCTCTATAGAACTTTCACGGAAGCAACTTCCTTATTCCTTAACTTCTGGACTTGCTGGTCTAAAATCTCAACCGAAACCTCTTCATAAGAAAGACTATCCTTTATGCCAAGATTCTCTAATTGCACTATAGAGGTCGGATCACCAATACACTTCTTCAATAATGAGACATGGAAAACCGGATGCACTGATGCCAAATCATTAGGCAAGTCAAGCTCATAAGCAACCTTAGCAATACGTCTCAAAATCTGATATGGGCCTACATAACGGGGACTAAGCTTCCCTTTCTTCCCAAATCTCATTACACCCTTCATGGGTGAGATTTTCAAGTAAACCTAATCACCCACATCGAATTCTAATTTTCTTCTTCTAACATCGGCATAGGACTTTTGTCGACTTTGAGCCATTTTTAACCTATCCCTAATAAGTCAAACTTTCTCCATAGCCTCATGCACCAACTCCGGGCCTATCAAAGCAACTTCACCAACTTCAAACCAACCTATAGGAGATCTACACCTCCTACCATAGAGAGCCTCAAATGGAGCCATACCAGTACTAGAATGGTAGCTATTGTTATAAGCAAACTCAATCAAAGGCAAGTCGGTTTGGGGATGAAAAGCCGTACTAAGCTTAACACGAGTACCAAGACCTTTTTGGAACGACTTCCAAAATTGAGAAGTAAATTGTGCACCACGATCGGAGATAATGGATGAAGGCACTCCATGCAGCCTAACCATCTCTCTCAAATACAACTTAGCATAATCCTCTACCGAATAAGAAGTCTTGACCGGAATGAAATGGGCTGACTTTGTCATTCTATCCACAACAACCCAAATCAAATCATATTGTCACCTCGTGCGAGGCAAACCTACAATAAAATCCATATTCACATCCTCCCACTTCCAAGTAGGAATACTAATATCTTGGGTCAAACCTCCCGGCCTTTGATGCTCAACTTTCAGTTGTTGGCAATTAGGACACTTAGCCACAAATTCCGCAATATCTTTCTTCATTCCGTTCCATCAATAAATTTCCCACAAATCACGGTACATTTTGGTAGCTCCTGGGTGGATGGAATATCGAGAACTATGGGCTTCCGATAAAATTTGCTCTGTTAATCTCTCTACATTGGGAACACACAAACGACCTTGGTATGGAAGCACACCATCTCTCCCTTGGGAGAAAACCTCTATGGACTTCTTGAGTACCGCTTCCTTTAGTTCAACTAAGTTAGGATCAAGACCTTGCTTAGCTTTCACATCATGCACAAAAGAGGATTCAGAACCCTTGTGAACCGTAACACCACCTTTAATAGAATCAACCAATCTAACACCCAATCGGGCCAATCTATGGATATCGCAAACCAACTCTTTCTTAACATCCTCAACATGAGCAACACTACCCATAGATAATCGACTAAGAGCATCCGCCACCACGTTAGCCTTACAGGGGTGATAGAGATTACTCATATCATAGTCTTTTAACAACTCGAGCCACCTTCTTTGGCGGAGATTCAAATCTTTCTGTTTAAAAACATATTGCAAACTCTTATGGTCGGTGAAGACATCTACATGTACCCCATACAAATAATGTCGCCATATTTTCAAAGCAAACACAACTGTCGCTAATTCCAAGTCATGAGTAGGATAGTTCTTTTCGTGCACCTTAAGTTGTCTTGAAGCATAAGCAATGACTTTCCCATTTTGTATAAGAACACATCCTAGCCCAATTCTTGAGGCATCACAATAAACCACAAAACCATCGGAACCTTCCGGTAGAGTCAATATGGAGCTGAAGTAAGTCGATCCTTCAACTCTTGAAAATTCTTCTCACATGCCTCGGACCATGCAAATTTAACCTTGTTTTGAGTCAAAGCCATCAATGGAGAAGCAATGGATGAAAACCCTTCAACAAACCTCCTATAATAACCAGCTAAGCCCAAGAAACTATGGGTATCCGAAGGTGATAAAGGTCTAGGCCAATTCTTAACCACTTCCGTCTTCTTAGGATCTACCTCAATGCCTTTACTGGAAACAATGTGACCATGAAAATCCATGGACCATAACCAAAACTCACATTTACTAAACTTCGCAAAGAGTTGTTGGTCCTTGAGGACTTGCAACACAATCCTCAAATGATTAACATGTTCACCCTCATTCTTTGAGTAGATCAAAATGTCGTCAATAAACACAATCACAAACATGTCAAGGTATTGCTTAAACACTCTATTCAACAAGTCCATAAATGCGGCCAGAGCATTTGTCAACCCAAACGACATTACCAAGAACTCGTAGTTACCATACCTAGTCCGAAAAACTGTTTTTTGAATTTCATCTTCTTTCACCCTTAATTGGTGATAGCCCGAACGAAGGTCGATCTTAGAGAAATAACTAGCCCCTTGAAGTTGATCAAACATGTCATCTATCCTTGGTAGATGATACTTATTCTTAATGGTAACCTTGTTCAATTGGCGATAGTCGATACACATACGGAGTGAACCATCTTTCTTACTTACAAACAAGACCGGAGCACCCCATGGAGAAATACTTGGTCGGATGAAACTCTTATCTAACAAGTCTTTCAACTTCTCTTTTAGTTCCTTAAGTTCCGCATGATCCATTCTATAAGGAGGAATAGAAATAGGTTGCGTATCTGGGAGAAGGTCAATACCGAAGTCTATTCCCCTTTCGGGAGGAATACCGGGCAAGTCATCGGGAAAAACTTCCAGAAACTCATTAACAACGGGGACCGACTCAAGAGTAGGGGTCTCGAAATCTATATCCCTCACCTTAACAAGATGGTAAATGCAACCCTTTGAGATAATCTTTCTAGCTTTTAGATAAGAAATAGATTGACCTCGAAACATAGAATTTCCTCCCTTCCACTCTAGGATAGGCTCATTTGAAAACTGAAACTTGACCATTCGGGTCCTACAATCAATAGAGGCATAACAAGCATGCAACCAATCCATCCCAAGAATAACATCAAAATCTAGAATATCAAGCTCTACAAGATCAACAAGAGTGACTCTATGGGATAAGGAGACGTGACAATCTCTATAAACTCTCTTAGCCATGATAGATTCTCCAATCGGAGTGGAAACATGAAAAGGATCCAGTAACACATCCGGAACAACATCAAACCTCATAGCCACATATGGCGTCACAAAAGACAAAGTAGCATTGGGATCAAGCAAAGCATAAACATAAAAATGGAAAACTCTTAACATACCAGTAACCACATCAGGAGAGCTCTCTTGCTCATGACGAGCCTGAAGTGCATAAAATTGGTTTTACTTCTGAGCATTCGAACTCGATCCTCTAGGTGGAGCTTGCTTATTCTCTCTTCCCTTGGCCGTGAGAGATGGACAATCCCTCATCTTGTGACCACTCTTTCCACAATTATAACAACCATCCGTACTGGCTAGACATCTACCCTCATGCTTTTTCCCATACTTGGCACAAGGTGCCAATAAAGAACCATCATTATACCTTATGTGAGACTTGGGGTTAGACACCCTGTCATTGTTGGACTTCGGAGGAGCATTGGATGAGCCTTGGCTAGAGAACCTTGGTCGAAATCTAGGACGACCATGCCCATCGGACCTTGCATGGGAAAAGTTACCATCACCGGTCCTAGCCCTCTTGGTCTCCTTAGACATTTCATTAAGCTTTTGTTTGGTATAAACCATGAGGCGAGAAATATCCATGTCATGTACAAGCATGGCGGTGTGACACTCTTTCACCAACATATCGGACACTCCTGACACAAATTTGCTCATTCTTGCCCTTGGGTCGGCAACTATGGACGGAGAATATCTAGCCAATTGTGTGAACTTCAATGCATATTCTTTCACACTCATATTTCCTTGTTGAAGGTTGATAAACTCAAGCACCTTAGCCTCTCTCTTCTCAAGAGGGAAGAGCCTATCAAGGAAAGCAACCTTGAATTTCTCCCAATCAAGAGGACCCTCATTAAGGCGCCCTCACTCTTCCATTGATTGAACCAAATTTGGGCAACACCCTTGAGTTGATAAGTGGCCAACTCTACTTTTCTTCTGGCATCACACCCATGATCATCAACACCTTGTACACTTCATCAATGAATTCATGAGGATCTTCCTCAACCTTAGAGCCATGGAATTCAAGAGAATTCATCCTCGTAAAGTCCCTCGCTCTTGATGCCGTCATACCCACATTTGGGTTCACGAGAGCCACCACCTCTCTATGGGCTTGAGCCGTCACGGCTTGAGCCAACACTTGGAAAGAAGCCCTAAACTCCGCGTTAGTCACTTGTTCTACCAAAGGGTTGGTCGAAACTTGAGGAGCTTGAGGAGGAGCTTCCTGTTCCACATTCTCTCCCATGTTTCTTCTAGTGTAAGCTTTTCGGGTCGCCATACCCTAAAACGCGTAGGATAGGGATTAGGAGAGAGATATATAGAGTTAATCTCTATGGCATGACTTAAAAGTAATGAAAGAAGTGGAATTTCTTAAACATCTTATAGCCTCTCATTCATAAATGTGGCGAGTTTCACACTCATGAACAAGACTCTATTTGACGCGGCTTATGAGACATCCTAGGATCTTTCTAAAACTTGGCTCTGATACCAAGTTTGTCACGACCCAGGGTAGCCCCTAGATGTAACACGGCACACAAGACCCCGGGAGGCTTCATACAAGCCCTTAGCATACATAACATACAAGATAATAGGGAAATAAGAGTTCAAAAGAGCATTTTATATCAAAGCTTTACTCAAAACAGTGGAAGTCTACAACTCATGTCTCAAAGCCTTCTAATATCATAGAATACGAATAAAAGTGATAGGGACGCAGCCCAATACAATATCCAACATAAGGAAAGACATAAAATGTAAAATCCAACAAGGCTATGTCCTCAGATGGATGAGGACTCACTAAGTCTTCTTTTCAACTCTAAGTCAAAGCTCTAGCCACGAGTGGAAGGTGAATCGCCACGTCCTACACCAAAGAAGTTAATGTAGGCAAGAGTATGCGTTAGCACAATTAAGTACTAAGTATGACAACAATGCACATAAACACGTAAATCATGCTAGAGATAGAAATAATCATGACATGCAATGGCCAAGCTAAAAACATGATAAACATAAGAAACATGAAACATAAATATATCAAGGCCAAAGCAAGCTAAATCATCTTTCCTTCTTTTCTTTACTTCATCATGAGAACACTTGTGCATTAACTTGTGGGGAAAAGCCTTAACCGATATGTAAGACCATGTGAGCTTTCAACACGGAATTCGGTGTCTACCTCACATCGAAAAGGGTTGTCCTACTTGCAAAGGTAAGACCATGAACTTCTTAGCTTAGGTGGATCCACTAGCTAATGTCTACTTAAAGACAACATCCTATGGTGGCAGCATAGTTTATGGGATAGAGATTGCTTTAGGAGACTCGGCCTCAACTAGCGGGAGAGCTCCATCTAGAAAACCCGGCCTCTACTAACGGGAGAGCTTTCACTAAAAGACCCGGCCTCTACTAACGGGAGGGCTTCCATCTCAATATCCACTCGATGCTAAGCATAATTCCCACGGATTAGTCACTAACATATTCATATCATTATACATGAAAAGGTACAACTAGGGTTACCAATTTAAGCTAAAATCATGCTTATAGATATTCATCTTTCATGGACCTTGTCCAAGCTTACATCATTAGAATAGCTCCTTAAGTACATGGGTAATCGCCTCTTTGTTCTTCTTTTATCATAATGGGAGAATTACGTGAGAAAACCTTTCACTACTCAACCATAGCATCATCATATCATAACTTTGGTACTTTACTCTCAAAGCACCCTTAATTCATCATGCTCATATTTCATAGTTCATAGAGTTCATATGGGTTCATGCAAGTTCAACTCATATCATGCAATTCAATGCAAGCTCATGCTTAGAAAACCATAATTAAGACAATTACCCATACTTGAAGGAACTCACATACTAAAGGAAAATCATGCTTTTGACTTGATCATGCTAAATTCATAAGATTATCCTCAATTCATTTTTAATTCATGCTTGATTTCATAGAGAATTCATAAACTTCATCAAATCATAATTCAATCCAACAATCAAAGCATAGATTATCAAATTGGGGAGAATTAGCTTGGGATCATGGGGGTTCATGCAATCTTTACATCAAACCATGTAATTCACGCTAATTCGTGCTCTACGTTACTTTATCACGCTAAATCATGCACTAGGAATCATAAAATCATTAATTGGAATAATAATTGAAGAACCCACAATGATTGATCAAAACCCTAATTTAATTGGGTTAGAGTAAACCTTTGAAAATCATGAAGAAGAGGAAGGGCCCATTGGAGGAAAAGACTCCTAATGGTGAACACTATCATACCTCAAAGCAATCCACAAGAAATTGGAGAAGATTGAAGGTCTTTAATGGAGGATTCAAGCTTCTTCTTCTTCCTTGAGAGTTGAGAGAGTTTCTTTTTAGAGAGAGAAATATTTGAGAGAGGAGAGTTTTGGAATGAATTAGAATGAAAGGAATTAGGCTTAGAAAATATTTATAGGTCTTAGAGGGCATAACCGACTTAGCTTAATAGGTAAACAATTAGGGAAAAGACCAAAAAGCCCTGAATTAAAAAACTGTCGGGGCCAATCGACGGACAGGATCTACGGTCCGTACATCAATTGATTCAGAAAGTTCATTTTGGGCTGAAAATTTGGCTAAGTCTTGAAGGCATCTACGGAACCCATCTATGGCCCGTCAACTGAACTACGAACTGTCCAGCTATTCCGTAGGTCAATGTTCAGAAACTTTGAAAACCTAAAATTTCATAGCTCCATTGACGGTTCCCACCTACGGACCGTCAATCGATCTATGGCCCGTAGGTGGCCTCCGTAGGTTGGTCTTCAGGTGAGTTCTGCAATTTAAAATCCCTTGGAAGCTTGGGGTGTTACAATATCATTGCATCGAGTTAGGTATAAGTTGCAAAAATCATCCCCTATTTGTGACATTAGACGTTAAAGTCTCTCACCGTGTTCAAGCTTTTGGGCCAAGTACATGAGCCAAATTTAACTCGACGTACCCATTTCTTTACACATCTCTTCATCTAGAGTGGCATCCACATAGTTTTCCACAACATGAAGTCCTCCGCAACAAAGGTCATGGGTCATCAACTTAGGGATTGCAATCACTAAGAATTGTTTCATCACAAAAGCCATACAACCAAAACAAAAAGAAAGCAAAAACAAATATACACAATTTGGATAGAAACATGTAAACTACAAATTCTAAATCAATTCAATATGTCTTTTTGTTCTTCGGTAACGGTGACATTTCGATAACGCTCAATCACCCATCATATGAATCAACAATTAAGTAGTTGGTAGATATATAATAACCTAATGGTAGAGGTCAAGATTGAATCCCATAAAGAACAATATGTCAGAGATTGAAAAGATAAAGAATTATAAGATACGATTTTGAATCCAAATGAAAAAATCACAAGTATAATATAAAGATGATTTTAGTAATAATTACGGATAGGGGCAAAGGTCTTCTCAAGCAAGGGATCAAAGGGAATTAGGAAATGGGAACCTAATTAACATTCACAAGATTTATTACACATTAATCTCATGTAAACTCATTCATGTGTAAGATCATATATGTATTGGAGCCTCAATGATTCACCTACTTCTCTTGAATGTAAGAAAATATATCTTACCTAGTTCTTTCAAATCTAGTTAAGTAGCAATCTCAAATTGTTAGTAATTTGAGTGTTATAAAAAATGAAACCATTGCCGGAGAGTGATGGCAAAGAATTCAGTTTGTGAACTTATTTTTCTGTAGTGGAATACACTTTTGTTTGGTTGTTGTTGTGCCCCATTTGTAGGTGGAGATATGAGTAAGGATGGAAGTGATTATGCTAGTCACTATGGGCAGAATGATAACATGGGAGACATGAACGACATGCATGTTAATGTCGTTGAGAGTACATGAGCAATCTGGTTACCTCCTACTATTGGGAGAGATATGTTTCATATAACCAGACCTATGTTGCAATTTTTCCAGATGAGAGGGATATTTGGAGGTCTTTCTCATGAAGACCCTCATGAACATCTCCAAAATTTTGTGGACATTTGTGAGCTTTTCACTTTTAAGAATATCTCACAAGAATTCATACATTTGGGGTTGTTTTCTTTTTCTTTTTCGGGAAAAGCAACCATGTGGCTGGCGAACTACAACAAGATTCCATAACTTCATGGGAGTAACTAATAGAACCATTCCTTGAAAGATTTTTCCCTCCTTCGAATATGGTGAAACTTAGAGATAGCATCCAAAATTTCAAGAGAGTGGATGGTGAGCCTCTTCATGAAACTTGGTTGTGATTCCAAAAGTTACTGTTACAATGCCCAACACATGGTGTTCTAGACAACTTGTTGTTGCAATATTTCTATCGTAGCCTTGATATAGTAAGCAAAGGTTTGGTTGATCAACTCATTCAAGGAGGGCTAATGCGACAACCATATGATGTGGCAACAATGTTGCTTAATGATATGACTAAAATAAATTGAGCATGGCATACTATGTCATGGGAGTGGATTCAAATCGGTACATGCAGCTGGTATAAGTAGTGGGCAAGGCACAGATAATGCCAAGTTTGAGGCATTGTATAGTAAAAAAGAGCAATACATGGGGAGCCAAATGGGGAGTTCTCATCCGAACTATCCTAGGCCTGGGGAACAAAGGTTGGACTAACGAAAGAGATAATGTTTTGAGAGATTGGCAAGATAGAGAAGGTATGTCACAATCCAAAGTACCCCCTAGACGTGACATGGCATACAAGACCCCGAGAGGCCTCATACAAGCCACTTAGCATGCATCATACAAGATAATAGCAATTTAAGAGTTCAAAAGACAATTCATTTCCAAAGAGTTTAAGGAAAAATAGCGGAAGTGTACATATAGTCTCAAAAGCCATCTAACATAGAAAATGAAAGAACGTTGGGACGTAACCCATACAAAGTCTTCAAAAGAAGGTAAATGACATGAAAGTAAATGTGGCTACGTCCTCGAATGTATGAGGACTCACAAAATTCTTCAAGATCTCTACTATCATGAACTAGCCATGAGAAGATGGGGATGAGCCGGACCCTACACTTACAAGAAAATGTAGGCAAGAGTATGCGTTAGTACAAGTATGTACCAAGTATGATAACCATGCATAAAAACATTATACATGCAAAAAGGGACATTTTCATACTCATGCAATGATATAGCTAAGCTATGAGAAACGGGTTTAAAATCATGATCAATGCAAGCTAAACATCTTTACTTTGCTTGAGAAATACGTTAAAAGTCACTTTGGTTCATTATTGTGGGAAATAACCTTTAACCGACATTTAAGACCATGTGAGCTATTAATATGGAATCCGGTGTCTACCCTACACCGAAAAGAGGTGTCCTACTTGCCAAGGTAAGGCCATGAACTTCTAGCTTACGTGGATCCACTAGCTAATGTCTATCTAGACAACCTATGGTGGTACATAGTTTATGTGACATGGGTAATCGCCACTTGTCCACTCGGTGCTAAGCATAATTTCCATGGATTAATCATAAATCATAATTTATCTTATCTTTTGTAGACACGGTAATCGCCTCTTGTCTATCATTAGGGAACATGGGTAATCGCCTCTTGCCCCTTTCATTAGAATAGCTCCTTAACTTTGATTCAAGTTTAGTTGAGAAAAGCCTTTCAACCCTTTATGAATCCTTTATGGGAAAACAATCCTTTCACATTCATGGTTTGAGTAATATGTGAGAAACCCTTTCACAACTCAACAACAACATCAATTATGCTTCAATCTCAAAGCAAGTCTTAAATCATCATAAATTTCATAATTGAACATGCATATATTCATAAAACCCATCTTTTGATCATTCATAACTTCATCTTGAAATTCATATCTTAGAAGACATAAATCATGCATGGGCTCATGTGTCTTTATCTCAAAATCATTCAATTTCCCCAATTCATCTATCATAGTTCAAAATCTCACATTATGATCATAGTCTAGAAATCATGGAATTCATATGGGTTCATGGGATTCAACTTAAAACATGCAATTCAATTCAATTTTATGCATAAGAAGTCATAATTAAAGCAATTTGATCATAATTGATAAGAACCCACATGATAGAAGAAAACCCAAAATTCAATTGAGAATTCTTACTTTGAAAATTGAGGAATTTGGGAACTCTATGGAGGAAAGGGCTCCATAGGTGAAAGCTATTATACCTCAATGCCAAAATTTTGAAATCAATGGAGGATTAGGGGACTTGACTTGAAAACCCTAGCTCTTTTCTTCTTCTTCTTCAAGCTTTTATAGAGAGAGAATTATTTGGGAGAGGAAAGCTTTAGGAATGATTAGGAATAGGTAAAAACTAGACTTAAAAGGTTTATATAGGGTCTAGGTTAAGGGCCAAACCGACTTAGATTAGGCACTAAATATTTAGGGAAAAGACCGAAGAGCCCTTTAAAATTTACTGTCGGACCCCATCTACGGTTGAACCTACGGTCCGTAAGTCAACCTACGGACCGTCCTGTTCCACCGTAGATAGATTCAGAGAGTTTTCCAACTTTGAACTCCCAACGACGGGTCACCATGTACGGTCCGTGATTCCAACTATGGTCCATACATGGCCACCATAGGTCTGACATGAGGCCCTGAAGATTCACCAAGTCTGGGTCCCACCTACGAGGCCTACCTACAGTCCGTGCGTTGAGTGACGGACCGTCCTGGCGAGCTGTAAGGAAATACTGATGCTTGACATAACAAGGTATCCTGGGCTAGCCCGCCACGGGCCCTACCTACGGATCGTAGGTCAATCCACGGGCCATTGGTGGCTCCGTTGGTACTGGCACCAGAATTCTAGAAACCTACAAACTCTTCTTTTCAAGATCCGAGGTGTTACAATATCTCCCCTTGGGAACATTCGTCCTCGAATGGGAATCAAGACATCATAGGAAGGGTAAGAACTTAATCTAACAGCCCATAATGAATGCAATCATATAAATGCACATATCCGAGGAGGAAACATCAACTCCAAGCTAAAGCATGTTCAAAACATCATTTCAAGAAGTCTATTTGTGGCTCATACTCAAATGCACATAAACATGAAGAAATCCATCAAGTTAACTCATTTTCTCAAAATTTAAGCTTCTTATAGACATGCATAAACAAGGAATTATGGAAACAACTATGACACATGAAACCAAAAGAATGAACCATGAGGAAATAGATACCTCAAGCTAGAGTAGAGTCAGAGGGAAAGAGATGAGGATATCGGGATATCATATCTGCCTCGGCCTCCCAAGTAGCACCCTCAACTAATTGATTCCTCCAAAGAACCTTCATGGAAGCAACTTTTTTATTTCTTAACTTTCGGACTTGCCGGTCTACAATCTCAACCGGAATTTCTTCATAGGAAAGACTATCCTTTATGCCAAAATTTTCTAATTGCACTATAGATGCCTGATCACCAACACATTTCTTCAACAATGAGACATGGAAAACTTGATGCACCGATGCCAAATCATTAGGCAAGTCAAGTTCATAAGCAACCTTACCAACACGTCTCAAAATTTGATATGGGCCTACATAATGGGGACTAAGCTTCCCTTTCTTTCCAAACCTCATTACACCCTTCATGGGTGAAATTTTCAAGTAGACCCAATCATTAACATCAAATTCTAAATCTCTCCTTCTAACATCGGCATAGGACTTTTGTCGACTTTGAGCCGTTTTCAACCTTTCTCTAATAAGCCGAACTTTCTCCATAGCGTCACCTACCAATTCGGTACCTATCAAAGTAACTTCACCAACTTCAAACCAACCTATAGGAGATCTACACCTCCTACCATAGAGAGCCTCAAATGGAGCCATATCAATACTCAAATGGTAGCTATTATTATTGGCAAACTCAATCAAAGGCAAATGATCATCCCAATTACCCTTGAAATCAATCACACAAGCTCTTAACATGTCTTCCAAGGTTTGGATAGTACGTTCCGCTTGCCCATCGATTTGAGGATGAATGGCCGTGCTAAGCTTAACAGAGTACCAAGACCCTTTTGGAAAGACTTCCAAAATTGAGAAGTAAATTGTGCACCACGATCGGAAATAATTGATAAAGGCACTCCATGCAACCTAACCATTTCTCTCAAGTACAACTTAGCATAATCCTCCGCCGAATAAGAAATCTTGACGGGAATGATATGGGCCGATTTCGTCATGCGATCCATAATAACCCAAATCGAATCATATTGCTGCTGGGTGAGTGGTAAACCCACAATAAAGTCCATATTCAAACCTTCCCACTTCCAAGTAGGAATACTAATATGTTGGGACAAACCTCCCGGCTTTTGACGCTCAACTTTCACTTGTTGACAATTGGGACAATTAGCCACAAATTCCGCAATATCCTTCTTCATCCCCTTCCAACAATAGACCTCCCGCAAATCACGGTACATCTTGGTAGCTCCCGGGTGAATGGAATATCTAGAACTATGGGCTTCCGACAAAATTTGTCCTCTTAGGTCATCTACATCGGAAACACATAAACAACCTTGATATCGAAGAACACCATATCCCCCTTGGGAGAAAGCCTCAACGTACTTCTTGAGCACCGCTTCCTTCAACTCAACCAAATTAGGATCAAGATCTTGCTTAGTTTTCACATCAGACACAAAGGATGATTCGGAACCATTGTGAATCATAACACCACCCTCACTAGAATCAATCAACCGAACACCCAATCGGGCCAATCTATGAACATCACAAACCAATTCCTTCTTACCATCCTCAATGTGAGCAACACTACCCATTGACACTCGACTAAGAACATCCTCCACCACATTCGCCTTACCGGGGTGGTAAAGGACACTCATGTCATAGTTCTTTAGCAACTCAAGCCACCTCCTTTGGCGAAGATTTAGATCTTTTTGCTTGAACACGTATTGCAAACTCTTATGGTTGGTGAAGACATCCACATGGACACCATACAAGTAGTGCCTCCATATCATTAGAGCAAACACAACCGCCGCTAACTCTAAGTCATGGGTAGGTTAGTTCTTTTCATGAACCTTGAGTTGCCTTGAAACATAAGCAATGACTTTTCCATTTTGCATAAGAACACATTGTATCCCAATCCTTGAAGCATCACAATAAACCACAAACCCATCGGACCCTTCCGGCAAAGTCAATATTGGAACCGAGGTGAGTCTATCTTTCAATTCTTGAAAACTCTTCTCACATGCTTCGGACCATGTGAACTTAACCTTCTTTTGAGTCAAAGCCGTTAATGGTGAAACAATTGAAGAAAACCTTTCAAAAAACCTCCTATAGTAGCCAACCAAACCCAAGAAACTTCGAATATCCGAAGGTGATAGAGGTCTAGGCCAATTCTTAACAGCATCCGTCTTCTTAGGATCTACCTCAATACCCTTACCAGAGACAATGTGATCAAGAAAAGCCACAGACCTTAGCCAAAACTCACATTTACTAAACTTCGCGAAGAGTTGTTGTTCCTTGAGGACTTCCAATACAATCCTCAAATGATCAACATGCTCATCCTCACTCCTTGAGTAAATCAAAATATCATCTATGAACACAATCACAAACATATCAAGATATTGTCTAAACACCCTATTCAACAAATCAATAGACACGGCCGGAGCATTTGTCAACCCAAACAACATCACTAGGAATTCATAATGGCCATATCTAGTCCGGAAAGCCTTTTTTGGAATGTCATCTTCTTTCACCTTCAATTGGTGATAACCTGAACGAAGATCGATCTTATAAAAGTAACTTGCCCCTTGGAGTTGATCAAATAGGTCATTTATCCTTGGAAGAGGATACTTATTCTTAATGGTAACCTTGTTCAATTGACGACAGTCAATGCACATATGAAGTGAACCATCTTTCTTTCAAGAAAACAAAATGGGAGCCCCCTATGGAGGGATACTTGGTCGGATGAAACCCTTATCCAACAAATATTTCAACTGCTCCTTTAACTCCTTAAGTTCTAACGATGCCATTCGATAAGGAGGAATCAAAATAGGTTGCGTATCGGGGAGAAAATCAATACCAAAGTCTATTTCCCTCTCGAGAGGAACACTGAGTAGATCATTGGGAAACACTTCCGGAAACTCATTTACAACGGGAATAGAGTAGGGGTTTTGGAATCTATATCTCTTACCCTAACACGATGGTATATGCACCCCTTAGAAATCATCTTTGTAGCTTTAAGACATGACACAAATTGGCCTTTAGGCAAATAATTTCTCCCCTTCCACTCTAGGATAGGCTCATTTGGGAATTGAAACTTGACCACTCGGGTCCTACAATCAATAGAAGCATAACAAGAATGCAACCAATCCATCCTAAGAATAACATCAAAGTCTAACATATCAAGCCCTACAAGATCAACACGAGTGACTCTATGGGATAAGGAGATGGGACAATTTCTATAGACTCTCTTAGCCACAATAGATTCACCAATAGGAGTAGAGACACAAAAGGGATATAACAACACATTTGGAAGAACATCAAACCTCATAGCCACATATGGCGTCACAAAAGACAAGGTAGAACCGGGATCAAACAAAGAATAAACATCAAAATGAAAAACTTTCGACATACCAGTAATCACATCGGGAGAACCCTCTTGTTCATGGCGAGCTTGAAGTGCATAAAATTGATTTTGCTTCGCATTCCCACTTGAACCCGTAGGATGTTGAGATTGAGCCCGGCGACAATTATTTCCTTCATTCTTAGCCACTAAGGGACAATCCCTTATCTTGTGATCCATCTTACCACAACCAAAGAATGCATTAGAACCGGCTAGACACTTGCCCTCATGCTTTTTCCCACATTTAGCACAAGTAGGCAATAGGGGTACACCACCATTCCCTCCTTGAGGTTTAGGGTTAGACACCCTCTCTTTGTTGAAATTAGGAGGAGCATTGGAGGAACCTTGACCGGAAAACCTTTGTCGGAACCTAGAACGGCCATGTCCATCGGACCTTGAATGTGAGAAGTTACCATCACCGGTCCTAGCCCTCTTTGCCTCCCTACACTTTTCCTTGAGTTTCTCCTCTTCTATTTGTTGGGCATGAACCACGAGATGAGAAATATCCATGTCATTGACAAGCATGGTGGTACGACATTCCTTGACCACCATTTCGGACACCCCCGAAACAAACTTACTCATTCTCGCCCTAGGATCGACAATCATAGTAGGAGCATATCGAGACAATTGTGTGAACTTCAAAGAATACTCCTTCACACTCATGCTTCCTTGATAAAGATTGATGAATTCAAGCACCCTTGACTCTCTCATCTCAAGGGGAAAGAACCTATCAAGGAAAGCAACCTTGAACTTTTCCCAATCAAGAGGACCCACATCGTCCGCCCTCTCACTCTTCCATTGCTCAAACCACACTTGAGCCACACCCTTAAGTTGATAAGTGGCCAACTCCGCCTTTTCCTCCGGCGTCACACCCATGATCATTAGCACTTTGTACACCTCATCAATTAACTTTTGAGGATCTTCCTCAACCCTAGAACCATGAAACTCCAGAGGATTCATTCTAGTGAAATCCCTCACTCTAGATGCCGCCGTACCTACATTTGGGTTCACGGGGGCCACAATCTCCCAACACTTGAAAAGCAGCCCTAAATTCCGCATTAGTCACTTGCTAGGCCAAAGGGTCGGCCGGAACATGAGGAGGAGCTTCTTGTTCCAGATTCTCTCTCGCATTTCTTCTAGCATATGCCCTTCGAGTAGCCATATCTTGAAACACATATGATAGGGATTATGAGAGAGACATATAGAGCTAGACTCTATCGTACGACTTTAGAATGGTGAAAGAGGTGGAATTTCCTAATCATCTTGTAGCCTCTCATTAATAAATGTGGCACGTTTTACACTCATGAACAAGACTCTACTCGACATGGCTTATGAGGTTTCCTAGGACCTTTCTAAAACCTTGAGCTCTGAATATCAAGTTTCTCACGATCCAAAGTACCCCCTAGACGTGACATGGCGTACAAGACCCCGAGAGGCCTCATACAAGCCACTTAGCATGCATCATACAAGATAATAGCAATTTAAGAGTTCAAAAGACAATTCATTTCCAAAGAGTTTAAGGAAAAATAGCGGAAGTGTACATATAGTCTCAAAAGCCATCTAACATAGAAAATGAAAGAACGTTGGGACGTAACCCATACAAAGTCTTCAAAAGAAGGTAAATGACATGAAAGTAAATGTGGCTACGTCCTCGAATGTATGAGGACTCATCAAATTCTTCAAGATCTCTACTATCACGAACTATCCACGAGAAGATGGGGATGAGCCGGACCCTACACTTAAAAGAAAATGTAGGCAAGAGTATGTGTTAGTACAAATATGTTCCAAGTATGATAACCGTGCATAAAAACATTTAAACATACAAAAAGGGACATTTTCATAATCATGCAATGATCAAGCAAAACCATGAGAAAAGGGTTAAAAATCATAAGTTATTTATCATGATCAATGCAAGCTAAACATCTTTACTTTGCTTGAGAAATACCTTAAAAGTCACTTTGGTTCATTATTTGTGGGAAATTACCTTTAACCGATATTTAAGACCATGTGAGCTATTAACATGGAATCCAATGTCTACTCCACACCGAAAAGAGGTGTCCTACTTGCCAAGGTAAGACGATGAACTTCTAGCTTACGTGGATCCACTAGCTAATGTCTATCTAGACAACCTATGGTGGCACATAGTTTATGGGACATGGGTAATCGCCACTTGTCCACTCTATGCTAAGCATAATTTCCATGGATTAATCATAAATCATAGTTTATCTTATCTTTAGTAGACATGGGTAATCGCCTCTTGTCTATTATTAGGGAACATGGGTAATCGCCTCTTGCTCCTTTCATTAGAATAGCTCGTTAACTTTGATTCAAGTTTAGTTGAGAAAAACCTTTTAACCCTTTATGAATCCTTTATACGAAAACAATCCTTTCACATTCATGGTTTGAGTAATATGTCAGAAACCCCTTTGCAACTCAACAACAACATCAATTATGCTTCAATCTCAAAGCAAGTCTTAAATCATCATAAATTTCATAATTGAACATGCATATATTCATAAAACCCATCTTTTGATCATTCATAACTTCATCATGAAATTCATATCTTAGAAGACATAAATCATGCATGGGCTCATGTATCTTTATGTCAAAATCATTCAATTTCCCCAATTCATCTTTCATAGTTCAAAACCTCACATTATGATCATAGTCTAGAAATCATGAAATTCATATGGGTTCATGGGGATTCAACTTAAAACATGCAATTCAATTCAATTTCATGCATAAGAAGTCATAATTAAAGCAATTTGATCACACTTGATAAGAATCCACATGATAGAAGAAAACCCTAAATTCAATTGATCAGAATTCTTACTATGAAAATTGAGGAATTTGGGAACCCTATGGAGGAAAGGGCTCCATAGGTGAAATCTATCATACATCAATGCCAAAAGCTTGAAATCAATGGAGGATTAGGGGACTTGACTTGAAAACCCTAGCTCTTTTCTTCTTCTTCTTCAAGGTTTTCTAGAGAGAATTTTTTGGGAGAGGAGAGCTTTAGGAATTATTAGGAATGGGTAAAAAAATAGGCTTGAAAGGTTTATATAGGGTCTAGGTTAAGGGCCAAACCAACTTAGATTAGGCACTAAGTATTTAGGGAAAAGACCAAAGAGCCCTTTAAAAGGTTGTTCTACCGTAGATAGATTCAGAGAGTTTTCCAACTTTGAAGCCCCAATGATGAGTCACCATGTACGGTCCATGATTCCACCTACGGTCCGTACATGGCCACCGTAGGTCTGACCTTAGGCCTTGAAGATTCACCAAGTCTGGATCCCACCTACAAGGCCTACCTACGGTCCGTGCATTGAATGACGGACTGTCCTGGCGAGCCGTGTGGAAATACTGATGCTTGACATAATAAGGGAACCTGGGCTAGCCCACCACGGGCCCTACCTACAGACCGTAGGTCAATCCACGGGCCATAGGTGGCTTCGTTGGTACTGACACCAAAATTTAAGAAACCTACAAACTCTTCTTTTCAAGATTCGAGGTGTTACAAGGTAATTGGAGAGATCATGAAGCTGACAAAGATAGATACATATCACCTCATGATCATCCCAAACAAAAAGAACAAGCTGAACCAGAAGTAAATCAAACTGATGATATGTTGACTATGATCTTGAATAAGGTTGAAGGGTCCGATAAAGTGTTGAAAAACTAGAAAAATGATTTCTCCACTTTGATTTAAATAGTTACTTCTCACTCCATATCAATTAAGCTGCTGGAAACTCAAATGTGTCAAATCTGTACTCATTTAAATCCAAGGCAAAAAGGAACTTTGCCTAGTGATACCATTTCCAACCCTAAGAATGATGTTTGATAAGTAAGGAATATGTCGTGCCACGATATTAAATAAGGCGCTTCTTGGGAGAAAACCTAAGTTTACTTTATTACTTTCAATAACATATGTTGTGAGTGCAGGTTGAAATGAAGTAAAAACTTGAAAAGGACACAATAGGCAATGCAAATATCCAATTGGTGATCCACCGAGTTGGTTTGGCATGCATCTTCACGTTTGCCTTCTCATCAAAGAATTTTGAAAAATTGTACTGTCAACCTTGACGTATAGGTACCTATTCGGCAATCCACATAATGATAATGGGTAAACAACATCGGGTCCCTGATTTAAAATTTAGGTTGGGTATTTGTACCGGCATCATTCGATGAGCTTAAGCTCCTTCACCGATTAACCACTCGCTCGGCGATGTTAGTTGCAGATCACCGAATGCGCCTGACAGTGAAAGGCTAAGAGTTTTTTCTTTTTTAAATAATCATCCTTTTATCTTTTTGAATCTTTTCACTTCCTACACTATACTTTTAGTCTAAATACTAGTTTGAGTCTTCTTTGCTTTGATTTGTTTGCCAAGAGTGCTATCTTGCTTGTGATTCTCGACCAAACCCTTTCTCCCTCTTTGTTCGCAGACCCTGACTTATTAAGATTGGTTTTCAAGTTTACTTTTCTTGTTTTTGCTTGAATTGGTGCCTATGGTTGAGTTAACTATTGTCGTTGCTAATTTGCTATGTGATCATGCAGGTTGATTTAACTTAATCGATTGAATATTTCCCATGTCTTAGAATTGTTGATTTTGTGCCCAAAATTGCTAAAATTGATTATGTGGGTTGTAAGTTGAAAATTGATTGATGAATAGTATGTGTTTTGTTTGAATCTTGCTTGGGTGAAGTCTGATTAGCCAGTGTTATCCATTAGGCTTGTATTTGCCCAATGATAGATAGGGTGACATCTTTCTTAAGGGCAAATCGTCGATTTGGCAACACTTTGGTGAGTTTGAGGAAAATCTGAGTACCCGAGGATAAAATTGGTAGATGGGTAGCTTGTTAAAATGTTTAGGTGCTGGATAGTGTCACATTTTGGTGCTTAACTTTTAATAATTGGGGTTTGGGCTGAAATCACCTGTTCGGTGAGCTTGTCTTCGCCTACCAAGGTGATTAGTGAATCACCGAGTAAGTCCCACATTGCCTTTTGATTGTGAAATTGTGACCTGGGTACTGTCACTTTCGTTAGGCTTGTCTTAGATGACCAAACCATCTCGGTGAATCATCGAGTCGGAGTTTACATTGCCCTTCATACCTGGCCTTGAACTTGTTGACACTGTCACTTTTGGTGAGCTTGTCTTAGCTCGCCGGACCATCTCGGTGAATCACTGAGTTGGAGTTGACATCGCCCTTCTTGCCTAGGTGAAATTAATTTTGGTCCTGTCATTTTCGACGAGCTCATCTAAGCTTGCCTAACCTGTTATGTGAATTGTCTACCCATTCGGTGAGCCTCAGGAAACTTCTTTCAACTGTGCTTTTTTGTGCAACTTTCAACTAACCTTCACTCGATGTTTGGTTCGAAATATTGTTCTTTACAGAAAATGTCCAAAACCAAAGTCCTAGTCTCTTCAAGGGTGGTTTCATCAGATTTTGATTCTGACTCCACTCATCCACCTTCTCTCAAAAGGCAAAAGGGGGTAGTTATAAATGAGCCTACAGGGAAGCAATAGTTCACTCTGCGTACCTCTATGCGTGTGAGTGAAAAGTAATAAAAGGCTGTGGAGGTGGATATTAGGAAGAAGAGGGCACTTATTGATGAAATCACTTCTTCAACCTCTAAGTCTGATGGGACAAGAGATACAACTGAGAATCCACCGGCACCTACGGTGGCAAAAAAGGTTGTACCAAAAAAGAGGAGCATAATCCACTCCAAGTTGCCACAAGACCCATCTACCGATGTTGCTTCGAAGGTGCTCCCGGTTATAGCTCCAAGGGCCCTCAATAAGTTCAAACTAGTGGGGGACCGCACCATTCTAGAAGAGCATAGGTTGTTGACAGATGGGGTTATGAGTGACTACCTAGCTATTTGGGACACAATCAAATTCCACGGGTTCGAGCAATTCACAAGAGCTCGACCCCTATATGTCATGGCATGGGTTTGACAATTTTATGATTCCTATGCCAAGGCATTGCCCAAGAAGAGGAAGGGCATGGTTTGGAAGCCCTTAGAAGAAGTTAAAGTCCAGGGTAAAATGGTACAATGTGACTGGGCTGTAATTAATGATGCTTTGGAGATGGCTAGCAACAAAGCAGATTTATACAAGCTTTGGATGAAATAGAAGCTTTGTGACTTTAAAAGGTGGCTAGCACCCTTAATTTCAGACATTAATCCCCCGTGGTTGGCTGACAGGGTGAAGATAGAAAATAAGGACATCAACATACTGGCTTGATTTTTGTTTGGGTTCATCAGCAACAACCTAATGCCTTCCAAAAATGAGTCAATCTCCTGGCACTAAAAGGTCATCTTGGTGGGCACCATCAATGTCACGTAGATCAAATTATTGACGAGGAGATTCTCATGCGAGCTAAGAAAGAAGTAGACATCATTACCTTTCCTCGTTCTGATCACGCACCTCTGTGAGGTAGCCAAAGTCCCGTTCTTGAAGAAATCTGATGTCAGAGTGACCCCCGCCTCATCCAATGACATTCGCAGGATAGAGGCTGATTACCTGAAAGATGATGCGGCTAGAAGAAAGTCACCACTACCTGACACCAGACCGGTGGTGGATCCAACTTCCTTAGTGTTAGACACTACTCATCCTGCTCCTTCTATGATCCTTTAGGTATCACTCCCTCCTCTTCTGTGACTTCTGGAACTTCTGCATCCTCTACCTTAGGTGCTCCTCCTTCTATGTCCCGGCCTCCATTGACACAGGTCTTGATTTATCAGATGGGCAACCTTGCCCATTCCGCCGATGTGAGGGCATCTCGCCATGAGAAGGAGGTGCCCAAGATGATTTCTGTGGCCATTGAGGCTGCCATGTTCACTTGAGGGATGAAGTTGTGAGCCATCGAGCTACATTGTCTTCATATTGGGAAAGGCTAGATAACCTCACGACTAGAGTTGAGGAGCGTGAGAGATGTGACGGCAGGTCTGCCGACCTGACGAAGTTGAAGAGAGATATAGATTCTCTAAAGGTAGACGGGGACCAATTAAGGTCCACCGATACTTTGATGCTAAGTGGTGAGGTTCCCTTTCCTGAGATGCCCACAGTTGTACCTTCGACTAAGTTGAGATGAGATGGACCTTCTGGGATAGCTGAGCAGCTGGTAGATGGTGAGTTTGAGCAGGTAGTTAATGAGGCTGATGATGATGAATCAACCACTAAGACAGATGAGGAGGAGTTTGTGAGGGGTGATGAGCAGGTTAGTGCTAAGTCATTAGCAGAGCTACAGAGCATTGATGAGTCAATTGTGGATGCTACTTTGGAGAGATCTTGTCCAGAGACCTCTGAAATTGATACTAGTGGGGTCTGTCCTTTATATTCTACTATTCCTCCTCCCAATGTGATGGGCACTGATGTGTCTCTACTCTGATTGGAAAATCTATCATGGCTAAGAGAGTTTATAGAGATTGTCCCGTCTCCTTATCCCATAGAGTCACTCATGTTGATCTTGTAGAGCTTGATATGCTAGATTTTGATGTTATTCTTGGGATGGAATGGTTGCATGTTTGTTACGCCTCGATTGATTGTAGGTCCCGAATGGTCAAATTTGAATTCCCAAATGAGCCTATCCTAGAGTGGAAGGGGGGAAATTCTGTGTTTCGAGGTCAATTTATTTCTTATCTAAATGCTAGAAAGATGATCTCTAAGGGGTGCATTTACCATCTTGTTAGGGTGAGGGATATAGATTCTGAGACCCCTACTCTTGAGTTGGTCCCCGTTCTTAATGAGTTTCCGGAAGTATTTCCCAATGACTTGCCGGGTATTCCTCCCGAAAGGGAAATAGACTTCGCTATTGACCTCCTCACAGATACGCAACCTATTTCTATTCCTCCTTATAGAATGGCTTCGGCAGAACTTAAGGAACTAAAAAAGCAGTTGAAAGACTTGTTGGATAAGGGTTTCATCCGGCCAAGTATTTCTCCATGGGGTGCTCCGGTCTTGTTTGTAAGGAAGAAAGATGGTTCACTCTATATGTGTATCGACTATCGCCAATTGAACAAGGTTACCATTAAGAATAAGTATCGTCTACCAAGGATATATGACTTGTTTGATCAACTTCAAGGGGCTAGTTACTTTTCTAAGATCGACCTTCGTTCGGGTTATCACCAATTGAGGGTGAAAGAAGATGATATTCTGAAAACGGCTTTCCGAACAAGGTATGGTCACTATGAGTTCTTGGTTATGTCATTTGGATTGACAAACGCTTCGGCCGCATTCATGGACTTGATGAATAGGGTGTTTAAGCAATACCTTGACATGTTCGTGATTGTGTTTATTGATGATATCTTGATCTACTCAAGGAATGAGGATGAGCATGCTAGTCATTTGAGGGTTGTGTTGCAAGTCCTCAATGATCAACAACTCTTTGCAAAGTTTAGCAAGTGTGAATTTTGGTTGAGAGCCGTGGCTTTTCTTGGTCACATTGTTTCCGGTGAGGGTATTGAGGTAGATCCTAAGAAGACCGAAACGGTCAAGAATTGGCCTAGACCTTTATCACCTTCGGACATTCGTAGTTTCTTGGGTTTAGCCGGTTATTATAGGAGGTTTGTTGAGGGATTTTCCTTAATTGCTTCTCTGTTGACGGCTTTGACTCAAAAGAAAGCTAAGTTTATGTGGTCCGAGGCTTGTGAAAGAAGTTTTCAAGAATTGAAAGACAGACTTACTTTGGCCCCGATATTGACTCTACCGGAAGGAACCGATGATTTTGTAGTGTATTGTGATGCCTCAAGGTTTGGGCTAGGGTGTGTTCTTATGCAAAACTGAAAGGTGATTGCCTATGCTTCGAGGCAACTAAAGGTGCATGAGAAGAACTATCCCACTCATGACTTGGAATTAGCGGCAGTTGTGTTTGCTTTGAAAATATGGCGACATTATTTTTATGGGGTACATGTAGATGTCTTCACCGACCATAAGAGCTGGCAATATGTGTTTAAACAGAAAGATTTGAATCTCCGCCAAAGAAGGTGGCTTGAGTTGTTAAAAGACTACGATATGAGTGTTCTCTATCACCTCGATAAGGCTAACGTGGTGGCGGATGCTCTTAGTCGATTATTTATGGGTAGTGTTGCTCATGTTGAAGATGATAAGAAAGAGTTGGTTTGCGATGTCCATAGATTGGCTCGATTGGGTGTTAGATTGGTTGATTCTACTAAAGGTGGTGTTACGGTTCATAATGGTTTCGAATCCTCTTTTGTGCATGATGTGAAGGCTAAACAGGATCTTGATCCTAACTTAGTTGAACTAAAGGAAGCGGTACTCAAGAAGTCCATAGAGGTTTTCTCTCAAGGGGGAGATGGTGTACTTCGATATCAAGGTCGTTTGTGTGTTCCCAATGTAGAGGGCTTAAGAGAGCTGATTTTATCGGAAGCCCATAGTTCTTGATATTCCATAATGACGAAGTCGGCCCATTTCATTCCTGTCAAGACTTCTTATTCGGTGGAGGATTATGCTAAGTTGTATTTGAGGGAGATGGTTAGGCTGCGTGGAGTGCCTTTATCCATCATCTCCGATCGTGGTGCACAATTTACTTCTCAATTTTTGAAGTCGTTCTAAAAAGGTCTTGGTACTCATGTTAAGCTTAGTACGACCTTCCATCCCCAAACCGATGGGCAAGCGGATCGTACAATTCAGACCTTGGAGGATATGTTGAGGGCATGTGTAATTGATTTCAAGAGTAGTTGGGATGATCATTTGCCTTTGATAGAGTTTGCTTATAATAATAGCTACCTTTCTAGCATTGGTATGGCTCCATTTAAGGCTCTCTATGGTAGGAGGTGTAGATCTCCTATAGGTTGGTTTGAAGTTGGTGAAGTTTCTTTGATAAGCCTGGAGTTGGTGCATGAGGCTATGGAGAAAGTTTGACTTATTAGGGAAAGGTTGAAAACTGCCCAAAGTCGACAAAAGTCCTATGCCGATGTTAGAAGAAGAGAATTAGAGTTTGATGTTGATGATTGGGTTTACTTGAAAATCTCACCCACGAACGGTGTAATGAGATTTGGGAAGAAAGGGAAGTTTAGTCCCCGTTATGTAGCCCCGTATCAGATTTTGAGACGTGTTGGAAGGGTTGCTTATGAGCTTGACTTGCCTAATGATTTGGCATCAGTGCATCCGGTTTTCCATGTCTCATTGTTGAAGAAGTGTGTTGGTGATCCGACCTCTATAGTGCCAATAGAGACTCTTGGCATAAATGATAGTCTTTCCTATGAAGAGGTTCCGGTTGAGAGTTTAGACCGACAAGTCCGGAAGTTAAGAAATAAAGAAATTGCTTCCGTGAAAGTTCTATGGAGGAATCAATTAGTTGAGGATGCTACTTGGGAGGCCGAGGCCGATATGTTGTCCTGCTATCCTCATCTCTTTCCTTCCAATCCTCCTCTAGCTTGAGGTAACTAGTTCCTCATGGTTCATTCTTTTGGTCTCATGTGTCATAGTTGATTACCATGATTCCTTGATTTTATGCATGTTTATGAAGAGTCTAATATGATATATGTGCATTGAGTATGAGTTACATAAAGCCTTCATGAATTTAGTGTTGAGCATGCTTTAGCTTGGAGTAGATGTTTCCTCCTCGAATATGTGCATTTATATGCTTGCATGTTAGGTTGGGTGGTTAGTCCGAGTCTATCACCCTTCTCATGATGTACAGGTTCTCATTCGAGGTCGAATGTCCCCAAGGGGGAGATATTGTAATACCCCAGCTTTCCAAGGAATGAAAATGCAGAATTTATCTATAGGTCAACGGAGGCCACTTACGGGCCGTAGTCAGGTTGACGGGCCATAGGTGAGGAGCCATCAATGGCTCTGTCAATTTTAGTAATTCTCAGTCTCTGAAGTGTGATCTACGGAGTAGCAGCACAGATCGTGAGTAAGTTGACGATCCGTAGAAAGTAACCGTAGATGTCCCCCAGACTTGGTTAAATTATTGAACCTCAGGATATGATCTACGGTTGAGGTGTACGGTCCGTATATGGACCTACCAATCGTAGATTGAAGCCGTCGTTGCAGGGTCCCCAGATACCAACTCTCTGAATCTTTTGACAGTTCAACAGGACGGTCCGTCAATGGATGTACGGACCGTAGGTCCTGACCGTAGATGGGCCCCGACAATTTTTAATTAAGGGCTTTTTGGTCTTTTCCCTAATTAACTAAGTCAATTTTACCCTTAATAAAGGTCCTATATATAGTTTTCTATACCTAAATCACTTCATTCTAACTCATTCCCTAAATTCACCTCTCAAATATTTCTCTCTCTAAAAGAAATCCTCTCTAGCTCAAGGAAGAAGAAGAAGAAGCTAAGTCCTCCATTGAAGGTCACCCAATCTCCTCCAATTTCTAGTGGGCTTTGCTAAGGTATGATGGTATTGACCAATAGAGTTGCTTCCTCTATTGGGCCCTCCCTTATCTTTATGAATTTCAAGGTTCAAATCCCTTTAAGTAAACTAGGGTTTGATCAATCATTGTGGGTTCTTCAATTATGATTTCAATTGTTGATTTTATGATTCCTAGTGCACGATCTAGCGTGATAAAGTAACTTAGTGCACAAATTAGCGTGAATTACATGATTTGATGTAAAGGTTGCATGAACCCCCATGATCCCAAGCTAATTCTCCCCAATTTGATAATCTATTCTTTGATTGTTGGGTTGAGCTATGATTTGATGAAGTTTATGAATTCTCTATGAAATCAAGCATGAATTATGAATGAATTGAGGATAATCTTATGAATTTAGCATGATCAAGTCAAAAGCATGATTTTTCCTCTATTATGTGAGTTCCTTCTAGTATGGGTAAATTGTCTTATTTATGGCTTTCTAAGCATGAGCTTGCATCAATTTGCATGATATGAGTTGAACTTGCATGAACCCATATGAAATCTATGATCTATGAACTATGAGCATGATGAACTAAGTAAAGATAAAGCTAATGAACTCATGCATATCTCATATGAAGTTGATAATGAGTTAAGGGGTGCTTTGATAGTAAGGCACCAAATTTATGATTTGATGATGTTATGGTTGAATGGTGAAATGTTTTCTCACGTAATTCTCCCAACATGACTAACAGAAGAACAAGAGGCGATTACCCATGTTCTTAAGGAACTATTCTAATGAATGAAGGGACAAGAGGCGATTACCCATGTACCCTAATGTAGACAAAGAGGCGATTACCCAAGTCTACCAATAATGAGCTTATGCCTAATGTAGACAAGAGGTGATTACCCATGTCTACCTATGATAAATGAACTATGATTAATCCTTGGGAAGTATGCTTAGTACCGAGTGGACAAGTGGTGATTACCTATGTCCCATAACCTATGTGCCCCCATAGGGTGATGGTCTATGATAGACACTAGCTAGTGGATCCACATAAGCTAAGAAGTTCATGATCTTACCTTGGCAAGTAGGACACCTCTTTTCGGTGTGGGGTAGACACCATATTCCATGTTGATAGCTCACATGGTCTTACATGTCGGTTAAGGCTCTTCCCCACAAGTTATTGAACAAGTATTCTCATGATGAAGAAAAGAAAAGAAAGAAAGATGATTTAGCTTGCTTTGGCCTTGATATATGCTTCATGTTTCATGTTTTTCATGTTTTTAGCTTGGCCATTGCATGTCGTTATTATGTCTCTATCTCTAGCACGAATTATGTGTTTATGTGCATTGCTATCATACTAAGTACTTAATTGTGCTAACGCATACTTTTGCCTACATTAACTTCTTTGGTGTAGGACGTGGCGATTCACCTTCCACTCGTGTCTAGAGCTTGATCAGAGAGATTGATAGAAGACTTGGTGAGTCCTCATCCATCCGAGGACATAGCCTAACTCTTATTTCTTTTTCTTTCATGTATTTCCTTTCAATTTTTAGATTGTATTGGGTTACGTCCCAACTTTACTTTTTATGATAGATTGTCTTTGAGACATGAGATGTAGACTTTCGCTGTTTCTTTTAAAAAGCTTCGATATGAAATTTTCTTTCAAAATTTTATTCTCTATTATCTTGTATGTAATGTATGCTAAGGGCTTGTATGAGGACTTTCGAGGTCTTGTATGCCTTATCACATCTAGGGGGTACCTTGGGTCGTGACATTATTGGTAAAAATGATGACATGCATCATGTGAATGATGACATTGGTAATTTGAATGACTTCAATGCTGTTCAAGTCGGAAGCGCTGGAGCTATACGCTTGCCCCCTACTGTGGGTAATGCTATCTTTCATGTGACCGGGACCATACTTCAGCTGTTGCAAATCAAAGGGTTCTTTGGAGGACTTGCTCTTGAGGATCCTCATGAGCACATTCAGAAATTTTTGGACGTGTGTAGCCCTTTTACATTCAAGAACTTCTCTCAAGAGTCGATTTGACTTCGGTTGTTTCCTCTCTCTCTAACCGGGGGTGCAACGAAGTGGTGGACTGAGCTACCAAGAGATTCAATTACTTCATGGGTGGAGCTAACCTAAGCATTCCTTGAATGATTCTTTCCCCCTTCGAAGATTGTGAAGTTGAGAGATGGTATTCAGAACTTCAAGAGACTTCATGGTGAACCAATTCATGATTCATAGCTTAGGTTCCAAAAGCTCCTTCTACAATGTCCTACTCATGGGTTACCTGAAAATGTGTTGTTGCAATACTTCTACCGTAGCATTGATTCCGTGAACAAGTTTATTGTTGATCGTTTAATCCAAGGTGGAATCATGAGACAGCCGTTTACTATAGCATCATCGTTGCTTGATGATATGACTAAAATCAACCGGGCATGGCACACAAGAGAAGATCAAGTGTCACCTCTAACGGTTGGAATGACTAAGGAGCAAATTGAGAAAGACCAAGAGCGTGATGCGAATATGGTTAAGATGATGGCCCAGATGGATTTATTGACGAAGAATGTTATGGGTGCGAGTTCTAAAGCCGTGAATGCAGTTGCTATGTGTCCGGATGATGCTAAATTTGATGCCATGTACAACGAAGAAGTCCAATTTGTGTCGAATTAAATGGTGGGTTCTCGTCTGAGCTATCAAAAGTCGGGTGGGAATCAACGTTGGAACAAAGAACAAGGTGGTGGTTGGAGAGACATCGCGAGTGGAGTGATCGAGGTGCCAATTGGAGAGATGGTGAGAGAGATCGGTACGTTCCTCCACATGATCATCTCAAAGTTACCGAACCTAAGGCTGATCCTGAGAGCTTTAGGACTGAAGATATTCTTGCTCGTATTTTGGACGAGGTGGAATGTTCGGACAAAGTGCTCAAAGAGATGAAGGCTGACTTCTCCTCTCTAAACCTAATGGTCACCTCTCACTCAGCTTCTATCAAACATCTTGAAGCACAAGTGGTTCAAATCTCAGCCCAATTGAATCAAAGACCAAGTGGTGGCCTTCCTAGTGACACTTTAGCTAACCAAAAGAATGAGAATGCTCAATGTATGGCAATTGTGACCCGGAGTGGCAAGGTTTTGGGTGGCGATGTAGTTAAGGTTGATGGGGCTGATCAGAGTTAAATCCCACCTCTTGTGAGTAATGATGATGGCCTTGATGATGATGTGAACAATGATGTTCCCAACAAAGCTGATGACGCATTGAGTGATAAAAAGTGGAGAATGTTCCTAAATCGGTGTATCCAAGGCAGTTGCCTAAAGTTTGTCCACCATTTCCACAAAGGTTGAAGAAGAGAGATGACAATGAAACATTCTAAAAATTTCTCTCTATTTTCAACTCTCTTTGTATCAATCTCCCATTGGTGGATGCTTTGCTCGAAATGCCGGGGTATGATAAATTTATGAAGGAATTGGTCACGAAAAAGAGAAGCATGGACTTTGAGACATTTGAAATTTCCCATAATTACAGCGTTATATGTCTAATGTAGTTGCTAAAAAGGATGACCCAGGAGCGTTCACTATCCCCTGTACTATTGGGCTGTTCGAGTTTGCCAAAGCGTTGTGTGATTTGGGAGCTAGTATTAATTTGATGCCATATGCTATTTTCAAACAACTTGGGTTGGGTGAACCTAAGGCAACCACAATGTTACTTCTTATGGCTGATCACTCCATAAAGTGGCCTATCGGTGTTCTTTATGATATTTTGGTGAAGGTTGATAAATTCATCTTTCCAGCAGATTTTGTGATTCTTGATTGTGAAATGGATGCCGAAATACCTATTATTCTTGGTAGACCATTTTTGGCCACAGGGAGAGCGCTTGTCAATGTGGAAAGTGGAAATTTGAAGTTTTGCGTTAACGAGGAGGAAGTCACTTTCAATGTATGAAAGTCCATGAAGCAACCAAGCGATCTCCATGTGGTGTCGATTAATGATGTGATTGATGAAGCAGTTTATAGTATTGGTGAAGTTTCATGTATTAGTGAATCTTTGGCTACCGTGCTCTTGAATTATGACGGAGAAAAGATCCAAGATTATGATGAAGTGGTAGCTGCTTTATTCGGTTTAGGTTCTTACTCGAAAACTCCTTTGAAGCTTGATATTGATTTGAAGAATAGATGAATTCCACCCGCGAAGCCATCCATTGAAACACCCCCGAAACTTGAGTTGAAAGTTCTTCCTCCACATCATCCATATGTATTTTTGGGGGCTGATAATATGTTGCTGGTTATTATTGCTGCTGATTCGCTTGAAGAGAAAGTACAAGCCCTTGTGAGTGTGTTAAAAAGGTTCATAAAAGCTATTGGATGGACAATTGAAAGTCGATTGTAAACCTAGCGTCGAGCACCAAAGGAGGTTGAATCCTCCAATGAAAGAAGTGGTTAAGAAGGAAATCATCAAATGGTTAGATGCGAATGTGGTTTACCCAATTGCGGATAGCAAGTGGGTGAGCCCGGTACAATGTATTCCAAAGAAGGGAGGTATAACGGTAGTCCCGAATGACAAGGGTAAACTTGTACCTATGCGATCGGTTACCGGTTGGCGTGTATGTATGGACTATCGGAAGTTAAATGCAAGTACGGAGAAAGATCACTTTCCAATGCCCTTCATGGACCAAATGCTTGATAGATTAGTGGAGCGTGGATGGTATTGCTTTTTGGATGGATATTCTGGTTATAATCAAATCTCCATAGCACCTGAAGATCAAGACAAGACCACTTTTACATGCCCCTATGGAACGTTTGCTTTTAAAAGAATGCCTTTTGGGTTGTGTAATGCACCGACCACGTTTCAGAGGTGTATGCTCTCTATTTTTGCTGACATGGTGGAAGACTCGATGGAGGTTTTCATGGATGATTTCTCAGTCGTGGGGGATACTTTTGAAGCACTCCTTGAACACCTTGGTAGAGTCTTGCAAACATGTGTGGAAACAAATCTTGTTCTTAATTGGGAGAAGTGTCACTTCATGGTCAAAGAAGGTATTGTGTTGGGGCACAAAATTTTGGGAGATGGTATACAAGTGGATCAAGGTAAGGTTGAGGTGATTACCAAATTACCTCCTCCCATCTCGATTAAAGGCGTTCAAAGTTTCTTGGGTCATGCGATTTCTACCGGAGGTTCATAAAAGACTTTTCTATGATAACTCATCCTCTTTGCAAGCTACTTGAGAAAGAAAGCATTTTCTAGTTTGATGAAGCTTGCATTAGTGCATTTGTGTGTCTAAAAGAGAAGTTGGTATTGGCTCCGGTCATTGTTGCTCCGGATTGGAACATTCCATTTAAACTAATGTGTGATGCTAGTGGTGTGGCTTTGGGAGTTGTACTTGGTCAACGTAGAGGTAAGTTATTCCATCCAGTCTACTATGCAAGCAAGACCTTGAACGTGGCTCAAAAGAACTAAACCGTTGCTGAACAAGAGTTGTTGGCGGTGGTATATGCTTTTGAAAAATTTTGAGCATACTTTTTGGGAACCAAGGTGATAGTACACACTGACCATGCGGCTATACGTTACTTGATGGAAAAAAAGGATGCTAAACAAAAATTGATTCGATGTGTGCTTTTATTGCAAGAGTTCAACTTTGAGGTCAAGGATTGAAAAGGATGTGAGAATCAAGTGGCTAACCATTTGTCGAGACTTGTAACAAGTGTGATTGCTCCCGGTGATAGAGATATTGAAGAAGCCTTTCCGGATGAGGCGGTGATGGCTATATCGATGGGTACTACTCCTTGGTATGCTGATTTTTCCAATTAGTTGGTGTGTGGAATTATTCCCGATGGGCTGAAATTTTATCAACGCAAATGGTTCCTTTTTGATACAAAGAAATATTTTTGGGATGAACCGTATCTATTTCGAGAATGTGATGATCATATAATTAGAAGATGTGTATCGGAAGTCGAAGTAGATGCTATTCTTAGTGCATGCCATGCATCTCCGGTTGGTGGAAACTATAGTGGGGTGCGTACAGCCGCCAAAGTGTTGCAAAGTGGTTATTATTGGCCAATGTTGTATCAAGATGCAAATTCCCTTGTCCGCAGGTGTATTCAATGTCAAAAGCAAGGAGGAGTGTCACGTAGACATGAGCTTCCTCTTACTCCAATCCTTGAGGTTGAATTGTTTGATGTGTGGGGAATCGACTTTATGGGCCCTTTCGTGAGTTCTTATAGGAACAAATATATCTTGACGGCCGTTGACTACGTGTCCAAATGGGTGGAAGCTGTGGCTTTACCTAACAATGAAGGGCAGAGTGTAGTGCACTTCCTTATGAGATACATCTTCACAAGGTTTGGTACTCCGCGTGCTATTATAAGGGATTGGGGTTCTCATTTTTGTAATCGCATTTTTGCTTCGATGTTGTCCAAATATGGAGTCAAGCACAAGGTTGGTACCCCCTACCATCCTCAAACAAGTGGGCAAGTTGAAGTGTCCAACCGGGATATTAAAGGGATTTTGGCAAAAATCGTTAATGCAAATCGATCTGATTGGTCTCGAAGATTAGATGATGCTTTGTGGGCATATAGAACTGTTTTTAAGACCCCAATTGGTAAGTCACCGTATCAGTTGGTGTTCGGTAAATCGTGCCATCTCATGGTGGAACTTGAGCATAAAGCCTTCTGGGCTTTGAAAACCATGAATTTGAATTGGGATGCTGCATCCAAGAATCGGGTTGACCAACTTGATGTTTTGGAGGAGTTTCGTCTTCGGGCATTTGAAAGTTCATCTCTTTATAAAGAGAAAATGAAAAGGTAGCATGACTCCAAGATACTTCATTGAGAGTTTAGAGTGGGTGATCGTGTGTTACTCTACAATTCTCGTTTGAGACTCTTTCTGAGTAAGCTCAAGTCTAAGTGGTCAAGCCCTTTTAAGGTAAATCGTGTGTTTGACAATGGGGCTATTGAAGTTGAAGGTGAAAAAAGGTCGTTCTTTAAAGTGAATGGACAAGGGCTGAAACTCTACTTTTGAAAGGCTCCCGTTGTGAGATTGATTAATGTGGTGTACTTTGTTGATGCTTGAATGCATGTCCACATCATGCCACGACGTTAAATAAGGTGTTTCTTGGGAGGCAACCCAAGTGTTATTTTAGTTGTTTTGAATAATGTGTGTTGGTTGTGTAGGTTGGAGTTTGAACTTTCGGCAAAAGACTAAAAGGTGAGAGGCTAGACCACTCGGCGCATCGCTTAATGACCCTTGGGATCACCTAATTACATCGCCAATTGTAGGCTATAGTTGAGGGGTACACTGGAAGATTAGGCGAGATAACATTCCATTCGGCGTATCACCGAGTGAAGTCGACGTGCCCGATCGAGCTCTCCTTCTGGACATCGATGGAAGCCAAGCCTCCTATTGATTTCGGTGAGCATATTGCCCATTATGCACGTAGCCGAATCACTCGGCGACATTAGTCCCTCGCTGAAGAGAGCGCGAACTGAATGGTTTTTAAGCATTTCAAATCCTCTTCACATACCCACACACTTTAGCTTGCTATTTTCATTCTTGGCTGCATTTTTTACTGTTTTTGGAGTGCGTTGGAGTTGATCAGCGTTCCCTTTTTGCCGTATTTGCTTCACCTTGTCTTCATTGAGGTTGGTTCTCCTTAGTTTCGAAATTTTTACGCCATTTTCAATGATTCAACTTGTGAAGTGTATGGGTAATGGCTTGTTTTCTTGATTATATGCCTTGTTTATTGCCTTTTCCTTCGATTGTGTAAATTGAATTCAAGCATGCCTAATTTTATTGAATTTTGGCCTTAGTCGTATTAGGTAATTGCTTTAGTTGATTGTGGGTTGTTTTTTAAATGTTGGGTGAAGTCTGAGTACTCCCGATTTCAATCGAAAGTCTTGAATTTGCCCAATGATGGATTGAGTAACGTCATTCTTAAGGGAAACTCGTCATTTCATTATTTTCAAATTGATTTGGGGGAAGTCTGAGTACCTCGGGTAGAAATTGGGGATGGGTCTTGCCTATTTGTTGCTATTTGAGCTTTAATTGTTGTGTCTTGGGCTGATAGTCGATAATCATTGAAAAATTTGGGGGGGGGGGGTTGATGCATCGAGTTAGGTCATCAAGCTAAGTCGGGCTAGCCAAACAGATTTAGCTTGTTGCCCATTGCACTCCCCATCGCCTTTTTAGTTTAATTATTTCCCTGTGCTTTTTGTTACATTCAGCGAGCCCCCTTTAGATCGCCGACTGGCATTTCCATCGCCCTTTATGCCTGATTGTTGCCTGATTTGATTATGTTACTTTCGGCGATGCTCCTCGTGCTCACCTAATAGCTTTGGCGATTCGGCGACCTGATCGGTGAGTCTCTCTGTAATTTTTTTGATTGAACCTTTTCTAACCCGTTTCGATCGATTCTTTTGTTTGCTTATTTTGTTTGACAGATATGCCTCACCGAAAGGTTGCTGCTCATAAACCCCCTCGAAAGAAAGCTAAAGGGATTGAGATTGCTTCAGAGGTTGCACTACCCGGACCTAAACAACATAAAACTCAACCCAAGGAAAAGGGGAAACATCAAATCGTCGAGGAGAGCCCCTCGTCTGACAATGAGAGCAGTTCTGTCTAGTTCACCTCCACAGATTCCGGAGGTGAGGAGGTTGAGGATTCCAGGGCTCCTCTTGCTGACTTGCTAAAGCGGACTCGTGCCAAGTTGAGATCCAAGGTAGTGCATGATTCGTAGGAAAGGGCGAATGCCTCTACTGCCAGACCCGAGTCTCCAGTAGTGTCTTCTCTTACTCCTACTCCAATTCCGGGCCCGGCACATCTTCCAAGGTCGATGAATCATTTAAAAGCTGAGGGTTTACGAACAATCCTTGAAGAAAAGAGGTTTTCAATTAATGGGGTGGATGACAAGTATCCCGAGGTGTGGATGACACTTCGTGTCCACAAATTTTAGATCTTCACCAAGCCCCGGAGCCCTTATGTGCCTACATGGGTCCGGGAGTTCTATGTCGCATACTCCGCTTTGATCCTGAGAGTCAAGAAGAAAGCGCAGTCGATGGCACCAGTTGATTTTGTCATGGTGATTGGAAAAAAGGTTAAGTGTAGCAAGACTGAGATAAATGATGTCCTCGGTTGCACATTCGGGTATTGGCATTCCTTGGCCGACAAGCTCAACGAAAGTTTGGAGACCCTCAAGGGGTGGTTGGATCCGTTGATTAGTGAAACCTCTTCCCGATGGCTAGATGTCGTTGCCTTCATTGAAAAGAAGGACTTAAATATAGCTGCTCGATACTGGTTCGAGTTTTTAAGCAGCACACTCATGCCTTCTCAGAACGAGTCTATTCTCCGACATTCGAAGGCCGCTCTTTTGGCTTGCATTATGGACAAGCAATTGCTAAATCTGGGGATGATCATCGAGATTGAAATTTTAATGAGAGCAAAATAGCAGCACACTTCCCTACCATTCCCCATTTTGATTAGCGAGTTGTGTAGGTGGGCTAGTGTGCCATTTGACGTGAAGACGGATGTTGAGCTCACTTCGACCTCGTCTTGTGACATTCGACGAATCGAGGCCGAGTATATGAGGGATGAGGCCGAGAAGAGGAGGATACCTGTGGTAGACACTTCTCCGGCTGTGGATGATGAGGCCTTGGAGACCGGTTCTCCTACTCTCACAGTTGAGCCAACAGGTACACCTGTCCCTGATGCTCCTGCCACTTCTACATCTGCACTAGGCCCTTCTTATGCCGTTGCACCCGCTCCAGCTCCTGGCTCCCGGCCTTTGACACCGGCCATGATTATTAATATGGGGCACCTTGCCCATTCAGCAGATGTGAGAATTTCCCGAGTCGAGGCAACTGTACCAATGATGATTGAGCGTGCCATTGCAGCGGCACTTGATCTTATTAGAGCGGAGTTGGCGGATCAGCGCTATTTGATTATGGCTCACGGGTTTGCATTGGATGCCCTCACCACTAGAGTTACAGAGTGTGAGAAAAAGGAGGGCACGTCTATTGAGTTGACAGCCATCCATACTGATATCACCGGCTTGAGTAGAGATGTGTACGAGCTGAAGTCCACCAACATTACCATGCTGTGGGGTAGTGTGGATGTACCTGAGGGTACCATCGCTGATGTTCCCCCACCCACCACCACCGGCATTGCGCTGATAGCTGAGGATGACGTTGTTTTTGACACACCGAACACGGATGAAGAGGACCTTGTTGTGCGTGATAGGGAGGTGTATGCTGATCTCGAGAACTTGGAGGGCGACATGTTCCAAGCTGCCACTGCAGATTCTCTCAGGGAGACATCGATGATTGGGTCGAGTGGAGTCCAGCCCACCGTGGAGGATGCACCGGGTACTGATGCCCAGGTTGAGGACACACCACCGACCTAGCTGGACAGGGGGACTGTTCTTTGCATTCCATTTATCCTTAGTCTTTACTTTTATTTTTATTCCGCATTTAGGACACTGTTTTTTCTTTTTGGTGGGGTGGTGACTTTCCCAACCCCATTTGAATGTATGTTTTTGATTGTGATGTTCGTTTTGATTTATGAAGTTATTTTAATTGGAAGAAATGGTTTTTGTCTCTCGTGGCATATCTCTATGCTTATCTTTGTTGATTGTGTGTTGAATGAGTGAATGCAGTTCTCTTGTACTTTTGAGTGTCGATTGTGATCGATATTGATGACTTGAATAGTGCTCTTGATTGAACAATATATTTGTGTGCGTCCAACGAGGTAAATTGGAGTTGCATAGTCTTGTGTAGGCTCTTAGCCTCTTGTTGTGACTAGCAAATTGTAGATGGTGAGTCATGCAATGACCGTTGCATGCAAGCTTGAATCGTAGAGTTGTGATCAATAATTGTGTTTGAATGCCATGTGTGGTGAGCTTTACTTGAAAGGTGTGTATGATGATGCCTAGAACTTGCCCTGGTAGTCCATTTGACAAAGCATTGGTAAATGTAGGAAGATCTTAGGCATGAATTTTTTAGGGTGAACCTAATTGATATACCTTTGTTGGCCACCTTTTGAGTGTGTGAATCCAGCTTGGCACCATTTGAGCCTATCCTCTTCTTTGATTAAAACACAAACACAAAGACCTTAGCCATTTGTTTGAAAATGACATATCTTTCCCACCTATAACCTTCGTGAAGTATTGGTTAGTTTGAATAGCCACCTTAGGCCAAAAGCCTAAGTTGGGGGTGTGATGAGAATGAAGGAAGAAATTGAGCTTGAGATTCGTGAACTTGATCCGTTGAAAAAAAATTGTGTGAGAAAAAGATGGAGCCCCTCCATATAAAAAAATGGAGGAAGAGATGAAAAGAATAGAAAGAAAAAGATTCAAATAAGATAGTGCAGTTGTACATTAATGTACAAATAAGAAGGGGTGTTCCTAAAAATATTTTGTGTGCTGCAAAATGACAAAGGATTAGTTGAGAAGTTGAAAAGTGTGAAGGAAAGGGAAGGAGAAGTGAATCGGGAACCATGCTTCACGAAGGTAGAGCCACTAACCCAAAATTGATCATACCTTGAACCCCAGCCCCATTACAAGCCTCTAAAGTCCTTTTTGATCTTGCATAAACCTTGTGAATGTTAGGTGGAAAATACGGGCAAGCCTATGGGTAGAGTTGTGCATACTTTTCACTTTTGGGAGCGTGAGTGTTGTGTTGATTCCTAAACATTGATCTTCATTGAATTTCGCGAGAGAGTGGAATCCTTTTCTTGGTGTAAGGGCATTCAAATATTTTTGTGCGCATAATTTTGTGCTTAAAGTGAGCACTTGTGAGCATAGACTTTAATTGATGATGCCTAGTCAGAATTTGAAGCTTTTAGTGTACATTTGATCCTTTTATCTTAGATTGATCCTTGTGTGCATTTTCATGTGGATTCTCAAGGAGCACTATTTGTAGACATCCCTATTGAACTCATTGATCTCTTGTTTTACTTGAGGATAAGCAAAAGTTTAAGTTTGGGGTGTTGATGAGTCGGTAGTTTTGACTCATTTAGAGCTTCATTTGTACAAAATTGGTGTCCTTAATGCCCATTTTGTACTCATAACTAATGCTAAATCGTTTACGTGCAGCAAGAAGGCTTTGGAATGAGGCAAGTACAAGATAATGCAAAAAGAAGCTGAAAAGTTGCAAAATTGAAGAAAAAAGAAGGTTGGAGCTCGCATAAGGCAACTCGGCGATTCGCCGAGTGGATAGTTTTATCGCCTAAAGTTCCAGTAGACGAGGAGAAGATTCAAGTTAAGTAAGCGAGCTCAGGAACCAATCGGCGAGTCACCGATCAGAAAGGCGAGCCCGACAATCATCGCCCAAAGTTCCAGAAGGAGATTGGTATTGAAGTCAAAAATTAAAATGCGAGATCAAGCAATTTGGCGCATCGCCGAGTTGATGTGCGAGCCCGACTTACGCCGTCGACTGGGCTCGTATTTGAAAATATGGGAAATTTTTGGGAAAGTATAAATAGAAATTTTTAAATAGAGAGATGATATCGAGAGAGAAATGAGAAAAAAAACTGAACTTAGAAAGTACATTGCACTTTGATTACTTTTGGTGATTTTGTGAACTATTGTTGTGGATTCTTGGGAATTGAGAAATTGGGTATTATTTTAATTTATTGTATTTGTTGTTGGAAGACTTGGGAAATCAGTGGCTAACATATTTGTTAACTATTTCTTCACCATTACTATGATTGGGTAAAATCCCAATGCCTTACGGTGTGGTTATGTGTTCAAGTACTTAATTAGCTTGTGGGTCTTATGGATGGCTGAAATAAATACTGATTTAGAATGGGTTCAGTTGTTAATTCATGTTTTCATCTTTTGAATTGAAGTTACAAATTCAATTCTAGTTTATATCTCTTTGTATGGTTGTAGAAGATGCAATTGAGTGGAAATAGTAATTGATGATTGTATGAGTTATTACTTGTACTACCAAGCTTGTTAAAGTGGGTTGAATTATGGTATAAGATTGTTTTCTAAGTGTAATTCCAGTTGGGGTTTGATAAAACCCAAATGAAAGCTTGATAGTTAATTGTAAAATGGCTATCATAATCATAATCTTGCCTACCCATTATGATTCAGCATACTTAAGCGATTCATAATGACCTGTTTAGTGAAATTAGTAATTGAACACTCAAACATCCCTAAGGTCCCATCTCCCATTGGTTAAGTTCATTTTTAAATTGTGTTTGTTAAAATCAATCATTTAATCTCCTCTTATTTGATAATTGAAATTTCGATAATTTACATTATGCATCGTGTTACTTATTTGTACCTACAAAAAGTTAGATCACTTTAGTACTTCATATTTGACTGTATTTAAACCATTCCTCATGGGATCGACCCTAACTCCTCGTTGGTTTTATACTTGCTAGCAACCGCCTACACCTTGAATCGTTATAGGTGTAGTTTAGCGTTATCACTATAATGAGTCTGAGATTTTGACTCATTTGAGGATTTTTTTAGTTAAAAACATGCACCTCAATGCCTATTTATGTCCTTATATTATGATATTTTAGTGTTTTGTAGCTATGAAGGTTAAAGGACAGGCAAAGATGAACCTACGAAAAATAGGCCAAAAATATTGAAAAGAGTATAAACTCTCAGCTGAGGATCGCCTATTATAGTGGGCCGATCGCCCAACAGGTCTGGACCTCACCTAAAGTTACAATGTTCACTTCTAAAAATTCAAAAGGTAGGTCGGGGAAGTAAAGTGCAACAACGATTCGCCAAACCAGTTGGACAAAATAAAAGTTCCATCACAAAAAGTGACAGACTTCAGAGTTTAAATGAAGGCTGAATAGGAAAACAAAGGTGGTTATCAGTGATTCACCAAATGTAAAAGACTGAATCAATCAAGTTCATCAAATGAGGTTCAAACACATGAAGCCTGAAGCCAAGAAAGGCGAGCTGAAGAATATAACGTCGAACGCATGTAATTTCGAACTAATTTTTGGGGAAATTATAAATTGCCCAAAGGAGAGAGAAAGTTATTATCTAATTATCTAGCTTTTTCATATATTGACAAAATAGACTTTTGATTATTAGCTTAGAAACTTTATTTTCTCTTAGTTTTGAGGTTTTGAACAATGTTGTAATTTATAATTAAGAGTACAATTCAAAGTGGGTGTTGAAGATTATTGTTGATTATCAACACTTTGATGGCTAAAAATATAATTGGTATAGTTCTTTCCCTTTTATGATGCTTGGCTAAAACCCCAATTCTAGGGGTGTGATTTTGGAGTTGGTGTTAACTAATTTTAGTGGGTCTAGTGTCTTGCTCTATTTTTTTGCTATTTACTTATGAATTTGAGCTATTTAGCACGGGTTAAATTTATGGACTAAGGTTGCAAACTTAGTTCTAGCTTAGATTTTTTATTGATGCTTGAAAGAGATTAATTGAAGTGGGTAAATAGTTCAATACTTGCAAATTGGATTTGATTGTTGCAGTTTGCTCAAAAGAGAAGTTGTAGTTCCATTTCTAATTGCCAAATCCACTAGAAATAGAGATTTTAGCAATGTATTGGGTTGATTTGTTTTTTCACATGATGAGGCTTCTGGGAGAATCCATGATATGATTCATTGAGATCAAAAGAAGATTTGTGTCATTGATGATTATCCAGCCTATCCATGATTAATTAGCATTATTGAGCAAGCACTTGTACCCCTATTATATGTTGATACCAACTCTCGCACCCCTAGATAATCTCTTACTTGTTTAAATCTCTATTTTTAGTTGAATTGTGATAATTGATTCCAAAATTCTTATATTAAATTTGGTGGAATCATCCACCCATTTGTCCTAATTGCTACAATGAATTGATTTGCATCATAATTTCATAATTGAATTCTTCAATTTATATCACTCCTTATGGGATTCGACCCAAACTCTTTTGTTGGGTATTTATATTTCTAGTGATCGCTTACTCATTTAATTATTTTTATGAGTAATTTGAGCATTATCAAAAATGGTGCCGTTGCCAAGGAGTGATGGCTAAGAATCCAGTTTGTGAAGTTAATTTGTGAACTAATTTGTTTGTAGTATAATACATTTTCAGTTGGTGTCGTGTGATCCATTTGAAGGTTGAAACATGAGTGTAGATGGAAGTGACGATACTAGTCACTATAGGCAAAATGATAATATTGGAGATCATCGTCGAAAGTACATGAACAATTTGGTTACCTCCTACTGCTGGGAGAGCTATGTTTCATATAACCAGAATAATCTTGCAATTACTCCAGATGAGAGGGATATTTGGAGGTCTCGCTCATGAACACCCATGAACATCTCTTGAAGTTTGTGGTAATTTGTGGATCTTTCACTTTCAAGAACATTTCACAAGAGTCCATTCGAATGAGGTTGTTTCCTTTCTCCCTAACAGGAGAACTAACCAGGTGGCTGGCCGAACTACCACAAGATTCTATGCTTCATGGAAGGTACTCACAAAGGCATTCCTTGAAATATTTTTTCCTCCTTCGAAGATAGTGAAACTTAGAGATAGCATAAAAAATTTCAAGAGAGTGGATCATGAGCCTCTCCATGAAACTTAGTTGTGATTTCAAAAGTTAGTATTATAATGCTCGACACATGTTGTTCCAGGCAACTTGTTACTGCAATATTTCTATCGTAGCCTTGATACAGTGAACAAAGGGTTGACTGACCAAATCATTCAAGGAGGACAAATGTGGCAACCATTTGATGTGGTAGCAATGTTTCTTGATGATATGACCAAGATAAACAAAGCATGGTATACTAGGGAGGATCAAATGTCTTCTCTACGTTTGGGTCTGACCAAGGAACATATGGAAAAGAACCAAGAGTGTGATAAGAACATGGACAAGATGATGACTTAACATGACTAGTTATCTAAACATGTCATGTGGTGGATTCAAATCAGTGAATGCAGTTGGTATGAGCAGTGGACAGTGCTCGAATGATGCGTATTTTGAAGCATTGTATAATGAAAAAGTGAAATACATGGGGAACCAAATAGGGGGTTCTCATCCAAAATATCCTAGACCGGGTGGGAACCAAGTTTGGACTAAGGAAAGGGATAATGGTTGGAGAGATTAGCGAGACAGAGGAGGAAATTGGAGAGATCGTGAAGCTGACAAGGTTAGGTGTATACCACCTCATGATCGTCCCAAATTCAAATAGCAAGTTGGACCTAAAGGAAATCAAACTAATGATATGTTGACTAGGATATTTAAAAAGGTTGAAGGTTCCGACAAAGTGTTGAAAGATTTGAAAAATCATTTCTCCACTTTGACTCAAACGGTTACTTCCAACTTTGTGTCAATTAAGCACTTGGAAACTCAGATGTTTCAAATCTCCACTCACTTAAATCCAAGGCAAAAGGGAACTTTTCATTGTAATACCATCCATAATCCCAAGAATGATGTTTGATGAGTGAGAACTATGTCGTGCCATGATGTTAAATAAGGTGCTTCTTAGGAGGTAACCCAAGTTTTCTTTAGTGATTTCAATAATGTGTGTTATGAGTGAAGGTTGGAATGAAGTCAAAGATTGAAAAATATGAAGTGGGAGATGAATACATCTATTTGGCGACTTACCGAGTTGGTTTGAAGGACTTCTCTATGCTCGCCTTCTGGGCCAAAAGTTTTGAAAAATGGTACTATCAACTTTGGTGTATAGGTACATGGTCGGCGATCCACCGAATAACATTTGGCAAACATCATCAGGTCCACCGAGTTGAACTTCATGTTTGGGTATTTGTACAGGCATCATTGGCGACCTTAAGCTCCTTCAGGATTCATCGAACTCGTTTGGCGATGTTAGTCACAGTCCACCGAGTGCGCCTAACTGTGAAAGGCCAAGGGTCTTTTCTCTTTTTAATGTTCATCCTTTGATCTTTTTGAACTTTTTCACTTCCTTATCTCTATACATTTAGTCCATATACTATTTTGTGTCCTTTTTTCTTTGATTCATTTTCATAAAGTGTGTGCTTGCATTTGATTCTCGACCCAACACCTTCCTCCTTTTTTTTTGAAGAACCCTTATCTATTGAGGTTGGTTTTTGAGTTCATAATTCTTGTTTGTCCTTGCAATATCTGCTGATTGTGGTTGGAACTATTGATTTTTCTTGTTTGAAGTGTGAATCATGTGGGTATGCATTATATTGGCAGATTGAATATTGCCCCTGAGTTAAAATTGTTGATTTTGTGCCCAAATTACTAAAAATTGATTGTGTGAGTTGTTAGTTGAAAATTGATTGATGTATATTGTGAGTCTTGTAGGAATTTTACTTGGGTGAATTCTGATTAGCCTAGTGTTGTTCAATAGGCTTGAATTTTCCCAATGATAGATAGGGTGATATCTTTCTTAACGGAAAATCATCAATTTGGCAATACTTTGTTGATTTTGGGGAAGGTCTGAGTACCCAGGGGTAAAAATTGGTTTATGGGTAGCATGTTAATATGTTTGGGTGTTGGGTATTATTGTATTTTTGTGCTTGAATTTTGAAAATTGGGTGTTGGATTGAAAATAACCAGTTTAGCGAGCTTGTCTTAGCTCCCTAGGTGATTAGGTAAATAACGGAATAAGTTCCAAATTGCCTTTTGGTTGTGAATTTGTCACCTGGGTACTTTCACTTTTGGTAAGCTTATCTTAGCTTGATGAACCATCTCGATGAATCACCAATTTGGAGCTGACATCGCCCTTCATGAGTTTGAACTGTTTGACACTGTCACTTTCAGTGAGCTTATCTTAGCTTGCTGAACCAGCTTGGTGGATCACTGAGTTGGAGATGACATTACCTATTGTGCCTGAATTAAATTAGTTTTGCTACTGTCATCTTCGGCGAGCTCATCTAAGGACGCCTAACCTATTAGGCAAATCACCTACCCATTCGGCGAGCCTCAGGAAACCTGTTACAAGTGTGATCTTCTTGAAATTATTTTCAACTAACCTTCACTCGATGTTTGCTTTGAAATGTTGTGCTTTTCAAGAAAATGGCTAAAACAAAAGGCCAAGTCATTATAAGGGTATCTCCTTTAGAATCTGACTCTCCTTCTCAGCCTCGACACAAAAAGTAAAAGGGGTTGGTGATCAATGAGCCCTTAGGCCAATAACAAGTCACTCTAAGCACTTCTAAGCATGTGAGTGAAAAGCCAAAAAAGAAAGCTATTGAGGCCGATATTCGAGGGAAGAGGGCCTTAGTTGATGAGAGCACCTTTGCATCTGCCAACCCTGAGGAGCCCCGACTGAATTTCATGTGGGGTGATGATAAGGGTGACAATGTAGTGGAGAGTACACCATTACCTATGGCATCTAAGAAGGTTGTACCAAAGAAGAGGAGTGCAATCCACTCCAAGAAAATTCAAGATCCAAGTGCCAATGTGACCTCAAGGATGATTTCGGCTATAGCTCCAAGGGCCCTCAATAGGCTAAAAACTGTTGGGGAGCGCACTTTTCTAGAGGAGTTCATATTGTCGATGGATGGGGTCATTAGTGACTACCCCACCATTTGGGAAACCATCAAATTCCACAAGTTTGAGTAGTTCACTAGAGCTTGACCATAATATGTCTCGACATGGGTTCGGGAATTCTACAATGCCTATGCCAATGCATTTCCCAAGAAGATAAAAATGGTGGTTTGGAAGCCTTTGGAGGAAGTCGAAGTCTGGGGCAAGATGGTACAACATGGTTGGGCAGTGATAAATGATAATTTGGGAATGGCTGGTAATAAAGAAGATCTATACAAATTTTGAATAAAGCATAAACTGGACGAGTTGAAAGGGTGGCTAGCACCCTTGATTAACGATATTACTCCCCCGTGGTTGGCTGTCGGGGTGAAGATTAAAAATAAAGACATCAATATAGCGGCTCAATTTTGGTTTGGATTCATCAGTAGCAACCTCATGCCTTCATAGAATGAGTCGATCCTCCGGCACCCGAAGGTAGTCTTGGTGGGTACAATCATTGATCGAGAGGAGAAACACATGGGCCAAGTTATTAAAGAAGATATTCTCTTGAGGGCTAGGTAAGAGCAAACTTTGCTTCCCTTCCACGTCTTGATCACTTAGTTCTGTGAAGCAACTGGAGTTCTATTATGAGAGAAGAGTGATGTTACAGTGACAACCATCTCATCCAACGAGTTTCAGATGATCGAGGTTGATTACTTAATAGATGATGCGGCCAGAAGCAAGCCACCACCACCTGACACCACACCAATAGTGGATCCTACTATCCTAGAGTCAGGCACTGTTCATCCTGTTCCTATTGTGGAGCCCTTGTGTATCGTTCCTTATCCATCTAGTGCTTCTGGGTCTACTGCTCCCCCTAACCCTTTGGCATCTCCTCCTACATTCCGGCCTCCGTTGACACAGGCCTTGATACATCAGATCAATATCCTTTCCTATTCGGTGGATGTTAGGGCATCTCACCTTGAGAAAGAGGTGCCTAAGATGATTATTGCAGCTATTGAGGCAGCCATGTTTCCTATGAAAGATAATATGTGAGTCATTGAGTGACGTTGGCTTCTTATTGGGAGAGGCTGGATAACCTTACCTCTCGGGTTGTGGAGAGTGAAAGATGTGAAGGTAATTTTGCTTGGCTGACTGAGTTGAGGAGTGATAAAGATGCTTTGAGGGAAGACGTGGACCAGTTGAAGTCCACATATATTTCTATGTTGTGGGGTGAGGTTCCCTTACCTGAAATACCTGTAGTTGTACCTTCAACCAATATTAGAGGTGTGGACGTTTTGGGACAGCTGAGCAGCCAGTTGTTGGTGAGTCTAACCACATGGGAGATGAGGCCGAGGATGAGTCAGCTACTGAGATGGATGAGGATGAGTTTGTGAGGGATAATGAGCAGGTGCGTGTAGATGCCTTAGGAGAGTTATAAGGTATCGAGGAGTCGATAATGCATGCTACTTTGTAGAGATCTCATCTGGAGACCTCCACGATTGGCACTAGTATGGTCTGTCCTTTAGATTCCACTATTCCTCCTCCCGATATGCCGGGCAATGATGCCCTAGTTGATGCTACACTGCTACCTCCTCTTCCAAATGTGCCGGTTACTAATGCTCGAGTTGGTGCTATTCCCTCAGAGCCACAAGATCAGAGCTTTTCACAGGCATAGCCTGTTAGGGGAATTTTTACCCATTTCACTCTCGTACATTTATTTTAGCATTAAGGACACTGCTGGTTTCTTTTTAGTGGGGTGAGGGCATCTGTTCCTATTCGTTTTTATTATATTTTGTTTATTTTGGGTTGTATTTTGATATGTTTTCACATTTGGTTTTATTATATTTGGTTGGTTGTTGATTTAATTTTTGTCTATCTATCTATTTCCCCATGATTTTTGGAGTATTGAAATGATTGATATTGATTGAGATTGCTTGTGTATTAATTGTTGAGACACAAGGATCAATTTTGTCCAATATCTGTGTCTTGGATAATTCTCTTGATGAGAAATGTGCTTTGTGTTATTATTGCAAGAGGAAATCGGTGTAGCTTTACTTTTCAATGATCTCTTAGAATCTTGTATTGACTAGTTGTGTATTGATGTCATCCTTGCAATTGACATCGCACGCAAGCTTTTTAGTTTTGTAGATCTGTATAAAATGATTGTGTTTGAAGTGTCATGTGTTGTGAGATCCTATTTGAAATCATGCTTGTTGATTCCTTGAATTTGCCTTGTTAGTCTAATTGCTTACCCTTGGTGAATAAAAGAGATGATCTTGGGCACAAATTTTGAGAAGGAACCCAAATCTTCAAACCTTTTGTGACTACCTTGTGAGGGAATGCAACCATCTTGGCACCATTTGAGCCTATACCATTTGTTGTATACCTCATTGAAGCCTCTTGAACCAAATATGTCCCTAACTTCCCACCCAAAAATCCTTTTCTAAGCATTGGTTTATTTGAATAGCCAACTTAGGCCAAAAGCCTAAGTTGGGGGTGTATAAAGGAAGGAGGAAAGAGAGCCAAGTGAAAAAGAAGAAAGAAAAGTGAGACTCAACCTTGAAGTTTAGAGAAAAAAGAAGGAACCCCTCATAAAAAATGAGCAAAAGCATGAAAATGAAATGAAAAAGAAAGTCTTGATGAAATAAAGAGGTTTCCAATAAGTTGAATGAAAAATTAAAGATTGAGTCTCCAAATGAAAATGATGAAAAGAACTTTAGAAGAGGTGAAGATGAGTGCATCAACCCCAATACAAGCCTTAAAAGACCCTTGAGATCTTGCTTAAATCGGATTGTGTGATGATTGAAAAATATGGGCAAACCTATGGGATGAAGCTTGCATGTATTTCTCTTTCGAAGAGTGAGAGTTGTAATGATTCCTAACTTCTTTATTGATGTGCTTTGTGAGAGCATGGAGTCGTTTTTCTTGTGGGGGCACTTGAATGCTTTTGTTGAAGCATGGTTTTGCATTATAAGGGAGTATTAGTGTGCTTGAGCTTGGATTGATATCGGCTAGTCATCATTTGAAGCTTCTTGATCATGATTGAGATATTGTGTATACTTGATTGTAGTCTTATGATGGCATTTGCATCTTAACTCGCATTGAGAACTGTTGTAGACACCCTTGTTGAACTAATTTTGTTCTTGATTTACTTGAGGACAAGCAAAAGTCTAAGTTAGGGGTGTTGCTGACTCTGAGATTTTGACTCTTTTGAGGTCTTTTTAGTTCAACAAATAGTGCCTTCAATGCCTATTTATTTCCTTATCCGATGATATTTTAATGTTGTCATGACCCAGGGTAGCCCCTAGATGTAACACGACGTACAAGACCCCGAGAGGCCTCATACAAGCCCTTAGCATACATAACATACAAGATGATAGAGAAATAAGAGTTCAAAGAGCATTTTATATCAAAGCTTTACTCAAAACAGCGGAAGTCTACAACTCATGTCTCAAAGCCTTCTAATATCATAGAATACGAGTAAAAGTGATAGGGACGCATCCCAATACAATATCCAACATAAGGAAAGACATCAAAGTAAAATCCGACAAGGCTATGTCTTCGAGTGGATGAGGACTCACGAAGTCTTCTTCTCAACTCTAAGTCAAAGCTCTAGCCACGAGTAAGAGAACTGCCACGTCCTACACCAAGGAATTTGATGCAGACAAAAGTATGCCTTAGCACAATTAAGAACTAAGTATGATAGCAATGCACATAAACACATAAATCATGCTAGAGAGAGACATAATCATGACATGTAATAGCCAAGCTAAAAACATGATAAACATGAGAAACATGAAACATAAAGCATGTATCAAGGCCAAAGCAAGCTAAATCATCTTTCTATCTTTTCTTTACTTCATCATGAGAACAATTATTCATTAACTTGTGGGGAATGGCCTTAACCGACATATAAGACCATGTGAGCTATCAACATGGAATCTTGTGTCTACCCCACACCGTAAAGGGGTGTCCTACTTGCCAAGGTAAGACCATGAACTTTTTAGCTTATGTGGATCCACTAGCTAATGTCTACCTAAAGACAACATCCTATGGTGGCAACATAGTTTATGGGATAGAGATTGCTTTAGGAGACTCGACCTCAACTAACGGGAGAGCTCCATCTAGAAAACCCGGCCTCTACTAACGGGAGAGCTTTCACTAAAAGACCCGGCCTCTACTAACGGGAGGGCTTCCATCTCAATATCCACTCGATGCTAAGCATAATTCCCACGGATTAGTCACTAACATATTCATATCATTATACATGAAAAGGTACAGCTAGGGTTACCAATTCAAGCTAAAATCATGCTTATAGATATTCATCTTTCATGGACCTTGTCCAAGCTTACACATTAGAATAGCTCCGTAAGAACATGGGTAATCGCCTCTTTGTTCTTCTTTTATCATAATGGGAGAATTACGTGAGAAAACCTTTCACTACTCAACTATAGCATCATCATATCATAACTTTGGTACTTCACTCTCAAAGCACCCTTAATTCATCATGCTCATATTTCATAGTTCATAGAGTTCATATGGGTTCATGCAAGTTCAACTCATATCATGCAATTCAATGCATGCTCATGCTTAGAAAGCCATAGTTAAGACAATTTACCCATACTTAAAGAAACTCAAATAATACAGGAAAATCATGCTTTTGACTTGATCATGCTAAATTCATAAGATTATCCTCAATTCATTCATAATTCATGCTTGATGTCATAGAGAATTCATAAACTGCATCAAACCATAACTCAACCCAACAATCAAAGCATAGATTACCAAATTGGGGAGAATTAGCTTGGGATCATGGGGGTTCATGCAGTCTTTACATCAAATCATGTAATTCGTGCGAATTCGTGCACTAAGTTACTTTATCACTCTAAATCGTGCACTAGGAATCATAAAACCAATAATTGGAATCATAATTGAAGAACCCACAATGATTGATCACAAACCCTAATTCAATTGGGTTAGAGTAAACCTTTGAAAATCATGAAGAAGATGAAGGACCCATTGGAGGAAAGAACTCCTAATGGTGAACACTATCATACCTCAAAGCAATCCACAAGAAATTTGAGAAAATTGGGATAGAGATTGCTTTAGGAGACTCGACCTCAACTAACGGGAGAGCTCCATCTAGAAAACCCGGCCTCTACTAACGGGAGAGCTTTCACTAAAAGACCCGGCCTCTACTAACGGGAGGGCTTCCATCTCAATATCCACTCGATGCTAAGCATAATTCCCACGGATTAGTCACTAACATATTCATATCATTATACATGAAAAGGTACAGCTAGGGTTACCAATTCAAGCTAAAATCATGCTTATAGATATTCATCTTTCATGGACCTTGTCCAAGCTTACACATTAGAATAGCTCCGTAAGAACATGGGTAATCGCCTCTTTGTTCTTCTTTTATCATAATGGGAGAATTACGTGAGAAAACCTTTCACTACTCAACCATAGCATCATCATATCATAACTTTGGTACTTTACTCTCAAAGCACCCTTAATTCATCATGCTCATATTTCATAGTTCATAGAGTTCATATGGGTAAATGCAAGTTCAACTCATATCATGCAATTGAATGCAAGCTCATGCTTAGAAAGCCATAATTAGGACAATTTACTCATACTTGAAGGAACTCACATAATAGAGGAAAATCATGCTTTTGACTTGATCATGCTAAATTCATAAGATTATCCTCAATTCATTCATAATTCATGCCTGATTTCATAGAGAATTCATAAACTGCATCAAACCATAACTCAACCTAACAATCAAAGCATAGATTATCAAATTGGGGAGAATTAGCTTGGGATCATGGGGGTTCATGCAATCTTTACATCAAATCATGTAATTCATGCGCATTCGTGCACTAAGTTACTTTATCTCGCTAAATCGTGCACTAGGAATCATAAAACCAATAATTGGAATCATAATTGAAGAACCCACAATGATTGATCACAAACCCTAATTCAATTGGGTTAGAGTAAACCTTTGAAAATCATGAAGAAGAGGAAGGACCCATTGGAGGAAAGGACTCCTAATGGTGAACACTATCATACCTCAAAGCAATCCACAAGAAATTTGAGAAGATTGAAGGTCTTCAATTGAGGATCCTAGCTTCTTCTTCTTCCTTGAGAGTTGAGAGAGAAATATTTGAGAGAGGAGAGTTTTTGAATGAATTAGGATGAAAGGAATTAGGCTTAGAAAGTATTTATAGGTCTTAGATTAAGGGCATAACCGACTCAGCTTAATAGGTAATCAATTAGGAAAAGACCAAAAAGCCCTTAATTAAAAATTGTCAGGGCCAATCGACGGACAGGATCTACGGTCCGTATATCAATTCACGGACCGTCCTGTTCTTCCGTCAATTGATTCAAAAAGTTTATTTTGGGCTGAAATTTTGGCCAAGTCTGGAAGGCATCTACGGAACCCATCTACGGCCCGTCAACTAGACTACGAACCGTCCTGCTATTCCGTAGGTCAAAGTTCAGAAACTTGGAAATCTTGAAATTTCACAGTGCCATTGACGGTTCCCACCTACAGCCCGTCAATCCAACTACGGCTCGTAGGTTGCCTCCGTAGGTCACTGTCTTTAGGTGAGTTCTGCATTTTAAAAATCCATTGGAAGCTTGTGGTGTTACAAATGTTTTGTAGCTATGAAGGTTAGAGAACAAGGTAAGGATGAATCTGTGAAAAAGAGACCAAAAAACATTGAAAAGACTATAAACTCCCAATTGAGGATGGCCTAGTATAGTGGGCGGATCGCCTAACAGGTCTGGTCCTCACCTAAAGTGACAGTGTTCACTTCTGAAAATATTCAAGGTAGGTCGGCAAAGAAAAGTGCAAATGGCAATTCGGTGAAGCAGTTTTGCAAAGTAAAAGTTCCATCGCCTAAAGTGACAAACTTCTCAGTTAATAAGAAGGCTGAATGGACAAACAAAGGTGGTCATCGGTGATTCACCGAATGTGAAAGGCTGACTGAATCGAGTTTGTCAACTGAGGTTCAAATACCTAAAGCCTAAAGCCAAGAAAGGGTGAGCTGATGAACAGAATGGTGATCCGCCGATCGAGTAGGCGAGCCAGACTATTGTTGCCGATTAGGTCGTGCATGGAATTTTAGACTAATTTTTGGGGAAATTAAAACTAGCCCAAAGGAGAGAGAAAATTATCATCTATTCATCTAGCTTTTTCTTATTGAGAAAATAGACTTTTGAATATTAGCTTAGAAACTTTACTTTTCTCTTAGTTTTGGGGTTTTGAACAATCTTGTAATTGACAATTGAGGGTTCAATTCAAAGTGTGTGTCGAAGATTATTGCTAATAATCAACACTTTGATGGCTAAAAACATAATTTGTATAATTTCTTTCCCTTTGATGATGCTTGATTAATACCCTAATCCTACGGTGCGATTATGTAGTTGGGTGTTAACTAATTTTAGTGGGTCTAGTGTCTTACTCTATTTTTCTTCTATTTATTCATGGATTTGAGCTATTAAGAATGAGTTCAATTTATGGGCTAAGGTTGCAAACTTAGTTCTAGCTTAGATCTTTGGTTGATGCTTGAAAGAGATTAATTGAAGTGTGTAAATAGTTGAATACTTGTAAATTGGATCTGATTGTTGTAGTTTTCTCGAAAGAGAAATTGTAGTTCCATTTCTAATTGCCAAATCTACTCGAAATAGATATTTTAGTAAGGTATTGGGTTGATTTGTGTTTTCACATGGATGTGACCGAAAGGAGATTTCATGATATGATGCATTGAGATCGAAAGATCATTTGTGTCATTGATGATTACCCAGCCTATCCATGATTATTTAGCATTATTGAGCAAGCACTTGTACCCCTATTTGATGTTGATACCAACTCCCACACCCCTAGATTGTCTCTTACTTGTTTCAATCTCTATTTTAGTTGAATTGTGATAGTTGATTCCAAAACCCTTATATTAAATTTGGTGTAATCATCCAGCCATTTGTCCTAATTTCTACAATGAATTGATTTGCATCTTAATTTACTAATTGAGTTCTTCGATTTTTATCACTCCTGGTGGGGTTCGACCCCACTCTTTTCTTGGGTATTTATATTTCTAGCGATCGCTCACTCATTTAATTATTTTTGTGAGTAATTTGAGCGTCATCATGTTATTCCACGAGCACAACCTCTAGCTCGGTCCCTACCGCTACCCCTAGTTGGGGTCTCAACATCTACCTCGGGGACTACCTCCCCTATACCACAAGAAATAGAAGCTCTAGTCTTCGCCATGTGCCAAAGGAAGACGCAAAAACTCAGTACTAGCGAAGGTAACCACGCACGATAAGAAAAATGAATAAAAAAGAAGTTTCCTAACGGTCTTCACAATCTTTCGAAGATATGTACAAACGTCTCTAAACCGATCCTCGAGACTCCACTTAGAATTGGTTTGTACAACGTAAGACCTATGAACCTGGGGCTCTGATATCATTTGTCACGACCCAAAAATGGACGTGATGGCACTAGTCTAATCCCACCAAGATAAGTCAGCCAAAATCCAAAATATGAAAAAAGTGAAAATAACTAATAATAATATAAGCCGGGAAAACATAGTCATTCTAAAATACCCCTAAAACCTGGTTGACACGTCTACAAGTCAATAATGTCATGATAAAAATTTGAAAGATAAATACCGGTCTCAATGTCTTTGATTCTCGAATAGAACAAGAACATAAGTAAGGAACAAGAGGGCCCGTCAGGATGACAAGCAGCTACCTCTCAAGTGTCCACAAAAAAGCCTCAAATGTAGATAGAAGAAGTGCAATCACAAAAATCCGGTTCGGATCTTACACAAGTATTAAAGCTAGGAGTGAGTACAAAACAACACGGTACTCAACGAGCAACCCACTAAAACAAGGTAAAACTAGCTAGAAAATGAGAACTTCTTTTATCCCAACTGAACCTTCACAACTACAACCTGCATAAAAATCAGCCCAACCTAACAGTTCACAATATACAGTTGACAAGGTTTCATCGTCACAGTCCAACAATTACATTTCATCAAATCACAAGTGTCAACTACATCGATCACAACAATCAAGTTAATCAATCACAAGTATCAAGTTCATGATTCACAAGTATTAAGGTTCATGATTCACAAGTATAAAGTCAAGTTCATCAATCTCAAATATCACGTTTATCAATCACAAATCTCAAGTTATCAATCACAATAAACAAGTTCGTCTATCACAAATATCAATTGGGACTTATGTAGGAAACACCCATAGTCCATGTATCCGTAGACAATGACCTCGGCATAAATATCAATCTCCAACAATGACCTCAACATTAATAACACATGCCGGTAATGAGCTCAATGTCAATAACACTCGTCGACAATGACATCAACGTCAATAATCCTCATCGGTAATAACCTCGGCATCAATAACACTCGGCGGTAATGAACTCAACATTAATTACACTTATCGACAATGACCTCGGCATCAATAAACACTCATCGATAGTGGCCACGACACCAAAAATACTTGTTGGCAATGACCTCAGCATCAATTACACTCACTGACAATTACCTCGGCATCAATAACACTCATTGGTAATGACCTCGACGTCAATAACACTACATCTTATCACAGTGTTCCAAAACTGATGAAAATAGGCATATTCACACAATAATGAAGAAATGACAAATTCAAGTAATTTAAATCCACGACAATACTATCAAAGTATAACATCAATCACGAAATCAATATCAACACTCATGTCAATTTATAATACTCAATACGCCATTATCAACATGTTGCCTTTTCATTAACTCCATTTTAATCATTAAGGTTATTTATTTTGAGTAATTAACCCATTATCTCATTCCCCTTACTCCCCAGTACATACAAGAAATAGAGTTCACGATTTTATAAGCTTTTACAAGGTTTAGAAGTTCACATGCCTCAAACAATCAAGAATCAAGCTAGAAATTGAGCTTTTCCATTCTGAACAATATCCAAATCAACACAATCTAGTCAAACAAGTATTCACAATGAGATTCAAAACCAACAACACCCATATCAAGCACTTTGAATAGATGGGTCAAATTGGCTCAAAAGCCCAATTCCAAAAATAAGGTTTGAATCTAAAATTTGTTACATAAATATGTTATCTAAAACATTTTGAATCCATTAGTGAAAATCATTTCAAAAACAGAGTTGTATTCAACTCATAGACACCATTTTTCTTAAAACATGAAGTTCTTGAAAACCTTGTGAATTAGCCAATCAAAAATCCCATTTTTTTATGTTAAAACCACAATTGATAATGGAGTATTGAAGACTTAGAAGTCGTTTGGTTGTGAACAAGTTATCCCAGGATTAATTATCTAGAGATTGGTTATCCTGGGATAACTTATCCCATCAATATGGTATAAATGGTGGGATAAGTTATCCCAAATTTGGCAACCAAACAAGATACTAAAAATTTATGCCTAGACTATTTTTTTATTCCATGACTATTTATTATTATCCCTCACACCAAACGACCCCTTAGGGTTGTAAACACTTATCCAAAAGATTCACATTTAAAAATCTCTTAAAAATCACCTCCAAGGGTTTTCAAAAACTCAAAATGGGATTCAGACTGAAAACACCCTCAAATCTCACTTTTGTGAACTCATGGTCACTTATCCAAGTATTGTGAATGCGACCCTAGTTTACAAAACCGAACCACAAATAGCTGGCCAGTCATAACTTTCATGAATCGGCCTTCGCTAAAGCAAAGGTCGTGAAGGTGATTGCCACTCACGAATGCAAAGGTTAGGGGGCCGACCCCTCGTGATTGCGACCAGTACCTCGTGGAAGCAAAGTTCGTGAAAGCGAACAACTTCTCGCTAATGCAAGGAAAACCAGGTAATAGTACATTCAGCCAACTCTTAAATCCCCGAATGGACCCTCGAGATTCATTTAGCACCCCGTACACACAAAACCAATATGCTACCTGACTAAACTCGACGTTACAAACTCAATGGAACCATTGAAACATGAATCTGAGGTTTCCTTGACCCAAAACCCGTGAAAGTCACAATAAATAAATATAACACCTAAAAAGGTCAAATGAAGCTCGGGACATCTGAAAATTCAACTAAGACCTTTCCTAGTCCTAGAATCATCCCTCAAATCCAAGGGAACTGTCGAAAATCTAATCCTAGCATCCAAACCCTGAATGTTGACAAAAGTCAACTCAAAGGCTAAAATCTCAATAAATGTCCAACTTAGGACCTCAAATCCAGAAAAAAATTTTGAATCTTAAACCGACAACTATCAAAGACCAAATTTCACATTCTAGGACTGATAAAATCGACAGAATTCTATTTCAAGACTTGAAACTCCAAAAGACATCAAAAACTACTTTTTAACAACTTTAGTCTTTCAAAATATTAAAATTTCTACAATTCACAACTCTTTACTCTAAACTAGAAATAAATTTTTAAATCCAATAAAAAATAACTCGGGATCAATATTGGGAGAGGTGAAATGGTAATTTTATAAAAAATTCTAAAAATTACCAATCAGGTTATTACAGTCATGTCTATAATTTATTTAATATTCTATATCACTTGACCCATATATAGAAATAAATTAATGAGGTTTAACAATTTTAGATCATAACTTTAGGGAAAATAAAAGCAAAGAAACTGGCGGCCTTGATAACCAAAGGAAACAACCCCCCAGTGCATGTACAAATGCAAGGTTTATCATATTCTTATATATGTAAAAATCAGTGGTTGAGTTTATGGGCATAGAATCATATTATATTATTTTTTTGTTGATGGAAAGAATTTAAAATCAAAAATGGGTTTCTTTTGCACATATGGTCATTATTAATTGTTGATGGATCAAGGTTATGGCTAAGAATGACCAAATGGGTTGATAATAATTATAGGCCAATAATTAGATGAATAATGGTTGGGGACTAATTTATAGGGTGTATGAATATGAGTTCTGCAATTTGTTGTCATCCCATGAACTAAGATGCTAAGTCCATAATTTAGTTTTAGTGTTCTCCAGATTCTTCTTATTAATTATTATCATATAATGATTCAAGTTTTAAAATATTGAGATATGTAATTAAATATTAGGTATATTGTATTTTATAAATATAATTAGACTTGTGATATTTGGAGGAATATTTAACCCTAGACATGAGATTTAGGAAATTGGTTATAGAGTTGGGTGAGTTTTTGGGTCTAGGATAGACATATAGTAATATTGCTATTGTTAGCTTCTAAATCTTATTGTGTTATTTATTTAAATAGACTACATTGATTTGAAAGCCCATCGAAAGTGGAAGGCTCAAGTCCCAAAATGATTGTTCAATTATTTGAGGCAAGTGGACTTCTTGACCCTTGTTAAGCGTACATAATCGTGTATTTCCTTGTTGAATGTGTTGGGAGTAATGGGACTTGATGATGGGTTGATGTGTTCATATTGAATGATCCTAATGATGAAAATGGAGTAATAAAACACAGCTTGATTTATATGTATTGATGTGTGATGTGTTCAGAATGATTTGATAGGTTTATTGATTCACTGATAATACTGTATCACGATGGTGTTTTGTGTATTGTGCATTGTTATGAAAATAGTCATCTTCTCATTATTTTTTTGTACATGCCTATTTGCATTGGTTTTAAGACACGACTATGATAAGTTTTATGTGAATTGAGGAAGAATAGGAAACTAAAAAGGATGTACCATTTGAAGGGTCGTGTCGTACGCTGCATTGGATACGTGGACTGATAAGTCTCCCATTGGTTCAGGACTGAGAGAGAGGGGTGTGTATCACTAGGTCAGGCGTGCATCACCATACTTGGCATTACATTTCATTTTATTGCATATATTTATCATGGTGAACTTGTGAGTGCTTTTCTATGGAAATTGTGATTGATGACTTTTATCATGTGTATTGTTGATCTGAAATTATTGAAGTGTTGTCATTGGGCTATCAACTATTTAAATTGTACACTATTAGGTTGGGCTAGTTTTATGCAGGTTGTAATTATGGGAGTTCGATTGGAGTTGCAGAGTACACGTTTTCTATATTACTTAACTTATATTTAGGAGTTTGCTTGATGAGTCACGTGTTGTTTGGTACTCACTCCTTGCTTCTACATTTGTGTAGGTTACGAGTTCATACTTCATGATACTCCCTCTTTCCTTCCTGTGGAGATTTATGGGGTATCTTTTTGCCATTCCAGCAAACCTCTTGCTCTTATTTATGATCCTGTTCTACTCTAAAGACAATATCATTCAGACTAATTTATTTCTTTCAATTCTATTTTAATACATTAAATGCTTGCACAAGTGATAACCAGGTTTTGGGGTAATTTAACAAGACTTTGTCATCCACTTTATTTAGCTGTTGTTAGAATTTCTTTTTTATTTTTACTTCTGCATTTCATTGAAATATATGGGTTTAGACTGACTTGTCTTGGTGGGATAGGAAGAGTCATCATGACAAATGGTGTCAAAGCGCCAGATTTATAAGCCTCATGTGTATACAAGCCAAGTCTAAGTAGAGTCTTAAAGACGGTATAGAGACGTGTGTACCTATCTTCGTGAGGCTATTAAGATTGTTAAGAAACTTCCTTTTGTTTATTCTTTCTCATCATTAGTTGTTACCTTCGTTAGTACTAAGTTGCTGCATGTTCTTTTGACAGATGGCAAGGACCAGAGCTACTGTTGCTGGTGGTAGAGGGGAGGCAGTCTTCGAGGTTGTTACTGAGGCCCCAGATAAGGGTAGGGGTAGAGCCCGATCTAGAGATTCTGCCCGTGGAGTAGCACCATCGAGGGGCCATGCTGGATAGGTCTCTGACGAATCTCAAATTGATGTTAGAGAGGACCAGGTTCCTCTAGAGAATGGAGCCTCACCTTTGGTTCAAGATATATTATTTAAGGTGTTAAGTATGCTCAAGAGCTTTACTCAGGGTGCTGGTGTGGCTGGCACACCACAAGGCTCTCAAACCAGAGTGGGGTCTCAGACCTAAGAGCAGCAGCAAGCTCAAGTTATTCAGGATTCAGTAGGGCAGACACTAGTGGATCCCGTGGTTGGGGTGACCTTGCACAATCTATTAGGGGTCAGGGTGCACCTTTGGTTGTTCTGACATAGGATGAGCAGCACATGTAAGAGAGATTTTTGAAGATGGACCCACCCCAGTTTACAGGTGGGAAGAGTGAGGATGCTCATGAGTTTCTGACCACATGTCAAGAGGTTCTAGAGGCAATTGGGTTAGCTGAGTCACATGGGGTTCGGTATGCTACACTCTAGCTTCATGGGCCAACAAGAGAATAGTGGAGAGTTTACTCAGGGTCTTTGCCAGTTGGATCTCCTCTAGTGACTTGGGGGATATTTTCTAGTGCCTTTCATTACCTCTTCATTCCTTGTAGCGTGAGAGAGGAGAGCTGCTTGAGGTTCTAGAGTCTAAGACAGGACAACTTATCTGTTATAGAGTATGAGGCCCATTTTTTTCAATTGTGTAGGCATGCTTTGGTTCTTATCCCAGACAATACATAAAGGATCTGTATATTTGTGAGGGGGCTGACTTTCTCTATCAGATCAGATGTGTTTAGGGCATCTCAAAGGGGGCTTTCTTTTAGTCCATTGTGAGCACCACTAAGAAGGGGGGAATTGATGGAGAGAGAGGAGTTTGGGGACCCAAAGAGGCCCCATACATCAGGTCAGTTTTCTAGTACCTCATCAGGAGATAGGGGATCGTATAGAGGGATTGGTTCCTTCCAGCATCGGGGACCAGTTCAGGTATCTATGCCGACATTTGAGGGTGGTCAGACACCTCGTGGATCTTATAGTGTGGGTAAGGGCTCTTAGGGTTCACAACAACGACTTATGGGGAGAGGAATCTATAATAGTTCTTTAGGATCAGCACATCAGTCCCCGTGTTAGATGTTTCGCTTTAGTAGTAGAGATCTTGATCACATGATGTGGTAGTGTCATTTGTAGAGAGGTTGGGGAGGGACCCAACCCAGTTCTTCATTTCTTACTAGATCACCGACTCCACTGGCTAGAGGCTGAGGAAACTTTCAGTCAAGTAGAGGCGGTAGAGTTTCTAGTAGTGGTACTTCAGCTAAGAAAAGTAGGGGTAGAGGTACCACCCAAGCTGGAAGTGGCAGAGGGGGGCAATATTATGCTTTCCAAAGGAAACTCGATGAACAAGTTTGTGATGTAGTTATTACAGGCGTTATCCCAATATGCCATTGATATGCATCTGTATTGTTTGATCCGGGGTCTACATTCTCTTATATGTCTGCCTTTTTTACTACTGGGTTTGATATGATGTATGATAGCATGCATGTATATGTTCGTATTTCTATGCCTGTGGATGAGCCCTTAGTGGTGGATCGAGTGTATCGATCCTATCTTATTTCTCTGGCAGAGTACGACACTTGGATAGACTTAATCATTCTAGATATAGTAGACTTTGATGTTATGTTTGGTATGGATTGGCTTTCCCCTTATCATGTTATTCTTGAATGTAATGCTAAGACTGTGACCTTAGCGATGCCTAGTGTTCCGAGGGTTGAGTGGAAGGGTGATAGTGGCTCTTATCCTAGCTGCGTCATCTCATTTCTCCATTCTCAGAGATTGGTGGAGATGGGGTATTTGTCTTACCTAGCCTTCATCCGAAACCCTAGTGTTAAGCCACCTCCCATGGATTTTGTTCCTGTGGTTCATGTGTTTCTTGATGTGTTCCCTTTTGATCTTCCAGGTATTCCTCCTAAGCCCATTTCTATTCCTTCCTACCGTATGGCTCCAGCAGAGTTGAAAGAGTTGAAGGACCAGTCATAGGATCTGTTGAGTAAGGGGTTTATTCACCCTAGTATATCACCTTAAGGTGCCCTTGTGCTGTTTGGGAAGAAGAAGGACGAGACTATGAGGATGTGTATTGACTACAAGTAGTTGAACATCGTAAAAGTGAAGAACAAGTATATTCTTCTACGTATTGATGACTTATTTGATCAACTTCAAGAAGCGTCGTTGTTCTCTAAGATTGATTTGAGCTTCGGGTATCATCAGTTGAAGATCAGGGCATTAGCCATCCCTAAGACAGCCTTTCAGACTCAGTATGGGCATTATGAGTTCCTAGTGATGTAATTTGGGTTGACTAACACCCTTGCAGCGTTCATTGAGTTGATGAATGGGGTGTTTTGACCATACCTGGCTTCTTTTTTGATTGTCTTCATTGATGATATTTTAGTATACTCCAGGCCTAAGGAGGACCATGTTCGACACTTGACAAATGTACTTGAGAGGTCGAGGGAAGAGAAGTTGTATGCCATGTTCTCCAAGTACGAGATCTAGTTTAATTCTTTGGCATTCTTGGGATAATTGTATTAGAGTAGATCCAGCCAAGATTGAGGCAGTTAGTGGCTAGACGCGACCTACTTCTCCTACAATGATTCAATATTTTGTGGGATTAATAGGCTATTGCCAACAGTTTGTTTAGAGTTTCTTTATTATCGTAGTTCCACCGATCAGATTGACTCGACAGAGTGTGGGTTTTCAATGGTTAATGAGTGTGAGGAGAGCATTCAAATGCTCAAGACTTTGTTGACTTCGGCTCCTATGTTGACTCTACCTAAGCAAGGTGTGGACTTTATTATTTATTGTGATACTTCAGGAGTCAATTTGGTGTCTTGATGCAGAAGGAAAATGATTGCCTATGCTTCTAGTCAATTGAAGACCCATGAGAAGAACTACCTTATGCATGATTTCGAGTTGGCGGTTGTGGTCTTTTTGCTTAAGTTATGGTGTCACTACTTTTACGGGGTGCATTGTGAGATTTTCACCGATCATCATAGTCTTCGGTACATTTTCAGTCAACGGGATCTGAACTTGAGGCAATGTAGATGGCTTGAGTTGTTGAAGGGCTATGACATAAATATTCTATATCATCTAGGGAAGGCCAATATAGTGGTTAATGCTTTGAGCAGGAAGAATCCTAGCATGGGGAGCCTTGTCGTACTCAAAATTGAGGAGAGACCATTTGCTAGAAATGTTCAGAGGTTAGCCAACAGTCTTATCCGGTTGTAGATTTCAGAGCAAAGATGTGGTATGACTGCTTTTATTGAGGCTTAATCTTTTTTTGTGGAGCAGATCTGTGAGCGATAGTTTTATGATGAGAAGTTATGCCTTATTTGAGACTAGGTGTTTAGGGGTGAAGCAAAGGGGGTTGCGCTTGATTCTGATGAGGTGTTAAAGATCGAAGGTAGGATTTGTGTGCCCAAGGTGGGCAAGTTGGTTAGATTTATTCTGGAAGAGGCTCATTGTTCTCGATATTCTATCCATCCACTTTATCTCTAATGGTGACCTCTCATTCGGTGTCTATCAAGCAACTGGAGACCTAAATGTGCCAAATCTCCACTCATCTCAATCCAAGGAAAAAGGAAACGTTGCCTAGTGACACCATTCCAAATCTCAAAAATGAATGTTGAAGAAATGAGAACTATGTGGTGCAACAACGTTAAATAAGGCGCTTTTTGGGAGGCAACCCAAGTCTTTACTTTTATTTTTATTAATTTTAATAACGTGTGTTGTGAGTGCAGATTGTAAAGAAGTCAAAGTTGTTCGAAGGGAACATTAGGCAGTGCTAAAACCATAACGGCGATTAGACTCATTCGTGTCTGCCTTGTGAGCTGAAAATTTAGGCAAAGTGTACCGTCCAAATGGGCGATCTAAACTCAAAATGGTGATTCACCTAAGTACACTAGGTGAACTCCATTGGGTTTTCCAAATCATCCTTCAGGTTTGGTTATGGTTCAGGCCTCTTCAGTAAGCTTCAGCTCCAGTGGGTGATCTGCCAAACACACTCGGCAACGTTAGTCGTGACCACCGAATGTTCCTGAAATAAAAAGGCCAAGGGTCTTTTCAAATTCAAAAAGAAAACCCTTTACCATTTCTTAGACTCTTGCTTTCCTTTCACTTGCAATACCATATTTGAGTGTGTGAGCATCCTTTGTGTGTGATTGTTGAGTATGTGGAGTGCACTATCTTGCTAGATCAGTCGACCCAACCTTAAACTCCCTTCGCTTTGCATTTTGCTTCTCTTTGAGGTTGGTTTTCGACTTCCATTTTATATTTTGAGCATAAAAGTGTGTTTTATGTATGGGCATTAGGCCATGTGAAGCTTATTGTTGATTGATTTCAATGGGTAGTGCTATAATGATTGTATTGAATTGTGCCCATGATTCGATTGCTTATATTGGTGCCTAGAAAGTGCTAAATTTGATTGTGTTAAATGTGAAATTGAACCCTTTTATATGTTGGGCCTGAGTTAAATTTGATGTGAGTGAAGTCTGAGTAGCCCAGTGTTGACCCAATTCCATGAATTTGCCTATTGAAAGATAGAGTGATGACTTTTTAAGGGAAAATCTTTCAATTTGAGCAATACTTCGTGATATTTGGGGGAAGTCTGAGTACCCGTGGGTAGAAACGCATGTGAGTAGATTGTAAAGTTGATTGGGAACCGGATATTGTTGCGTATTATAGTTAAAATAGAAAAATTAGGCATTGGGCTGAACACGGCCTGTTCGATGGGCTTGTCTTAGCTCACCAAGGTAGTTAGGCAAACCACCGAGTAAGCCTCAGCTCGCCCTCTTTCATGAATACGTGACCTTGGGTACTATCCCATTTGATGAACTTGTATTTGTTCGCCTAACCCATTAGGCGAATTGCAAAGTGGGAGTGGAAATCACCCTTGATGCTTGTTTTTTTTCATTTTGCACTGTTAGTTTTGGTGAGCTTGTCTTAGCCCACCGAAACCAGCTTGGCAGATCACTTAGTTGGAATTGACTCCACTATTATGCATGAGTTATTTGAATTTTGACACTGACTGATTCAGCGAGCTCACCGGAGCCCGCCCATCCTATTAGGTGGATCGCCTTCTCATTAGGTGAGCCTCAGGACATTTTTTGAACTGTGCTTTCAATTGAGTTTGATTTCAACTAACCTTCACTGATTCTATATTTGAATGATTGTGCTTTGTAGATTATGGCCGGAACAAATGGACACAGAGTTGTTTCATCTGATACTGACTCTGACAGGATATCTCTCATCTTCCTCCCCTAAAGAGACAAAGAGGGATATCTATCAACGAGCCATCGAAGGCTCCTCACTCTCAAGAAACTGCTCTATGATCATCTACACGGGGAAAGGAACAACCTAAAAATGTGGTTGCACAAATAAGAATGGACATCAGGTCTATGGTGCAATCTTCTCCTACCCAAGCGCCACCATCCAGAGTTATACCGATAATCTCTCAAAGATCCCTCAATAAGCTTAAGGCAACTGGAAAATGTACCATTCTTTAGGAGAGACGGCTCTCTATGGACGGGGTTATGACTGATCATCGGACAATATGGGACACCATACAGTTTCATAAGTTTAAGGGGTTTACACAACTCTGAAACCCTTATATTCCAGCCTGGTTGTGTGAATTCTATACGGCCTATGCTCAGGCCTTACCAAAGAAGAAGAAGGGCACAAATTAGAAGCCCTTGGATAAAGTGGAAGTGTGTGGCAAAAAGGTACAATGCCACGCCGGTGCATTTAACACTGCACTAGAGATGCTAGAATTTCAAGCTAGGATGTTTTCACTCCGAATGTAGCATTACCTTGATTCATTGAAAGGTTGATTGGCCTTGCTTATTTCAGACAGTTCCCCTTCTTGGATGGCTGAAGGTGCCTGAATAGAGAAGAAGGATTTAAACATTGGGGCCCGGTAATGGTTCGAGTTCATTAGCAGCCATATCATGCCCTCGCAAAATGAATCTATCCTTCGGCATCCCAAGGCAGTATTAGTGGGCACTATCATTGATCAGGAGCACATTAATATGGGGTCCATTATTGCGGAGGAGATACGATTGAGAGCTCGATAGGAGTAGACCTTCTTACCTTTCCCGGTGTTGATCACAAAGTTATGTGAGGATGCAGGAGTTCCCTTTCAGGGGAAGACAGATGTGCAAATCAGTCCGGTCTCTTCTAACGATATCCAGAGGATTGAGGCTGACTACTCACGGAGTGGAAGGACACAGAGGAGGTGATTGTTCAGGCTACTTTGGAGAGCTCCCTTTGGGAGACCTCCGTAGTTGGCACTAGTGGAGTCCTTTTAGACTCCACCATTCCTCCCAGTGATTTTCTAGGCACTGATGCCCCAGCTAATGCTACATTGCTGCCTCCTGTGATTTTATTATCGGGCACTGATGCCCTGGATGATACAACTCCTTCAGTGACCCTAGATGAGAGCACTCCACAAGCATAGCCTGCTAGGAGGACTTTTTCACTCTTCCTCCCGTACTGTTTACTTTTGCATTGAGGACACTGCACTTTTATTTTTTGTGGGGTGAGGCACTTGTGCCAATATTCCCCTTTTGGTTTGTATTTTGTTATTTTTCAGTTTTGGATGATGTAGCATTTTGTTTTTTGCTATGTTATAAAGTTTCATTTTGTTTGGTTTATCTCTTTTGGTCTCTTTTGTTTTCTCTCAAATTTGCCACTACCCCCGTGAGTTTTGAAAATCGTGAAAGGCTTGAGTTGTCATTGATAATAATTCGAAGATCGATTGTGTTGAATATCGATGTCGTGAATAATACTCATGATGAGCATGATGTATAGTGTTGGTGTTGCAAGAATGAAATCAATGTGGTTGCACTTTTGAGTGATCTTTTTCAATCTTTTGTTGACTAGCTGCATTTTGATGTGAGTCTTGCAATGAACATTGAACGTAAGCTTTTGATCTTTTCGGGCTGTGTTAAATAAGTGTATTCGAAGTGCCATGCATGGTGAGGTTTCACTTGAAAGCATGTGTGTGGAATCCTAGAATTTGCCTTGTTAGTCTAATTATCTAAACCTTGGTAAGTGTAAGGCATGATCTTAGGTAACAATTTTGAGAGTGAACCCAAATTTACATATCCTTGTGTGACTACCTTGTGAGGGTGTGTATCTATTTTTGCACCATTTGAGCCTAAACCATTTGTTCAAAACCATATTGAAACCCCTTGAGCTAAATTGTCCCTACCTTCTCACCCAAAATCCTTTTTGAAGCATTGGTTTGTTTGAATAGCCAACTTAGGCCAAAATCTTAAGTTAGGGGTGTGGAAAGGAAGGAGGAAGAAAAGTCAAGTGACAGGCAAAGAAAAATGAAATGAGACTTAACTTTGAAGTTTGTTACAAAAAGAAGGAACCCCTCCTTGTAAAAAAATTGAAAAATATGAGAGAAGAGAATTATTGTGATGAACAATGTTGAAAAATTGAAATGAAAAAGAGAGTTGATGGAATAAAAGAGGGTTCCCAATAAAATGATTGGCAAGACAAAGGTAGAGTTCTCAATACAAAAAGAATAAAAAGAACTTGAGAATAGATGAAAATGATTGCAACAATGCTTTGTAAAGGTGAAGTCAGTGAGCCAAATTAACCATACCTTAATCCTCAGCCCCATTACAAGCCTAAAAGACCCTTGAGATCTTGCTTGAACTAGGTTGTGTGATGATTGGAAAATATTGGAAAACCTATGGCATGAAGCTTGCATGTATTTCTCTTTTGAGAGAGTGATAGTTGCATTGATTCCTTATTTCTTCATTGATTTTCTTTGTGAGAGCATCGAATAAATCTTGATGTGAGAGTACTGGAATGCATTTGTTGAAACATAGTCTTGCATTATAAAAGAAGCTAAAGTGAGCTTGAGCTTGTGTTGAGACCAACTAGTCATCATTTAAAGCTTTTTTATCATGATTGAGTGTAGCATGTTTTTGAGAGTAGTCTTTTAATAGCACTTGCATGTTTGCTCTCATTTGGTACTGTTGTAGAGACCCTTGTTAAGCTGATTGTACTTTGATTTTCTTGAGGATAAACAAAAGTTTAAGTTGGGGGTGTTGATAAGTTGTAGATTTACACTCATTTGAGACCTATTTAGCTCAATAATTAGTGTCCTCAATGTCTAATTATGTCCTATTATAATGATTTTTTGATGATTTGCAGCTATGAAGGCTAAAGGACAAGGCAAGGATGAATGTTTGAAGGAATGGCCAAAAATGTAAAAAGAAGTGTAAACTATACATTCATGATCGCCAAACAAGAAAGGCGGATCGCCCAATGGGCTTTACCTCGCATAAAGTGATAGAACTCAGTTCTTGAATTAATTAAGGCAGGTAGGTGAACTAAAAGAGAAATGATGACACACCAAATGCAAAGGGAGAACAAGCTAACCATCGCCAAAGGTGACAGAACTTGGAGAAAAATTGAAAGCTTAAAAAGGAGAACAAAGGTAGTACTCGGCGATTCACCGAATGTGAAAGGCAGACTTAAATGAGCTCGCTGACTGAGGTTCAAAAATCCTGAAGCCTAAAGCAAGAGAAAGGAGAGCTGAAGAGCAGTAGGTGATCCATTGAATGTGATCGGCGAGCCCGACTAACGTCGCCTAATGGTCACGCATTGAGTTTTTGGGCCAAATTTTAGGAAACTATAAATAGCCCAATTAAGAGAGAAGTTAGAGAGTTTGAAAAATGTGAAAAAGAGTGAAGAATTCTGAATATTCTAGGGAGAGAAACACTTTACCATATGAAGAACATTTTCTAGTTTTGGTGGTTTCTACTTTGTTCTTGAAATTGATAAATTGAAGTTGAATTCAAAGTGGGTTTGCTTGTAATTACTTAATTTCATGTTACCCGTGGTCGCTTTCATGGAAGGTATAATCTCTTTACTTTTTGTGATGGGTGGCTAAAACCCAAGATCTAGGGGTGCAATTATGGGGTTGTGTTATGCTCTGCTTTGCTGCTGTTCATACATGCATTTGGACTAATTAGCATGGGGTTAACTTATGGGTTAAAGTTGCAAACTTAATTCGTACTTTCGATCTCCGATTGATGCTTGAAAGAGATTGATTGGCATGGGTAATTAACCCAATACTAACAATTTAGGTTTGATGTTTGTAACTAGCTTGAAAATAGAGGTTATGGGTCGGATCTATTTGCCCTATTTCTGCACCAAAAAGGGAGAATAGAGTAAGGTAGTAGGTTATTTATTAATGCACATAGATGAGACCGAAAGGAGATTCTATAAATTGATGCTTTGAGACCGAAAGGAGATTAGTATTATTAAAGATGACCCAGACTTTTCGTGAATGTTCAACACTATAGAGCAACCCAATTACCCCTATGTGACATTGATTTCCAATCCCTACACCCCTAGATTACTTGTTATTAATTGAAATTTCTAAATTCTTAGTTTAATTGCGACTTGTGACAACAAAATCCTTTTATTAAATTGGTGGAATGATCCACCCACTGCTTTTACTATTACAAATGAATGATTTTACAACTAATTGGTTTTAGAGAGTACTTTGAGTGTTATCACATTTGTGCTTGGATCAGTTAATCATCGATCAATCATTGTACCGCACCGATGGTAACACCGGTACTGAGGTTGCTTAGCTCCATTCAAGTTGGTGTTCAGCCAGCGAGATGCATGTTGGTTCCGGTAGGATGCTAGTTCCTTCACTAGTGTGTTTCAATGATTTTCGGCTTCAAATACATCAAACTTGCTTTTTCCAAAAAATGCCTACATCCAAGAGAACTAAGGCCTAGAACCCCTTCAATTAGCATTAAAATATGGTAATAATTCATGAATTTGAGTCTAATGAGTCTATAAAATACCAACTCATTACCTACATTCCAATTTCATTCTCTTCTTCTCCCTTAAACTTCGGCTTTTGGTCGGGTTTGATTCCTGGCCATTCATTTTACCAGGGCTCGAGGCTTAACACATTGCGATTAGCCAGGTTTCAGCCCTGACAGTAGGGTTTGGGCTCTTTGGAGTGCCTTAGCTGCGGTTCAAGTTTGGATTTTGTTCTTCCAAGTCCTATAATATATATAGTCTTAGCTAGGATAACTTTAGCTCTTCCATGTATTCATCGGGCTTATAGGGGTCCGTTTGGGTTATTTTCATTTCAATTGTGTACAAGTGTACCTTCTAGACTTATGGGGGTCCAGTTAGGTTTTAGTTAGCTACTTTACCTTATATTTCCACTTCATGTTAGATTATTGAGGCGCTTGGTTGGACATATCATTATTGTTACGTTCTTCTACCTCATTCATACCATTTACTCCTAGATTTACAATATGTATTTATCTTCCAAGTTCAGTAGATGTATGATGCCTATTGGGTACCCATCGTTTTGGTACTCATGCTACACTCTACATTTATTTTCCCATGATGCAGATCTAAGAACCAATTGACAACTTTTAGCTTATGCATAGCAACTGGATATTCATAGATCGAGGGTGAGTTGATGACATTTTAGTTTGACTCATCTCTATCTTATATAGTTTTGGCTAGTCTTTTTTATTAGAGAAAAGTTTGTAGTTATGTTGCTTATTTTGGAGTCTATACTAATTTTAGTAGCTTTGTACCATCGTCCACCAGGTCACAGTATTACATCTTGTATTGTTGTATTTAGTTATGGAATTTCTTTTCTTGCGCTATGCTTTTCCTTATTATGTTGTTATTTTCTTTGATTTTGAACTTTTTCCCTCTAGACACATTACTTGCCATTTCAAGATATAAGTTGGCTTAGCTACCGGTGGGTGTTGATGAGTCGGAGATTTTGATTTGTTCGAGGCCTTTTACTTCAACAAATAGTATCCTCACTACCTTTTTATATCCATATCTAATGATTAATTTTTTCTTTGTAGCTATGAAGGCTTAAGGACAAGGCAAGGATGAATACATGCAAAAAGATGCCAAAAACATGGAAAAACAAAGAAAATGTGAAGTTGATGCTCGCTAAAGGGACTTGGCGACTCGCAAAAATTGCTAGACCTCACCGAAAATGACAAGAGTCTTGTACTAGAAAGCTCAAGGTAGGTCGGTGAGAAGTAGGAAAAAACGGTGACTCTTCGACCTCTGTTGGTGAGATGAAAACTACTTGCCAAAATTGACAGAACAGCTGAGCTAAAATGAAGATAAAAAAGGTGAGCTTAGGTGATAGTCGGTGACTCACCGAATGTGAACGGTGATGTCCATCAGGCTCGCCAACTAAGGTTTAAACACCTGAAGCCTGAAGTCAAGAAAGAAATGGGAGAAGTAGTACAAGTCAGTGAGTCTTAAGCAAGCTTGCATTCTATTTTTGGTGGAATTTGTAGCTGGATTTTTAGATTTGAAGTTGTAATTCAATAATTCAGATGCTTGAGAATGTTTTTGGTATAATTCTATTAATTTCAGCATGATTAGCTACAACCCCGATTCTAGGGTGTGCAATTAAAGATGGATATTGATTAATTTAGTGGAATTTTGTGTATTGCTCTATTTTACATTAGTTTTTATGGATTCAAACTGATTGTCATGTGTTAATTCATGAATTAAGGTTGCAGTCTTGATTTTACTTTAGATATTCATGCATTACTTAGAAAAGGTCACATAAAGTGGGTAATTAGTTTGATTCTTGAATATTAGATTTGAATTCCTTGTTTGCTTGAGAAAAGAAATTTGGGGTTTCATTTCTAAGTACTAGATTTTCTTGAAAAAGAAAATCTATGTTAAGGCAATGGATTATTTAGTAGATTCGACATGGGAGGGTCTGAAAAGTACTCCTATGATAAGCTTGTTATGATTGAGAAATGCAATGTGTGTTTGAGACCAGTCTTTTCATGACCCAAAAGTTGAAGTCATGAGGGAAAACACCTCGAGAACAACAATTTGGTGTGTAAGACGAATACAAGACTTCCAAAGGGAAGTCAGACGACAACCGAAGAGAAACGAAAAACAACAAAGAAGCTCCCATAATCTGGTATCATAAGCATAAAGAGCATCTAATACATTTCTAAAATTTGAAATACATCTCAAGTCTTCGAAAAGAAATTAAAGACTGTAAGTGATAGATGGACCAATACCGATCCAAAAAGCAGGATCCCACCACAACTCCAAATGGGCAGAAATCGCTAGATTTGATCAACCGCTACGAAGATCAACCTGACTAGAATCTACATCAAGAAGATAACAGAAGTTGGGGTTAGCATAATCCACATACTCAATAGGTCTATAAGCAACTAATCAAACTTAAGAAATTAACTATGAAACGCTTCCATCTGCATAACAAAGAATCACATTACAGCGTTAGTGCCGCCAATATATATAGTAACAGTGCGAATAGGGTAAACACATAAGGCTACAGATAATACTCATAGAAACAGATAAGCAAGTTACACAATACAATAAAGCTAGCCAATTCAGTGCAACAAGATGATGAAATGATGAGGTGTAATTAAGGTTATCACACAACCTGTCCTATACACCTAGTCGAGCTTTAGCTTCCAGAAAAGGACCCATGGGGGACTAACAGTCCATATACCAATCTCGAAATCCCAATATCCCATCAACTTGCCACCTAACTCATGGTCAAGGATAAATGTAAGGTGTCTCATTTTCTTTCTCAAAAATAATATTTCTCCACTTTCTCATATTCCCATGAATAGTGATATGCTGAATGAGGATGAATGCATCATAAGACATACGATAGAAAGGCATAATCAACTAATCAAGGATTTGAATTGCACAAAGTTCCCAGACTCAATAAGTCATGAAATATGTCCTCTTATGATAGGGGTAGTAGAAGAGTCCATTTGAAATCAGCCTTTACCACATAAAAAGCATTTCTTTCATTTTAAGATTATCAAAAATCAATTCAAGCTTCTAACTTGGGCATCTCAATGTTAAATATTAAAATAGGCCACACAACCCCTCACTTGGGCAAATTATCAAATACCACAGGTTTTCAACAACAAAAATTATGGGTATCACACGATGCCTTCACACAGGCTAAGCATCACAAATAGGCCTCACACGGGCTAAACAAGAAAGTCAACACTTACCAACCTCTAAAATTCATACTACAACTCATTTCACAGGTGACTTCTTAAGAAAGATTAACTACTCATCTCAATCTAAGAGAGGGATATCCAAACCTACCTTGAAGGCGGAAACTTCACCTGAACAACTCTATTGGAAAACTCGCTCTACCACACGATCACCAAAATGATCCCCAACTATCAAGAATAGAAAGGGTTCATCAAAAGGAGTCTAATGATACCATAATGACAATATTAGGAATCCGGGGTAAAACAGTCCAAAAATTACTTTAGAAATTAGAAGGGTAAAATTAGGTTTTTATTCAAAGAATACAATCTATAATCAAAGAGGAACTCGTGGTTGAAAACCCCATTAAAATCGATCAAGAAATGAGCTCCGATTCCGCTACCACATTTACCTTAAATTCCAACCATCTATGCTGCCTTATGTTCAAATTTGGTTGAGAAAAGAGATATTTAAGGCTACGATGGTTGGTAGAGGCTTTACAATGTACACCATAAAGAAAATGCCTCCATAACTTCAAAACGAAGACCACCGCTGCTAAATCTGAATCATGAGTAGGGTAGTTCTTCTCATGCACCTTCAACTGTTGAGAAGCATAGGCTATGGCTATCCCTTTTCGCATCAATACACCACCTAGACCAACACTCGAAGCATCACAGAATACCATAAATGCCACACCCTCCTCGAGTAATGATAGGTGTTGAGGTTAATAAATCCTTGAGCTTTTGAAAGCTCGCCTCACACTAATTGGTCCACTGAAATACTACGATTTTCTGAGTCAACTTAGTCAATGGAGCTGCTACAGAATAAAAACTCTGAATGAACCGATGATAATAGCCAGCTAACCCAATGAAACTTTGAATCTCGGTAAGGGAAGTAAGTCTAACCCAATCACGAACTACCGCAACCTTGGCCTGATCAACCATAATACCTTCCTTGGTCACCACATGACCCAAGAAAGCCATGGACTCAAGCCAAAACTTGAACTTGGAGAATTTTGCATACAACTTCTCCTCTTTCAATCTCTGAAGTATGATCCTCAAGTGACAAACATGATTGGCCTCATTCTTGGAATAAACCAAGATATCATTAATAAATACAATCATAAAGAAATCTAAATAAGGCTGAAATACTCAGTTCATCAACTCCATAAAAGTGGCCTGGGCATTAGTCAATCCAAAGGACATGACTACAAACTCATAATGCCAATAACGAATCTTGAATGCAATCTTCGGGATATCAGAATCTCGAACTCTCAACTGATGGTAGTTCGACCTCAAGTCAATTTTGGAGAACGCTGATGCACCCTGAAACTGATCAAACAAATCATCAATGCGGGGAAGAGGATATGTATTCTTTACCATAGCCTTATTCAACTGTTGATAATCGATATACATCCTCATACTACAATCCTTCTTCTTCACAAATAAGACCGGTGCGCCCCACAGTGAAACTAGGCCAAATAAACCCTTTCTATAATAAGTTCTCAAATTGAGCCTTCAGTTCTTTCAACTCCACTGGGGCCATCTGGTAAAGAGAGATGGAAATGGGCTTAGTGCCCAGCTCTAAGTCAATCACAAAAATCGATGTCGCGATCTGGATGAACACCTAGTTAGTCAGTAGGAAACACATCCATGAATTCTCTCACCAATCTCGTGGTCTCTAAAGGGGATGAACTTCTAGTAATATCACGAAAATAGGCCAAATATGATAAGCATCCCTTCTCCATCATACGATGGGCACGAAGAAAAGATATCACTCCCTTTGGATACGAACTTAGAGTATCCTTCCACACTACTCGAGGTAAGTTGAGATAAGTTAAGGTCACGATCTTAGCATAACAATCCAAGATCGTATGATAGGGACATAACCAGTCTATACCCAATGTCACATCAAAATCAAGCATATCAAGTAAAAGCAGGTTTTCCCGAGTCTCACTATCAGAAAATATCACTACACACCCCCGGTACACCTGATCCACCATTAAAGAATTGCCTACCAAGGTGGAGACACTAATAGGCACAGCAAGGGACACACACACATTATCAATACCTATAAAAAAATAAGAAGACACGTAAGAGTAGGTCAATTCGGGATACAATATTATTATAACAGAACGATGGCAGACTGGGATGTTACTTGTGATCACTACTTTTGAGGTCTCCGCCTCGGATCTACCCGATATAGCATAGAACTATCTACAATCACTAGTAGTCTAAGAGCCACCACGAGCACTGCCTCGAGCTCTCTGAGCTCCACCCTTAGTACCACCTCTATCACCTGTGAAGTACCTCATACCGTTGGAGCTGGCATAGAATGAGTAGCATGTGATCCTAACAAGGTAGTAGAAGGAGCACGTCTGGGGTAGTCCTTTGCCTTGTGACCAAACTCCTCACAAACATAACAACCATGAGGACTTGAACCCCATTGAGAGTAACTAGAATATTTTGAACGCCCTGCCTAACTTAAAGATCCACTATACATACCCTAACAAGTCTGACTAGGCCTGGGTCCAACAACACCATTTGTTCTCTGAATCACGGCCTGTATTGGTCTACCCTGATAACCATGTGAGCCCTGGTCCATATAATCTCTACCTCTAGATGAATGACTTTTGGCTAACCATGGCGATGAAACCTCTTTGTGCCACTACCCTGTCTAACATGTCATATACTCTCGATTATTTTGGCATGATCAATAATTCTCTGGAACGTACCACCTGATAACACAAGAGATGTTGTGGCCTCCTGGAGATAACCGATGAACCCTTAACCCACTTACGAATCCACTCAAATTCTATAGGGATACTCAACATGCCATAATGGGACAGCTCATAAAATGGACCTCGTCCTCAGAGACTAATAAGGAACCCTGCTCCAATCTATCGAACTCATCCCTGCACTGATCTTGAAAGCTATATGGCACAAACTTCTCCTGAACACTTCAGTAAATTACTCCCAATCCATCACAGGAGAACTGACGTGTCTGCGAGCGAAAATTGATCTCCACCACCTTGGCCACTGTCTAAAACTGATAACAGGTGTAAGCCACTCCATGTGCCTTAAGATACCCAGGTTGAACAACATGTCCTGGCACTTGGTCAAGAAGTCATAAGACTTCTCTCCGGCTGTACCATCAAACCTAGGAGGTGCCAATCTAACAAATCTCTCAAAGCTCTTCTACTCGGCAACCAACATAGCTGCACTAGCAGAACTAGGTGGAGATGCGAATCTCAGAGGTGCCATAAAAGGTACTAAAGAGGAACCATGAGTCTAAAATCCCATACGAGGCCCCAAAATTGGTGGTGTAGCACCAACTATAATAGGAGAACCTGTAGTACCCGAAAGAATACCAGAAGGAAGTGTACTATCAAATCTAGCCAATAACCTGATGATCAACTCCTAAAGCATCAGTGTGGTATCGAGAACCAAAGGAGACTGGGTCGGTCCTCTCTCCTTAGCCCACTACATAATAACATCATCTTGCTCATAAACAGGCTCAGGTGATGCCTCCCTAGCTAGTCATCGAGTAGGTGTTGCCCCTCTTACTAAGCCACGACCCCTAACTCCACTAAGTCCCCTGCCTCGCCCACGATCTGGGGTTCGAGCAGCAAGTATGGCCTCGCCCTCTGAGACAGTGGCTCTATTCCTCGCCATCGGCGCAGAGAGAATAGATTCGAGGCATACAGCACTTGAGAGGAATAATTTGCATGAAAGGAATCAAAGGAAAGGAATTTCTCCTACTAGGTATCTTGTAGCCTTTTCAAGATAAGTACGAATGTCTACATATTGATCCGCAAGACTCTACTAGACACCCTGCTCTTTAAACCAGTGAACCTAGCACTCTGATACCAATTTGTCATGACCCAAAAGCTAAGGTCATGAGGGCACACACCCCGAGAACCTAATTTGGTGTGTAAGCCAAAAAAAATAACACATAGAAGACTTCCAAAGGGAAGTTAGGCCACAACCGAAAAGAAACAAAAAACAACAAAGAAGTTCCTAAAACCCGATTTCATAAGCATAAAAAGCATCTAATACATTTTTAGAATCTAAAATACATTTCAAGTCTTCGAAAATAACTTAAAGGTTGTAAGTGATAGATGGAGACCAATGGGGATTCGAAAAGTAGGATCTCACCACAACTCCAAATGGCAAGAAATTTCCAGATCCGATCAATCGCTACGAAAATCACCCTGACTAGGATCCGCATCAAGAAGATAACAGAAGTAGGGGTGAGCAGTGTTTTAAATGGCAGGGGCGTGAGGAGGGATATTTTACTTAGCATAGGGCGAGGCGTAAGCCTCAAAACATGGGGCATAAGCCATATGGATCTTTAAATTTTTAATTTACAATACAGTATAGTAATATGATAGCACAAAATTATAAAAATACATCAATAGTTTGAAATAATTACAAACATGGTTAAGGAAACTCATAAAAAATAAAACTTTCTAACATGATTATACAAGTATAAATAATCTAATATCCTAGCTTTGTCATAATAAAAGAATTATTATTTATAAAAATACATTATTATCATACTATACAATTTACCCTCCTAAAAGAAAATAATTAATAAAACTTACTAGTATTATAATAAAAAATATCACTCCATCATTAATAAAAATAAAATTACTTTCAAATAGCTAAATAAAATATGATAATTTTGAGACATATGACAAAAAACATAAAGACCACTAATAAGTGAGAAAGTAAAATTTTGCTATGTATTGTTAAAAGAATGTTACATAATATATAGTTGTCACAACCCAAGGTTCCCCCTAGATGTTACATGGCGTACAAGACCCCGAGAGGCCTCATACAAGACCTTAGCATACATTACATACAAGATAATAGAGAATAAAATTTCGAAAGAGAATTTCATATCAAAGTTTTTTTTAAAAACAGAAACAGCGGAAGTCTACATCTCATGTCTCAAAGCCAATCGATCATAGAAAGTAATGTTGGGACGTAACCCAATACAATCCAAAAATTGAAAGGAAATACCTGAAAGAAAAAGAAATAAGAGCTAGGCTATGTCCTCGGATGGATGAGGACTCACCAAGTCTTCTATCAACTCTCTAATCAAGCTCTAGCCACGAGTGGAAGGTGAATCTCCACGTCCTACACCAAAGAAGTTAATGTAGGCAAAAGTATGCGTTAGCACAATTAGGTACTAAGTATGATAGCAATGCACATAAACACATAAATCGAGCTAGAGAGAGAGACATAATCATGACATGCAATGGCCAAGCTAAAAACATGATAAACATGAGAAAAATGAAACGTAAAGCATATATCAAGGCCAAAGCAAGCTAAATCATCTTTCTTTCTTTTCTTTACTTCATCCTGAAAACACTTGTTCATTAGTTTTTGGGGAAAAGTCTTAACCGACATATAAGACCATGTGAGCTACCAACATGGAATCCGGTGTCTACCCCACACCGAAAAGAGGTGTCCTACTTGCAAAGGTAAGACCATGAACTTCTTAGCTTATGTGGATCCACTAGCTCATGTCTATCATAGACCATCACCCTATAGGGGGATATAGGTTATAGGACATGGGTAATCACCACTTGTCCACTCGGTACTAAGAATACTTCCCACGGATTAATCATAGTTCATTTATCATAGGTAGACATGGGTACTCGCCTCTTGTCTACATTAGTCATAAGTTCATTAGCGGTAGACTTGGGTAATCGCTGCTTTGTCTACATTAGGGAACATGGGTAATCGCCTCCTGTCCCTTCATTAGAATAGCTCCTTAAGAACATGGGTAATCACCTTTTGTTCTTCTAGTAGTCATGTTGGGAGAATTACGTGAGAAAATCTTTCACCACTCAACCATAACATCATGAAATCATAAATTTGGTACCTTACTCTCAAAGCACCTCTTAACTCATTATCAACTTCATATGAGACATGCATGAGTTCATTAGCTTTATCTTTACTTAGTTCATCATGCTCATAGTTCATAGATCATAGAGTTCATATGGGTTCATGCAAATTCAACCCATATCATGCAAATTGATGCAAGCTCACGCTTAGAAAGTCATAATTAAGACAATTTACCCATACTAGAAGGAACTCACATAATAGAGGAAAAATCATGCTTTTGACTTGATCATTCTAAATTCATAAGATTATCCTGGATTCATTCATAATTCATGCTTGATTTCATAGAGAATTCATAAACTTCATCAAATCATAGCTCAACCCAACAATCGAAGCATAGATTATCAAATTGGGGAGAATTAGCTTGGGATCATGGGGGTTCATGCAACCTTTACATCAAATCATGTAATTCACACTAATTCGTGCACTAAGTTACTTTATCACGCTAGATCGTGCACTAGGAATCATAAAATCAATAATTGAAATCATAATTGAAGAACCCACAATGATTGATCAAGCCCTAGTTTACTTAAAGGGATTTGAACCTTGAAATTCATGAAGAAAATGGAGGGCCCAATGGAGGAAGCAACTCCATTGGTTAATACCATCATACCTTAGAAAAGCCCACTAGAAATTGGAGGAGATTGGGTGACCTTCAATGGAGGACTTAGATTCTTCTTCTTCCTTGAGCTAGAGAGAATTTCTTTTAGAGAGAGAAATATTTGAGAGGTGAATATAGGGAATGAGTTAGAATGAAGTGATTTAGGTATAGAAAACTATATATAGGACCTTCATTAAGGGTAAAACCGACTTAGTTAATTAGGGAATTAACCAGGGAAAAGACAAAAAAGCCCTTAATTAAAAACTGTCGAGGCCCATCTACGGTAAGGACCTACGGTCCGTACATCCATTGACGGACCATCCTATTGAACCGTCAAAAGATTCATGAACATGCATAAAATCAAGGAATCATGGAAATCAACTATGACACATGGGACCAAAAGAATGAACCATGAGGATCAAGATACCTCAAGCTAGAGTAGGATCGGAAGGAAAGAGATGAGGATATCATATTGGCCTCGGCCTCCCAAGTAGCACCCTCAACCCATTGATTCCTCCATAGAACTTTCACGGAAGCAATTTTTTTATTTCTTAACTTCCGGACTTGCCGGTCTAAAATCTCAACCGGAACTTCTTCATAAGAAAGACTATCCTTTATGCCAAGATTTAGAGGTCGGATCACCAACACACTTTTTCAACAATGAGACATGGAAAATCGGGTGCACTGATGCCAAATCATTAGGCAAGTCAAGCTCATAAGCAACCCTTCCAATACGTCTCAAAATCTTATATAGGCCTACATAACGAGGACTAAGCTTCCCTTTCTTCCCAAATCTCATTACACCCTTCATGGGTGAGATTTTTAAGTAAACCCAATCATCAACATCGAATTCTAATTCTCTTCTTCTAACATCGGCATAGGACTTTTGTCGACTTTGGGCAGTTTTCAACCTTTCCCTAATAAGTCAAACTTTCTCCATAGCCTGTTGCACCAACTCCGGGCCTATCAAAGCAACTTCACCAACTTCAAACCAACCTATAGGAGATCTACACCTCCCACTATAGAGAGCTTCAAATGGAGTCATACCAATACTAGAATTGTAGCTATTATTATACGCAAACTCAATTAAAGGCAAGTGATCATCCCAAGTACCCTTGAAATCAATTACACAAGCTCTCAACATATCTTCCAAAGTTTGAATAGTACGCTATTCTTTCCCATCAGTTTGGGGATGAAAGGCCGTACTAAGCTTAACACGAGTACCAAGGCCTTTTTGGAACGACTTCCAAAATTGAGAAGTAAATTGTGCACCACGATCGGAGATGATGGATAAAGGCACTCCATGCAGCCTAACCATCTCCCTCAAATACAACTTAGCATAATCCTCCACCGAATAAGAAGTTTTGACGGGAATGAAGTGGGTTGACTTCGTCATTCTATCAACAACAACCCAAATCAATCGTATTGTCACTTCATGCGAGGCAAACCCACAATAAAATCCATATTCACATCTTCCCATTTCCAAGTAGGAATACTAATATCTTGGGTCAAACCTCTCGGCCTTTGATGCTCAACGTTCATTTGTTGACAATTAGGGCTCTTAGCCACAAACTCTGCAATATCTTTCTTCATTCCGTTCCACCAATAAATTTCTTGCAAATCACCATACATTTTGGTAGCTCCTGGGTGGATGGAATATCGAGAACTATGGGCTTCCGATAAAATCTGCTCTCTTAAGCCCTCTACATTGGGAACACACAAACGACCTTGATATCGAAGCACACCATCTCCCCCTTGGGAGAAAACCTCTATGGACTTCTTGAGTACCGCTTCCTTTAGTTCAACTAAGTTAGGATCAAGATCTGGTTTAGCCTTCACATCATGCACAAAAGAGGATTCGGAACCATTAGAACCGTAACACCACCCTTAGTAGAATCAACCAATCTAACACCCAATCGAACCAATCCATGGACATCGCGAACCAACTCTTTCTTATCATTTTCAACATGAGCAACACTACCCATAGATAATCGACTAAGAGCATCCGCCACCACGTTAGCCTTACCGGGGTGATAAAGAACACTCATATCATAGTCTTTTAACAACTCAAGCCACCTTCTTTGGCGAAGATTCAAATCTTTCTGTTTAAACACATATTGCAAGCTCTTATGGTCGGTGAAGACATCTACATGTACCCCATACAAATAATGTCGCCATATTTTCAAAGCTAACACAACTGTCGCTAATTCCAAATCATAAGTAGGATAGTTCTTTTCGTGCACCTTAAGTTGCCTTGAAGCATAAGCAATGACTTTCCCATTTTGGATATGAACACATCCTAGCCCAATTCTCAAGGCATCACAGTAAGCTACAAAACCATCAGATCCTTCCGGTAGAGTCAATATCGGAGCCGAAGTAAGTAAATCTTTCAATTCTTTGAAACATTTTTCACATGCCTCAGACCATACGAACTTAACCTTCTTTTGATTCAAAGGCATCAATGGAGAAGCAATAGATGAAAACCCTTCAACAAACCTCCTATAATAACTGGCTAAGCCCAAGAAACTACGGATATCCGAAGGTGATAAAGGTCTAGGCCAATTCTTAACCGCTTCCGTCTTCTTAGGATCTACCTCAATGCCCTTACCAGAAACAATGTGACCAAGAAAAGTCACGAACCTTAACCAAAACTCACATTTATTAAACTTCGCAAAGAGTTGTTGGTCCTTGAGGACTTGCAACACAATCCTCAAATGATTAACACGTTCACCCTCATTCTTTGAGTAGATCAAAATGTCGTCAATAAACACAATCACAAACATGTCAAGGTATTGCTTAAACACTCTATTCATCAAGTCCATAAATTCGGCTGGAGCATTTATCAACCCAAACGACATTACCAAGAACTCGTAGTGACCATACCTAGTCCGGAAAGCCATTTTCGGAATATCATCTTCCTTTACCCTTAGTTGGTGATAGCCCGAACGAAGGTCGATCTTAGAGAAATAACTAGCCCCTTGAAGTTGATCGAACATGTCATCTATCCTTGGTGGAGGATACTTATTCTTAATGGTAACCTTGTTCAATTGGCGATAGTCAATACACATACGGAGTGAACCATTTTTCTTCCTTACAAACAAGATCGGAGCACCCCATGGAGAAATACTTGGCCGAATGAAACCCTTATCCAACAAGTCATTCAATTGCTCTTTTTGTTCCTTAAGTTTTGTCGGAGCCATTCTATAAGGAGGAATAGAAATAGGTTGCGTATCTAGGAGGAGGTCAATGGCGAAGTCTATTTCCCTTTCGAGAGGAATACCGGGCAAGTCATCGGGAAACGCTTCCGGAAACTCATTAACAACGGGGACCGACTCAAGAGTAGAGGTCTCGGAATCTATATCCCTCACCCTAACAAGATGGTAAAAGCACCCCTTAGAGATCATCTTTCTAGCCTTTAGATAAGAAACAAATTGACCTCGAAACATAGAATTTCCCCCCTTCCACTCTAGGATAGTCTCATTTGGGAATTGAAATTTGACCATTCGGGTCCTACAATCAATCGAGGCGTAACAAGAATGCAACCAATCCATCCCAAGAATAACATCAAAATCTAGCATATCAAGCTCTACAAAATCAACATGAGTGACTCTATGGGATAAGGAGACGAAAAAATCTCTATAAACTCTCTTAGCCATGATAGATTCTCTAATCGGAGTAGAGACACGAAAAGTATCTAGCAACACATCCGGAACAACATCAAACCTCATAGCCACATATGGCATCACAAAAGACAAGGTATCACCGAGATCAAGCAAAGCATAAACAATTAAATGGAAAACTCTTAACATGCAGGTAACCACATCGGGAGAGCTCTCTTGCTCATGACGAGCCTGAAGTGCATAAAATTGGTTTTGCTTCTGATTCCCACTAGAACTTGACGGATTTTTGGATTGAACGCGTCGACGGTTATCCTTTTCATTCTTAGCCGCTAAGGGGAAATCCCTTATCTTGTGATCCATCTTACCACAGCCAAAGTATGCATTAGAACCGGCTAGACATTTGCCCTCATGCTTTCTTCCACACTTAGGATAAGTAGACAATGAAGAACCACCACCATTTCCTCCTTGAGACTTGGGGTTAGACACCCTATCATTGTTGGACTTAGGAGGAACATGGGATGAGCCTTGGCCGAAGAACCTTTGTTGAAATCTAGGATGACCATGTCCATCGGACCTTGCATGGGAAAAGTTACCATCTTCGGTCCTAGCCCTCTTGGTCTCCCTTGACCTTTCCTTAAGCTTTTCTTCTTCAATTTGTTCGGCATAAACCATGAGGTGAGAAATATCCATGTCATGCACAAGCATGGTGGTGCGGCACTCTTTCACCAACATATCGGACACTCCCGACACAAACTTGCTCATTCTTGCCCTTGGGTCGGCAACTATGGATGGAGCACATCTAGCCAATTGTGTGAACTTCAATGCATACTCCTTCACACTCATATTTTCTTGTCGAAGGTTGATAAACTCAAGCACCTTAGCCTCTCTCTTTTCAAGAGGGATGAACCTATCAAGGAAAGCAACCTTGAATTTCTCCCAATCAAGAGGACCCTCATTAATCGCCCTCTCACTCTTCCATTGATTGAACAAAATTTGGGCAACACCCTTGAGTTAATAAGCGGCCAACTCCGCCTTTTCTTTCGGCGTCACTCCCATGATCATCAACACCTTGTACACTTCATCGATAAACTCTTGAGGATCTTCCTTAACCCTAGAGCCATGAAATTTTGGAGGATTCATTCTGGTAAAGTCCCTCACTCTTGACGCAGCCGTACCCATATTTGGGTTCACGGGAGCCACCACCTCTCTATTGGCTTGGGCCGTCACGGCTTGAGCCAACACTTGGAAAGCAGCCCTAAACTCCCCATTAGTCACTTTTTCCGCCAAAGGGTCGGCCGAAACTTGAGGAGCTTAAGGAGGAGCTTCTTGTTCCACATTCTCTCCCATGTTTCTTCTAGCGTAAGCTCTTCGGGTCGCCATATCCTGAAACGCGTAGGATAGGGATTAGGAGAGAGATATACAGAGTTAAACTCTATGGCATGACTTAAGAGTAATGAAAGAAGTTAAATTATTTAAACGTCTTATAGCCTCTAATTCATAAATGTGGCGCGCTTCACACTCATGAACAACACTATACTTGAAGCGGCTTATGAGAAATCCTAGGATCTTTCTAAAACCTTGTGCTCTGAATACCAAGTTTATCAGTACCAAGGTACCCCCTAGATGTGACATGGCGTATAAGACCCCGAGAGGCCTCACACAAGCCCTTAGCATATATTACATACAAGATAATAGAGAATATAATTTTGAAAGAGAATTTCATATCAAAGTTGTTTTTTAAAAGAAACAGCGGAAGTCTACATCTAATGTCTCAAAGCCAATCTATCATAGAAAGTAAGTTGGGACGTAACCCAATACAATCCAAAAACTGAAAGGAAATACATGAAAGAAAAAGAAATAAGAGTTAGGCTATATCCTCGGATGGATGAGGACTCACCAAGTCTTTTATCAACTCTCTAATCAAGCTCTAGCCACGAGTGGAAGGTGAATCGCCACGTCCTACACCAAAGAAGTTAATGTAGGCAAAATTATGCATTAGCACAATTAAGTACTAAGTAGGATAGCAATGTACATAAAAACATAAATCGAGCTAGAGAGAGAGACATAATCATGACATGCAATGGCCAAGCTAAAAACATGAGAAACATGAAACGTAAAACTTATATCAAGGCCAAAGCAAGCTAAATCATCTTTCTTTCTTTTCTTTACTTCATCCTGAAAACACTTGTTCATTAGTTTGTGGGGAAAAGACTTAACCGACATATAAGACCATGTGAGCTACCAACATGGAATCCGGTGTCTACCCCACACCGAAGAGCGGTTTCCTACTTGCCAAGGTACGACCATGAACTTCTTAGCTTATGTGGATCCACTACCTAGTGTCTATCATAGACCATCACCCTATGGGGGCACATAGTTTATGGGACATGGGTAATCGTCACTTATCCACTCGGTACAAAGCATACTTCCCACGGATTAATCATAGTTCATTTATCATAGGTAGACATGGTACTCACCTCTTGTCTACATTAGTCATAAGTTCATTAGTGGTAGACTAGGGTAATCGCCGCTTTGTCTACATTAGGGAACATGGGTAATCACCTCTTGTCCCTACATTAGAATAGCTCCTTAAGAACATGGGTAATCGCCTCTTGTTCTTCTATTAGTAATGTTGGGAGAATTACATGAGAAAACCTTTCACCACTCAACCATAACATCATGAAATCATAAATTTGGTACCTTACTCTCAAAGCACCCCATAACTCATTATCAACTTCATATGAGACATGCATGAGTTCATTAGCTTTATCTTTACTTAGTTCATCATGCTCATAGTTCATAGATCATAGAGTTCATATGGGTTCATGCAAGTTGAATTCATATCATAAAAATTGATGCAAGCTCATGCTTAGAAAGTCATAATTAAGACAATTTACCCATACTAGAAGGAACTCACATAATAGAGGAAAAATCATGCTTTTGACTTGATCATGCTAAATTCATAAGATTATCCTGGATTCATTCATAATTCATGCTTAATTTCATAGAGAATTCATAAATTTCATCAAATCATAGCAACAATCAAAGCATAGATTATCAAATTGTGGAGAATTAGCTTGGGATCATGGGGGTTCATGCAACCTTTACATCAAATCATGTAATTCACACTAATTCGGGCACTAAGTTACTTTATCACGCTAGATCGTGCACTAGGAATCATAAAATCAATAATTGAAATCATAATTGAAGAACCCAGAATGATTGATCAAGCCCTAGTTTACTTAAAGGGATTTGAACCTTGAAATTCATGAAGAAAAGGGAGGGCCCAATGGAGGAAGCAACTCCATTGGTCAATACAATCATACCTTAACAAAGCCCACTAGAAATTGGAGGAGATTGGGTGACCTTCAATGGAGGACTTAGCTTCTTCTTCTTCCTTGAGCTAGAGAAAATTTCTTTTAGAGAGCGAAATATTTGAGAAGTGAATTTAGGGAATGAGTTAGAATGAAGTGATTTAGGTATAGAAAACTATATATAGGACCTTCATTAAGGGTAAAACCGACTCAGTTTTTTAGGGAATTAACCAGGGAAAAGACCAAAAAGCCTTTAATTAAAAACTGTCGGGGCCCATCTAAGGTCAGGACCTACGGTCCGTACATCCATTGACGAACCGTCTTGTTGAACGGTCAAAAGATTCAGAAAGTTGGTATTTGGGGACCCTGCAATGACGGTTTCAATCTACGGTTGGTAGGTCCATATACGGACCGTACACCTCAACCGTAGATCACAGCCTGAGGTTCGAGAATTTAACCAAGTGTGGGGGACATCTACGGTTACTTTCTACGGACCGTCAACTGACTCACGATCCATCCTGCTACTCCGTAGATCACACTTCAGAGACTTAGAATTACTGAAATTGACAGAGCCATTGACAGCTCCTCACCTACGGCCCGTCAATTTGACTACGGCTGCATTTTCATTCCTTGGAAAGCTAGGGTATTACAATAATCACTCTCACAGTGCTACCAAATAGTAAAGATGTGATACTACAATTGTTATTTGAGTTACGCTCAATCTTTTTATTTCTATAGATTAAAAACCTATTAAGTATCATTCATTTATTCAAGAAATATGAGGGTCAACAATGTTAACTAAAGAATTTAACACATAATTTGTGTAAGATATGTTATGAAAGCCTTAAGCATTGGGTGTTGAGCGTGCTTTGGGCGTATAGTCGGGAGCTTAGGGCGTAAGTCTTACAAAACTAAGCCCCACACTTGAGTCTTAGAGCATTCTTCTAGAGCCCCACCCCGAGGCAAGCCCTAAGGCGAGTCCCAACAGAGTCTTTTAAAACACTAGGGGTGAGTACAATCCACCTGCATACAGAAAAGTCCCATTCCAACATCGGTGATGCTAATTTATATAGTAATGGCATGAATAAGTTAAATACATAAGGTTACTTATAATACTCATATCAACAAATAAGCAAGTTATACAACACACCAAAGCTGGTCAATGCAATGCAATGAGATGATGAAATGATGAGGTCGAATCAAGGCTATCGCACAACCTGTCATATACACCTTGTCGAGCTTTAGCTTCTATACAAGGACTTATGGGGACTCGCAGTCCATATACCAATCTCAAAAAATCCTAATATCCCATCAACATGCCACCTAATTGTGGTCAAGGATAAATGTAAGGTGTCTCATTTTCTTTCTCAAAAATAATATTTCTCCACTTTCTCATATACCCGTGAATAGTGATATGCTGAATGAGGATGAATGCATCACAACACATACGACACAAAGGCTTAATCAAGGACTTGAATTGCACAAAGTTCCCACACTTAATAATTCATGAAACACGTCCTCATATGATAGGGTAGTAGAAGAATCCATTTGAAATCAGTCATTACCAAATAGAAAGCATTTCTTTCATTTTAAGATGATCACATATCAATTCAAGCCCTAAGTCGGGCATCTCAATGTCAAATATTAAAATAGGCCGCACAGCTGCTCACTCGGGCAAATTCTCAAATACTATAAGTTTTCAACAACAACAATTAAGGGTATCACACGAGGCCTCCACATAGGCTAAGCATCACAAATAGGCCTCGCATGGGCTAAACAAGAAAGTCAACACTTACCAGCCTCTAAAACTCATACTACAACTCATTTAATAGTTCACTTCTTAAGAAAGATTAACTACTCATCTTAGTCTAAGAAATGGATAGCCAAACCTACCTCGAAGGCTGAAACATCACCCGAACAACTCTATTGGAGCACTCCCTCTACCACAGGATCACCGAAACGATCTCCAACTATCAAGAATGTAAAGGGTCTATCAAAAGGAGTCCAACGATACCCATAATGACAATATTAGGAATCGAGGGTAAAACAGTCAAAAAATAACTTTGTAAATTGGAACAGTAAAATCAAAAAAAAATTCAAAAAACACAATCTACAATCAAAGAGGAACTCGTGGTTGAAAACCCCATAAAAATTGATCAAGAAATGAGCTCCAATTCATAAAAATACCAATTTTCCACCTTAGGGGAAAATTCCAAAACCCACATTGAAATCAAGATTTAAAAGGTGTTTCATATGATAAAAATTGAAGGAAACAAAAGAGAGTTGATAGGGGAACTTACCCACATGAATTTCTCCAAGAAAAACTTCCAAGAATCACCTCTCTTAAGCTCAAATCGAGTGGAAATTGAGGAAATAGGAGAATTGGGGAGAATCTCGAATTTAGGATCTATCAATGTGAAAATTGGTCATCACATTCGTGAGACCCTTTTCCGTGACTGCAAAGGCTAAAGGATGGGCTCATCGTGAACGTGAGTCGATGGGCCATGATTGCAAAGACCACAAAGAAGACACATCACAATCGCAAGCCAATGGACCGCGATCTCGAAGGTCAAAATGACCTGCACCAGAAACCAACAACCAGCAGCTCAAACTCAAGAAAGAAAGTCTCTGAATGGACCCTCAGGAATCATTCAAGGTTTGATAAAAATAAACTGGACATGCAATACCAATAAATTCAACATTCCGGACTCAACGAAATTACCGAATTTCCAAAAAAGGTCAAATGATTGAATTACCCTCCCGGACTACTCTTAAGGCTTAACAATCAACTTCTCTCCCGAATGCCCAAAACTCAACCTAAGGCCTCTGAAACCTAACCAACTACCTTACTAGCTCAAACTCGATGTTTTGAATGCAATGAAACAAATGGAATCTCCATCCAAAGCTCGAAACTCAAAATATTGATAAAAGTCAACCATACTAATAATACTCAACTCGAAAGGGTCAAAATCACCAAAAACACACTCGGTCGCATCAGGGACCACCCAATTATTCCCATAACACAAACTAAGCATGATAGTGCTAAGGAAAGGAAAAAATGGCCTTGTCATAATTAAAAGCAATTTCACAAGAAATGGGACTTTACAGGTCTAGCATGTCCATGGGAAACTAGTGTTATTGGGCAATTACATCTATTCATTATTTAAAATCAATACCCACTTCTGCACACTCCTAGATTGTCACTCTGCTTGAAAAACATTTGTTTTAATTTACTTTGTCAAAATTAGTTACTAAATCATCTTAATTTGATATTCGGAATCCTCCACACCTGTTACCATCTCACTACAATGGATTAGCTCACAATTTGGTTTTGTAATTAAATTCTTCCATATGCCACTCCTTGTGGGATTCGACTCCGATCTCATTACATTGGGTTATTATATTGCTAGTAATCGCTTATTTGTTAAATGGTTTTACGAGTAATTTGAGCATTATCAGATGTCATCATGACTTGATTTTTTGGGTCATGACAAGTTTGTATTAGAGTCCTAAGTTCACCGATGCTGTTGTTAGAAAAGCTAATGTTTAGTAGAGTCTTGTGGTTTGATGCAGAGATGTATGTACCTATCTTCGGAAGGCTGTAAGGAATATTTAGGAAGATTATTTCTTATGATCCCTTATCGTGCTTTTGGTTGTCTCATTCGATTTCTAAAATCTTGTTTCACTCTTTTAAAAGATGGCTTCTATGCATGGCACGGTGCCGGGAATAATGTTCCTGGGCCAGTAGTTAAAGCCCCACGTAGGGCTAGAGGTCGATATGAGGTTGTGCATGAGCTACAGCACCAGCTCAGGGTGGGATAGAGTGGTGAATCCTAATCTAGTTGTAGAGCCTTAGCCAGCTTCTATTCATAGGTAGCCGATGGAGCAGGGACCATCCCAGTCACCACCCAGGCCAACTATTGCACCAGAATTATAGGAGTCTATTGCTCAGCTATTGCTCGTACTTGGGGCATGCATCAGGCCTCAGCTCCACCTATGCTAGCACCATAGGTTTAGCCGACAATAGAGGCTCCCTAGGTTGTGGTGCCACCGACATCCATTGTTGCTTATCCAGTTATTGCACCTAGAACTATTCTATTAGAGGAGCAAAAAAAGCTCAGATTGTTCTTAAGATTGACTCATCTAAGTGTTTTTAGGACATTTAAGGAGAATGCCCATGATTTTTGATGACTTTTAGGGTGAGATTGTACACCTTGGGTTTATTAGAGTCTCGAGGGGAAAACTATTTATCAACTTGATGGACCACCCAGATAGTGGTGGAGGACTATTATGGAATGTAGACTGGCTAGGTCCCCTCCTTTGACTTGGATAGAGTTATTAGATGCCTTCTAGTCCAAGTTTGTTCCTAGGAGTGTTAAGGATCGACTTAGGGATCAATTTACTAGACTAGAGCAGGACTATATGACTGTGTCAAAGTATGAGGCTAGATTCCATGAGCTATCTAGGCATGATACCATGATTTTACCTACTGAGCAGGAGAGGGTTTTTGCTTCATCCATGGTTTGAGGTTGTAGTTGCATTAAGACTAAGTCTATGGCCTCAACGGGTAATTATTTCCTAGATATTGTTGATCACGCCCGTACTATGGAGGAGATCTATCGCCAGTCCCAAGGGGGCAGTAAGAAGAGGGATCATCACCAGGGTACTTATAGTGGTTCCCAATCTAGGGGCAAGGACTTTTATAATAGACCTTCCCAGCTCTACCACTACTAGAGTAAGTCTAGCCAGCCTATTTTTACGGCTCTCTAGATCTCAAATGGCAAGCAATCTAGTCGAGATGGTTTTGATGCAGGTTAGACTTCAAGAGGCTCACATTCTGGTTCTTCAAGCCGTGGTGGCCATTCTTTTCAAAGTCATTCTTCTCAAGGTTGTTTTGACTGTGATGAGCTTGACCAATAGTCTAGAGAATATTTTCAATGAGGAATGATAGAGCCTACTCCTCAGGCAGCTCAGAAGTTTCAACAACAACACCTCCGGCTAGGGGCGGTGCTCAAGGTCAGGGGCGCAAAGGTAGTCGCGTGGAGATTTGAGGAGGGTCCTTGGGAGGTAGGAAGGAGATAGATCAGATGCTCAGTTCAGAGGTGGACAGGTCCACCTTTATGCAGCTCTAAAGAGTGTAAAGGCTGAGGCATCAGATGTTGTCATCATAGGTACGATTCTTTTATGCCAGCAGCTAGCCTTGGCTTTATTTGATCCTATTTTTTCATATTCTTATGTCTCTTTTTATTATTCTTCTCAGTTGTGTTTACCTTATGAGACTCTATCAGCATCATTACGTGTTTTGACCCCATGGGTGAGTGTTTAGTAGTGGATCAAGTGTATATATTATGTTTGATGGCTATTAAGGGGCTTGAAACTTGGGTTCATCTTATTGTTTTGGATATGCTTGATTTTGATGTTATTCTAGGCATGGACTGGTTATCCCCCTACAATGCAGTCTTGGATTGCTTCACCAAGACCATACCTTAGCCATGCCTGGTATCTCTCTGATGGTATGGCAGGGCTCTTTTAGTCAAACACACACTGGTTATTTCTTGTGTTCAAGATCAAAGATTCTTTTGTTTGGGATCAGAGGTTAGTATCCAGCGGGTGCTTATCCTATTAAGATTATGTGCATGATGTTAGTAGGGATCGCCCTACAGTTGATTTGTATCTTATATGCGTGAGTTTGCAGATGTTTTTCTTGTTGATCTAACTGGCCTTCCTTATGAGTGTGATATTGATTTTGATATTAACCTTGACACGGAAACTCCTCCTATCTCTATTCCGCTTTACTGTATGACCCCTGTAGAGCTTAAAGATCTCAGAGTTCAGCTTCATGATCTCTTAGGTAAGGGATTCATTAGATCATATGTTTTGCCTTGGGGTGATCCCATTCTATTTGTCAAGAAGAAGGATGGGTCTATGTGTACGTGTATCAATTACTGGCAGTTGAACAAGGTGATGGTGAAGAATAAGCACCATATGCCTCGTATCAATGACTTGTTTGATCAGCTTTAGGGTGCCATAGTGTTTTCTGAGATTGATTCGGAATCGGGTTACCATCAGCTAAGGATACGACGGAGGACATCCCTAAGACAGCTTTTAGGACTCGTTAGAGCCACTATGAGTTTCTAGTTATGTATTTTGGGTTGACCAATTCCCTAGCGACATTCATGAACTTGATGACGTATGTGTTCAGTCCGTATCTAGACTCCTTCGTCATTGTTTTCATTAATGACATTCTAGTATACTTGTAGAGTAGGGATCAGAGTTTTAAAAAACATTTCCGGGATGAGTCTCGGGGTGAGTCCTGAGGTGGGGATTACCAAAAATGCTCTGGGCGCATATTGAAGGTGTAGATCCATATGCGTAAGTCCTAGAATTTGGGGGGTAATCCTCGAGAGATAAAAATGTAAGTCCTGGGCATAAAAACATAGGCCTCGGGTGTTAATTCATTTATTAGGGGGGGGGGGTAAACCATATTTGCTTTAGATCATATTTTTATTATTGGTGTCATGAGATTTATATTTTATGCTACAATATTTTTTTCATATTTTGTAGTGAGTTTTCCTAAAATATATAAATAAACTCTCATAGAAAATGACATTGCTATAAATAATTTTTTAGATAATCATGTTTGAATTGATAGGATAGAGCTTTCATAGCAATATGTTCGTGAGACAACTTTATTCATTCTTAGTCATTACTCTTAAATTATTTATCCTTCTTCTTCTTTAAAATATATAAATAGTAACCAATGCAAATATTAATTGAGTGTGGGAAAGACTCGTAAATGTGAAGATGGATGATGATTTCATTTTATAGATTATTTTGACTATTATCATTTTTTGTATTGTTGGTTGTTACATTTCTCAAATAGTAATTATAATACTTTTTTTCTATATTACTGGTTATTAATATCTTTCTCGAATAATAATTATAACATTTTTCTATATTATTGATTATTTATTAAAATCTATTTGTAAATTATTGAAAGTTTTACTTTTGCTTATTTACTTAATAATAAAATTATAAAATTGAATATGCATGAGGTGTACGCCCCATGTCTCGGGGCTTACGTCTTGCCCCGTACTACATAAAACACCTCGCTCGTGTCCATGCATTTTAAAACACTGGTAGGGAGAAACATGAGCAGCATTTGAGGACAATGTTACTGTCACGACCCGATCTCTCGAGTCATGATGGCGCCTACCTCCCCACCAGTAGGCCAGCCAAAACCCTATCCCGAAACTTAACAATAATGGGACTAAGGGTGGAAACTAACCTCGGCTAAGCGGAAACATAAAAAGAGAACACACAACAGAAGGCGGAAACGAACCCAAAACTATATATACAACACACCTCCCAGAACCTGGAAGTCACAAGTACAGAACTACTAACAAGAGTACAAGTCCCAAAAGTGGACCACAGAAACAAAATGTTTCGCAAACAAAAGACAAGTCAAAATATAAATACAGAATGAGATAGGTAATCCTAGACTGCAGGCTCGAACTCAACGCTGAAAACTGGTGCTCGGACCTGCATCACGAAAACAGATGCAGAGTGTAGCATGAGTACCAAAATAGCAGGTACCCAGTAGGCATCATAGGCTGACTGAGCCAGAAAAGTAAAAACAGGCAGACAAGATAGAATCAAACACAACAGAGGTCGTAGAACAGGAAAGTAGAGTAAGCGGAAAGTAAAGCTAAGTATATCACAACTAAATCAAACTGGGCCCCCCATAAGACCCGCTAGGCACACTCAAGCACACACAAATAAGAACCCAAACAGACCCCAAAAGCTTGACAGCTACACAGAGAATCTAAGCTATGGAGACAAGGGAACCTAACTCCAAAAGCCTGAACACCCATGGGCCATGAACCCTATAAAGATAGAAACTGGGCCTCGAACCCAAACCATATGGGCCTCAAACCCAATAAAGATAGCACCCGGGCCTCAAACCCAATAAAGATAGCACCCGGGCCTCAAACCCAATCATCAGTGTCAAGCTGGAAATAACGAACTCTAACCGTGTAAAATCAGCCTCGAACTGGAAATAATGGCCTCGAATCGTAAATAATAAAACCTGGGCCTCGAACCCAAACCATCAGTCTCAAGCTGGAAATAACTTACTCTAACCGTGTAACATCGGCCTCGAACTAGAAAATAACACTTCTCGTTCAACAGTCTAGAGCTGGGAATAACGGACTCTAACCGTGTAACGTCAGCCTTGGACTGGAGCTAGTAGCCCTCGCTCAACAGTCTCAAGCTGGAAATAACGGACTCTAACCGTGTAACGTCAGCCTTGGACTGGAGCTAGTAGCCCTCGCTCAACAGTCTCAAGCTGGAAATAACTGACTCTAACCGTGTAACGTCAGACTCAGACTAGAGCTAGCCGCCTTGAATCGAATCAAGACACCACCAACCAGCTCAACAAAAGGCTAGACACTGCAGGACGCCGCCCCCACAAGGATATCAACCGAAGACCCCCAGCCTATCACAACCCAACCGTCAATCGGTGCAATAGCATAGTCTTTCGGCAGCACCCCAGAACCGCAGAGATAGGAAGAGAATGAATGGAAAATCCAAAAAGCCATGAATTCACCTAAACTAAGGCCCATGCTATCAGACCCAAGTCTGCTATACCAGTCTACAAGGATTTAGTCCATCCGAATCAACGTCAGATACATACTCAAGTCAACCAGGTGCATGGGACTAAGGCAATGCTACCCTAACCTATTATAAGGTCAAAAATCACCGCAATCAATCAAGTTACAAGAAAAATAACCTGAAACCACGCATGCAACAACATATAATCACCCAACAGATAACCCACAACAAATTATCAAAAGCACAAGCCAACAACCCATACTAAAGCATAATACTAGCCCTGAACAGTTCAAAATCAACTCTAAACGAAGAAATTGGAGAAGAAGAACAGAAATACTAGCTACCCAACCCAGGTTCACACAAGTCGACAAGTAATTACGTATTCAACCTCAATCTAGGAAGAAAGGTAAGTCGTAACCTACCAGAAGGCCGATCACACATGCTCCAAGTCACTCCGCCGGAGCTTTCCCCTTTCGAACGGCCTAAGACTACTGCCACGCTGTCAAAAATAGAGTCAAAGCGTCAATACGGTTGTTTAGACACTAAAAATCATAAATATTGGAGACGGACCAATTTTGGAGTCAAAATCGAGAAACATAGGACACGCTCTGGATTTTCCAGAATTGACTCCGTGAAGAGGTCCCAAATCCTCCCCCGAACTTGTATTCCATAATGGAACACCCATCGGGGCTCGGATCAGCTCCAAACAGCCAACAAAAAGACATGCAAAACTTTACAACCATAAGCCTAGGATAGCAACTTACGCCTAGAATTCATGAAAATCGAGGAACACCTAACGCAAATCGACCTCAAACACACGAAGCCAATGCGAATATGAACACCTAGGACTTCGAATCACCAAAACCCAATAAAAGATGACGGAGATATCAATTTCTAAGTAATCTTCCAAATGAGCCTCGACCTCCCTTTATAAACCACTGCAACCCGCTGACCTCCGCGAACGAGGCCAAGGCCCCGCGAACGCGGAGAAAAAAAAACACTACTCCGCGAACACGGCCAGGGGCCCGTGAACGTGGAGAGAAGGAATTCAAACCTCTGCAAATGTGGAACCCTACCCGCGAACGCAGAGAGAAGACTCCCCGAGGCCTCCTAGACCTCCGCGAACGCAGAGAAGGATACCTCAGACCTCCGTGAATGCGGAGCTTAGCCCACGAACACGGAGAAGACAGGCCCACACCTACGTGAACGCGAAGAAGGAATGGGTCTGCAGATATCAGCTGCACCAGCTGAGTTTTGGGCTTTCCCAAAACTCCGACGGGGTGCTCGGGATTCGTTCGAAACACCGTGAAAAGAAATGAGATATGCTAACCCATCAAATTCGACGTTCCAGAGTCAATGGCGCAGTTAAAATTTCCGTATGAGGTCATTTCAATGAAAAGCGGGTCCCACACCCAATGAGCTATTTTATCAAAAATCTATCGGAGGCCTCGGAATTTGATCGAAAGCTCCCGAACGTTCTTGAAGGGTCATTCTAGACCAAACTCAGTATTTCAGAACTAACCGCGTTCATGGAATTGTCATTTGAGTGCGTTTACCAAGAATGTTGACCAAAGTCAACTTTAAGCAAAATTTTGAAGGCTAAAGAGCTAACTTGCTCCAAAATCACATCGGAAGCCTCGAGACTCAGGCCAACCATGCTTCTAGCCTAATTTGGCCGCTCCGGAGCTAATGGAACCGTCAAAATTCCCATCTGAGGTCGTTTACCTGAAGTTATGACCGAAATCAACATTTCAAGGTCCAAAAGCTCCAAAAATAGGAAAACAGGCATAAAAACCAAACGAACGACCAAGCAACCGAACCTACAGTGCCAGCAAGTCAAAAATTACTTGAGGTTTCTATAGGAATTCTCTAACGATAGAAAAAGGGCACAAACATGCAAATGACCTGAACAGTCATTAATACATCCACTATTAAAATGACTTTCATTCGCGAAAGTAAGAGTCAAAAAGTACCTGAGGGCTCAAATAAGCTAGGGAACTGCTCCCGTATCTCCCGCTCGGTCTCCTAGGTAACCTCCTCAACTGGACGGTGCCTCCAACGGATCTTAACTACAGGAATGGCTCTCGACCTCAGCTACCTCACATCTCTGGCCTAAATAGCAACTGGCTCCTCAATATAGGTCAAGAGATCATCCAACTCAACGGCATCATACTGGAGCACATGAAACTCATCTAGAACATACTAGCGCAGCATCAAAACATGGAAAACTTGATGAATAGCTGAGAATGCTGGAGGTAAAGCTAACTCATAGGCCACCTCACCAACTGCCCTCAAAATCTCAAAAGGCCCAATATACCTGGGGCTAAGCTTGCGCCGCCTCCCGAATCTCCTCAAGCCCTTCATGGGCGATACTAGGAGGAATACTTTATCACCCACGACGAATCTCAATGGTCGACGCCTGTGATATGCATAACTCCATTGTCTACTCTGAGCCATACTGAGCCTATCCTGAATCAACCTCACATGCTCCAAGGTCTCCTAAAATAGATATGTACCCCGTGGCCTAGGCTACGTAGACTCAAACCAACTAAATGGAGTGCGACAACGCCTACCATATAAGGCCTCAAACGGGGCCATCTGAATGCTGGAATGGTAGCTATTGTTGTATGCAAACTCTACCAAATGTAAGAACTGGTCCCACTGACCCCCAAAATCAATAACATAGGCCCGTAGAATATCCTCAAGAACCTGGATAGTATGCTCCGACTGGCCATCGGTCTATGGGTGAAAAGCTATTCTAAGATCGACACGGGTGCCCAAATCCTCCTGAAGTACTCTCCAAAAGCTGAAAGTGAAGTATGAACCCCGGTCTGAAATGATAGAAACATGCACACCATATAGACGGACTACGTCACGAATATAGATACGGGCTAACCTCTCAGCACTGAAAGAAGAATGAACTGGAAGGAAGTGTGTTACTTGGTCAATCGATCCACAATGACCCAAATGCTGTCAACACCTCTAGAAGTCCATGGCAACCCCACAACGAAGTCCATGGTGATGCGCTCCCACTTCCACTCAGGAATGGGCAATCTCTTCAACTCTCCACCAGGCCTCAAATGCTCGGCCTTCACCTGCTAGCAACATAAGCAATGGGTCACATAGTCTGAGATGTCCCTCCTCATACCGCTCCACCAGTAGTGCTGCCTTAAATCACGATGCATCTTAGTTGTGCCCGGATGGATAGAATATCTGAAATCATGGGCCTCGCTAAGTATCAGCTAGATCAAATCACCAACTCTAGGAACAAACAAACGGCCAGCAAACCTCAAAACCCCATCTGAATCTAGGGTAACCTGCCCGGCATCACCTATAAAAACTCTGCCCCTGAGTGCGACCAACGCCTTATCTTCAAACCGACGACTACAGATCTGATCAAGTAGAGATGACTGAACCCCCACATAAGCTAACACCCGGCTGGAATCTGAAATATCAAGCCTGATCATCTGATTAGCTAAGGACTGAATGTCCAAAGCCAAGGGCCACTCCGAAACAGAAAAGAAGGCTAGACTACCCATACTTCCTGCCCTCCGACTCAAGGCGTCTGCTACTACATTCGCCTTGCCCGGGTGGTAGAGAATAGAGAGATCATAGTCCTTCAGAAGCTCAATCCAACGGCGCTGCCTCGAATTAAGATCCCTCTGGCTCATAATGTACTGAAGGCTCTGATGATCGGTATATATCTTGCAACAAACTCCATAAAGTTAATGCCTCAAGATCATAAGCGCGAAAACTACTGCTGCCAACTCTAGATCATAAGTAGGGTAGTTGCGCCATGCAGCTTAAGCTGCCTCGACGCATAAGCAATAACACGGCCCTGCTCATCAGAACACAACCCAAACCAACACCGAATGCGTCCTAATAAATCGTGAAGCCCTCGCCCTCAACCAGAAAAGTTAATATAGGAGCGGTGGTAAGCAACTCCTTGAGCCTCAAAAAGCTCCTCTCACACTCCCCCGACCACACAAAGGGAACATCCTGGCGAGTCAACTAAGTTAGAGGTGCTGCTATAGTAGATAAACCCTCGACAAAGTGCCTGTAGTACCCTACCAATCCGACGAAGCTCTGAACCTCAGTCATAAAAATGGGCCTAGCCTAATCACGAATAACCTGAATCTTCACCAGATCCACCATAATGCCATCCTTGGACACCACGTGCCCCAAAAATGCTACAGACTCAAGCCAGAACCCGCACTTTGAGAACTTGGCATAAAGCTGATGATCTCTCAAATTCTGGAGCACTATCCTCAGATGCTGCTCATGCTCACCATGGCTCCAAAAGTATACCAAGATATCATCAGTAAAAACGATGACGAAGGAGTCCAAATACGGCCTGAATACATGAGTCATCAAGTCCATGAAAGTGGCAGGGGCATTAGTCAACCCAAAAAGACATCACTAGGAACTCATAATGGCCATAACGAGTCCTAAATGCTGTCTTAGGGATGTCCGCTGCTCTAATCCTCAACTGATGGTAGCCAGATCTCAAGTCAATCTTCGAAAACATTACAGCACCCTGAAGCTAGGCTAACAGATCATCAATACGAGGCATAGGGTAACGGTTCCTCACTGTCACCTTATTCAGCTGCCTATAATCAATACACATCTGCATGGTGCCATCCTTCTTCTTCACAAATAGAACTGGGGCACCCCAAGGCGATACACTAGGCCGAATGAACCCCTTACTTAAGTGGTCCTGAAGCTGAACACAGAGCTCCTTGAGCTCAGCAGGTGCCATACGGTATGGTGGGACAGAAATAGGATGAGTATTCGGATCCAAATTAATGGCAAAGTCAATATCTCGCTCTGGAGGTAGGCCAGGAAGGTCGGCAGGAAACACATCAGCAAACTCTCGGACTATAGGCACTGAATCAACTGTAAGGCCCTCCTTACTAACATCTCTAACATACGCCAAATATGCCAAACATCCTCCAGCCACTAGCCTCCAGCCTGAACATAAGAAATCACTCCAACCAACATGCGACTACGAGATCCCTGCCACACCACCGGTGGAATACCAAGCATGGCTAAAGTAATGGTCTTGGCATAGCAATCCAAAACGGCCCGGTGACGGGATAGCCAATCCATGCCCAGAATCACATCAAAATCCACCATACAAAGCACAATCAGATCAACCAGAGTGTCCTGCCCCCAAATAGTCACAACACAAGATCTACAAACCCGATCCACTACTAAAGAATCCCCTACTGGGTTCGAAACATGCAAAGGCACAGATAAGGGCTCAGGACTCACTCCCGATCGAGGCACACAATAAACAGACAAATATGAATAAGTAGAACAGGATCAAATAAGGCTGAAGCGGACTGGTGGCATAAAAGAATCGTACATGTGATCACATCATAAGATGCCTCGGCCTCTGCTCTTGCTGGAGCTACATAGAAATGTCCTTGGGCGCCTCTACCCCGTGCATCCACTCTACCGCCTGTCCTACCTCCCCGAGGAAGTCCCCGAGCATCCTACTGCTAACCTCCTCCCCTAAAGGTGCTACCGCTGAAACCGGTCTTGCCGCTTGAGGATCTGGTAAACTGACCTAGAGACAGGGAACTCCCTAGACCAATGACCAAGCTCCCCACAAGTGAAGCAACCGTGCGAAGATCTGCTCACCGCTAAAGGCTGGCCACCCCGACCTGATGAACCTGCCTGGAACCCACCTTGACCCTGACTCAAACTGCACTATGCCCACTCTGACAGTGCTGGTCACCCTCTAAGATCTGCAATGAAGCATGGAACGGGTGACTGGACTGACCTGACTGGAACCTCTGATGAACCCGATCTCGGGTATCCCTCGGCCTATGACGGGTCCCGCCATAGCTATCATCTGGCCTGTCCCTCTTGCCGCTGCCCCCATGGGCCTCACGATGGAGCTACTCAATAATGCAAGCATGGTTCACCACATCTAGAAAAGAATGGCTCGCTGATAACATAGATTGCGACACAATCCTAGACTGCAGCCTCAAACCTCTAACAAAACATCAGACCCGCTCCTCCTCTATAGGCAAAATCATGGTGGCATGACGGGAAAACATAAGAAATTAGGCGTCATACTCGGATACTGTCATGGAGCCCTGCTCCAACCTTGAAAACTCATCATGAAATCGATCCCTGATGCTCCGTGGAATAAATCTTGCAAGAAAAGCCACTGAAAACTCCATCCACGATACCGGTGGTGATCCAGCTGGTCTGGTCTCGATGAAAGAACGTCACCACTGTCTGGCTGGTCCTTCTAGCTGATATGCCATGAAGTCGGCTCCCCTCAACTCCACTAGGCCCAAAGATTGCAGTCGCTCCTGGCAAGTAGTAATAAACTCATGGGTGTCCTCCCCTACAGCCCCGGAAAACCTCAACGGAAATTGCCTGAGAAACACCCGGAGCATCTTCTGCTCTCGCAGTGGAATAACCCAGTCCAAAGGGTCCGGCTGAACCATGGCTGGTGCTGGCGGATGATGAACCTCAAGAGCCTCTACCGTATGCTGGCCCTACTGTGCTAGAATCGGCTCTGGGACTGGTGCTGGTGCTAAGGATGATTGCGGGTACTATTGCATACCCCTAATAGCAGCTAGGATCTGGGCAAGCATGCCCTGAAGATCAGGGGCGGCAGCTGGTGCGGGCGATGGCTGGGCTAGTCCCTGCCTCATTGGCTGAGGAGGAATCTGCTCTCTACGAAGCTCCGCCTCCGGCTCCAGAGTCCTCGCTCTCTCACGGCCTGGTGCGCAGCACCACCTCGACCTCGAGGTCAACCTCTATTGCACGTGCGAGCCATCCTGCAACAGAGTGAAACAAGTGAGATTTCATGAAACCAATCAGACAACGACGCACGACCAGGAATAGAAACAAAAAAACCACATAAGAACATCCTGTAGCCTCCCAAAGATAATTCACAGACATCTCCGCGCTGATCCATAGGGCTTTACTAGATGCTAGCTCTATACAAGTGAGACCAGCAAACCTGGGGCTCTTATACCAACTTGTCACGACTCGATCTCTCGAGTCATGATGGCGCCTACCACCCCACCTGTAAGCCAGCCAAAACCCTATCTCGTAACTTAACAGTAATGGGACTAAGGGTGGAAACTAACCTCGGCTAAGAGGAAACATAAAAAGAGAACACAGAAGAGAAGGCGGAAACGAAACCAAAACTATAAATACAAGACACCTCCCAGAACCTAGAAGTCACAAGTACAAAACTAATAACATGAGTACAAGTCCCAAAAGTGGACCACAGAAGCAAACTGTCTCGAAAGCAAAAGACAAGTCAAAACATAAATATAGAAGGAGACAGGTAATCCCAGAATGCCATGTGCTCACCCTCATCTCCTAAACAGACAGTTGCAGGCTCGAACTCAACGCTGAGAACTGGTGCTCAGACCTGCATCACAAAACCCGATGCAGAGTGCAGCATGAGTACCAAAACAAGAGGTAAAAATAGGCAGACAAGATAGAATCAAACACAACAGAGGTCGTATAACAGGAAAGTAGAGTAAGCGGAAATTAAAGCTAAGTATATCACAACTAAACCCAACCTGGGTCCCCGTAAGACCCGCTAGGCACACTCAAGCACAGACAAACAAGAACCCGAATGGACCCCCATAAGCCCGACAGGTACACTGAGAATCTACGCAACGGAGACAAGGGAACCCAACTCCAAAAGCCTTAATACCCATGGGCCTTGAACCCAATTAAGATAGAAACTGGGCCTCAAATCCAACAAAGATAGCACACGGGCCTCGAACCCAATCATCAGTATCAATCTGGAAATAACGGACTCTAACCGTGATACTTTAGCCACGAACTGGAAATAACGGCCTCAAGCCTTATATAGTAGAACCCAGGCATCGAACCCAAACCATCAGTCTAAAGCTGGAAATAACAGACTCTAACCGTGTAACGTCAGCCACAAACTGGAAAATAACACCTCTCGCTCAACAGTCTCGAACAAGGAATAACGGACTCTAACCGTGTAACTTCAGTGTAATACCAAAGCTTTCAAAAAAATGAAAATGTAGTTTTTCAACATGGTGCCAGTGACCACGGAGGTCACCTACGGACCGTAGGTGGAATGACGGGTCATAGGTGGGAACCGCCGTTGGCACTGTGAACTTTCAGGATTTTCAAGTTTCTAAACCTCGACCTACGGAGCAACAGGATGGGTCGTTGTCCAGTTGACGGTCCGTAGATGGGTTCTGTAGATCCCTTCCAGACTTAGCCAAACTTTCAGGCCCAACTGGAATCTCTGAATTAATTGACAGAAGGACAGAACGGTCCGTCGATTGACCTACGGACCGTAGACTTCCCCCGACAGTTATTATTTAAGGGCCTTTTGGTCCTTTCCCTTAATGTTTAACTATTAATCTAAGTAGATTATACCCTTAACCCAGACCCTATATATATTTTCTAAACCTAATTTCACTCATTCTAACTCATTCCCAAATTTCTCCTCTTCTCAAATATTTCTCTGTCTAAGAAAATTCTCTCAAGCTTCAAGGAAGAAGAAGACTAAGATCCTCCATTGAAGACCATCAATTTCTAGTGGGCTTTGTTGAGGTATGATAGTGTTAACCATTTGGAACCCTTTCCTCCAATGGGTCCTCAACTTTTTTCAAGGTCTTCATGGTTCAATTTCCCCAATTGAATTAGGGTTTTTGATCAATCCTTATGGGTACTTCAATTTGGATTTCAATTGTTAATTTTATGATTTCTAGTGCACGATCTAGCGCAATAAAGTAATTTAGTGCATGAATTAGTGTGAATTATATGATTTGATGTAAAGATTGAATGAATCCCCATGAACCCATGTTATTTCTCCCCAATTTCCTAATCTATGCTTTGATTGGTGGGTTGAGCTATGAATTGTGTAATTTTATGAAAATCTCTATGAAGCTATGCGTGAATTATGAATGAATTGAGGATGACTTTATGAAGTTTAGTATGTTCTAGTCAAAAGCATGATTTTTCCTCTATTATGTGAGTTCCTTCAAGTATGGGTAAATTGTCTTATTTATGACTTTCTAAGCATGAGCTTGCATTAAATTGCAGGATTTAAGTTGAAATTTAATGAACCCATATGAATTCTATGATCCATGAATTATGAGCATGATGAACTATGTAAGGATGAAGCTTATGAACATATGCATGTCTCATATGAGTTTAATGATAAGTTAAGGGTGCTTTGAGAGTGAAGTACCAAAGTTATGACATGATGATGATGTGTTGAGTTGTGAACGGTTTTCTCATGTAATGCTCACACTATGAGTTAATGAACAAAGAGGCAATTACCCATGTTCATAAGGAGCTATTCAGCTTGGACTAGTCCATGGAAGATGAAACGTCTATAAACATGATTTTAGCTTGGATTGGTAACCCTAGTTGTACCTTTCCATGGATAATGATATGAATATGATAATTAACTATTCCGTGGGAAATATGTTTAGCACCGAGAGGATATTGAGATGGAAGCTCCCTCGTAGTAGAGGTCGGGTTTCTAGTAGCAATCTCCTTATCCCTTACCTATGTGCCCCTATAGGATGATTGTCTTAGATAGACATTAGCTAGTGGATCCACGTAAGCTACAAGTTAAGTAAAGGGTCCTACCTTGGCAAGTAGGATGGCCCTCTTTTGGTGTAGGGTAGACACTGGATTCCATGTTGATAGCTCACATGGTCTTATATGTCGGTTAAGGCTATTCCCCACAAGCAATGAACACAAGTGTTGTTATGATAATCTAAAGTAAAGAAAGATGATTTAGCTTGGTTTGGCCATGGTTTATGCTTCATGATTTTTATGCTTTATCATATTTTAGCTTGGCCATTGCATGTCATGATTTCGTCTCATTCTAGCATGGTTTATGTGTTTTATGTGCATTGATATCATACTTGGTACTTGATTGTACTAACGCATACTCTTGCCTACATTAACTTCTTTGATGTAGGATTTGGCGATTCACCATCCACTCGTGGCTAGAGCTTTATAGAAGATTTGAGAGAAGACTTGGTGAGTCCTCATCCATCCGAGGACATAGCCTAGTGTTCTTATTTTCATGGTATTTCATTTCGGATGTTGTATTGGGTTATGTCCCAAACTTTATTTTCTATGTTAGATTGGCTTTGAGACATGAGATATAGACTTCCATTGTTTTTTTTAAAAGCTTTGATATGAAAATCTCTTTCGAACTCTTAATCTTTATTATCTTGTATGTATGTATGCCAAGGTTCTTGTATGAGGCCTCTCGGGGTCTCGAACACCATGTCACGTCTAGGGGGTACCTTGGGTCGTCAAAAACTTGGTATTTAGAGCATAAGGTTTTCGAAAGATCCTAGGATGTCTCATAAGCCGCGTCAATTAGAGTCCTGTTCATGAGTGTGAAGCGCGCCACATTTATGAATGAGAGGCTATAAGACATTTAAGAAACTTCACTACTTTCATTACTCCTTAGTCGTGCTATAGAGTTTAACTCTATATGTCTCTCTCCTAATCCCTATCCTACGCGTTTCAGGATATGGCGACTCGAAAAACTTATGCTAGAAGAAATATGGGAGAGAATGTGGAACAAGAAGCTCCTCCTCAAGCTTCTCAAGTTTCGGCCGACCCTTTGGCTAAAGAAGTGACTAATGCGGAGTTCAGGGCTGCTTTTCATGTTTTGGCTCAAGCTTTGACGGCTCAAGCAAATAGAGAGGTTGTGGCTCCCATGAACCCAAATGTGGGTACGGCAGCATCAAGAGTGAGGGACTTCACTAGAATGAACCCTCCAAAATTTCATGGCTCTAAGGTTGAGGAAGATCCTTAAGAATTTATTGATGAAGTGTACAAGGTGTTGATGATTATGGGTGTGACGCTAGAATAAAAGGTGGAGTTGGACGCCTATCAACTCAAGGGTGTTGCCCAAATTTGGTTCAGCCAATGGAAAAGTGAGAGGGCGGTTAATGAGGGTCCTCTTGATTGGGAGAAATTCAAAGTTGCTTTCCTTGATAGGTTCTTTCCCCTTGAGATGAGGGAGGCAAGGGTGCTCGAGTTCATCATCCTTCAACAAGGAAATATGAGTGTGACAGAGTATGCTTTGAAGTTCACACAATTGTCTCGATATGCTCCTTCTATAGTTATCGATCCTAGGGCAAGAATGAGTAAATTTGTCTCGGGAGTGTCTGAAATGTTGGTTAAAGAGTGCCGCACCGCCATGCTTGTTAATGATATGGATATTTCTCATCTCATGGTGTATGCTCAAAAAATAGAGGAAGAAAAGCTCAAGGAGAAGTCTAGAGAGACTAAGAGGGCTAGGACCGGTGATGGTAACTTTTCACATTCAAGGTCCGATGGGCATGTTCGTCCTAGATTTTGACAAAGGTTCTCTAATCAAGGTCCTTCCAACGCTCTTCCTAAGACAAACAAAGATAGGGTGTCTAACCCTAAGCCTCAAGAAGGAAATGGTAGTAGCTTCTCATCGACTACTTGTACTAGGTGTGGGAGGAAGCATGAGGGCAAATGTTTAGCCGGTACGGATGGCTGTTATAGTTGAGGAAAGAGTGGTCACAAGATGAGGGATTGTCCATCTCTCACGGCTAAGGGAAGAGAGAGTAAGCAAGCTCCACCTAGTGGTGTGGGTTCGAATGCTCCTAAGCAAAACAAATTCTATGCACTTCAAGCTCGCCATGAGCAATAGAGCTCTCCCGATATGGTTACCGGTATGTTGAAAGTTTTTCGCTTTGATGTTTATGCCTTGCTTGATCTCGGTGCTACCTTGTCTTTTGTGATGCCATATGTGGCTATGAGGTTTGATGTTGTTCTGGATATGTTGCTAGATCCTTTTCGTGTCTCTACTCCAATTGGAGAGTCTATCGTGGCTAAGAGAGTGTATAGAAATTGTCCCATCTGCTTATCCCATAGAGTCACTCATGTTGATCTTGTAGAGCTTGATATGTTAGACTTTGATGTTATTCTTGGGATGGATTGGTTGCATGCTTGTTACGCCTCTATTGATTGTAGGACCCGAATGGTCAAATTTCAATTCCCGAATGAGTCTATCCTAGAGTGGAAGGGGGGAAATTCTATGTTTAGAGGTCAATTTGTTTCTTACCTAAAAGCTAGAAAGATGATCTCTAAGGGTTGATTATACCATCTTGTTAGGGTGAGGGATATAGATTCTGAAACCCCTACTCTTGGGTCGGTCCCCATTGTTAATGAATTTCTGGAAGTGTTTCCCAATGATTTACCTAGTATTCCTCTCGAGAGAGAAATAGACTTCGGTATTGATCTTCTCCCGGATACACAACTTATTTCTATTCCTCCTTATAGAATGGCCCCGGTGGAACTTATGGAACTAAAGGAGCAATTAAAAAATATGTTGGATAAAGGTTTCATCCGACCAAGTGTTTCTCAATGGGGTGCTCCGGTCTTGTTTGTAAGAAATAAAGATGGTTCACTCCGCATGTGCATTGACTACCGCCAATTGAACAAGGTTACCATTAAGAGTAAGTATCCTCTTCCAAGGATAGATGACTTGTTTGATCAACTTCAAGGGGCTAGTTATTTCTCTAAGGTCGACCTTCGGTCGGGCTATCACCAATTATGGGTGAAAGAAGATGATATTCCGAAAAAGGCTTTTCGAACTAGTATGGTCACTACGAGTTCTTGGTAATGTCGTTTGGATTGATAAATGCTCCGGCCGCATTTATGGGCTTGACGAATAGGGTGTTTAAACAATACCCCGACATGTTCGTTATTGTATTTATTGACGATATCTTGATCTACTCAAGGAATGAGGATAAACACGCCAATCATTTGAGGGTTGTATTGCAAGTCCGCAAGGATCATCAACTCTTGGCGAAGTTTAGTAAATGTGAGTTTTGTTTAAGGTATGTGGCTTTTCTTGGTCACATTGTCTCCGGTAAAGGTATAGAGGAAGATCCTAAGAAGACGGATGCAGTTAGGAATTGGCTTAGACCTCTATCACGTTCGGATATCTATAGTTTCTTGGGCTTAGCCGGTTATTATAGGAGGTTTTTTGAAGGGTTTTCTTCTATTGCTTCTCCATTGACGGCTTTGACTCAAAAGAAGGTTAAGTTTATATGGTCCGAGGCATGTGAAAAGAGTTTCCAAGAGTTGAAAGATAGACTTACTTCGACTCTGATATTGACTCTATCGGAAGGATCCGATGGGTTTGTGGTTTATTGTTATGCCTCGAGAATTGGGTTGGGATGTGTTCTTATGCAAAATGGAAAGGTTATTGCTTATGCCTCAAGACAACTCAAGATGAATAAAAAGAACTATCCTACTCATGACTTGGAATTAGCGGCGGTTGTGTTTGCTTTGAAAATATGGCGGCATTGTTTGTATGGGGTACATGTGTATGTTTTTACCGACCATAAGAATTTACAATATGTGTTTAAATAGAAAGATCTTAATCTCCGCCAAAGAAGGTGGCTTGAGTTGTTAAAAGATTACGATATGAGTGTTCTCTATCACCCCAGTAAGGCTAATGTGGTGGCGGATGCTCTTAGTTGATTATCTATGGGTAGTGTTGCTCATGTTGAGGATGGTAAGAAAGAGTTGGTTCGCGATGTTCATAGATTGGCCCGGTTGGGTGTTCGATTTGTTGATTCTGCTAAAGGTGGTGTTACGATTCACAATGGTTCTGAATCCTCTTTTGTGCATGATGTAAAGGCTAAACAAGATCTTGATCCTAATTTGGTGGAATTGAAGGAAGCGATGCTCAAAACGTCCGTAGAGGCTTTCTCCCAAGGGGGAGATGGTGTGCTTCATTATCAAGGTCGTTTGTGTGTTCCCAATGTAGATGACTTGAGAGGAAAAAATTTATCAGAAGTCCATAGTTCTCGATACTCTATTCACCCAGGAGCTACCAAGATGTACCCTGACTTGCGAGAGATCTATTGGTGTAATGGAATGAAGAAAGATATTGCGGAATTTGTGGCTAAGTGTCCTAATTGCCAACAAGTGAAAGTTGAGCATCAAAGGCCGGGAGGTTTGACCCAAGATATTAGTATTCCTACTTGGAAGTGGGAGGATGTGAATATGGATTTTATTGTTGGTTTACCTCGCATCCGGTGACAATATGATTCGATTTGGGTTGTTGTAGATCGAATGACGAAATCAGCACATTTCATTCCCGTCAAGACTTCTTATTCGGTGGAGGATTATGCTAAGTTGTATTTGAGGGAAATGGTTAGGCTGCATGGAGTGCCTTTATTCATTATCTCCGATCATAGTGCACAATTCACTTCTCAATTTTGGAAGACGTTCCAAAAAGATCTTGTACTCGTGTTAAGCTTAGTACGGCCTTTCATCCCCAAACAGATAGGCAAGCAGAGCGTACTATCCAAACCTTGGAAGATATGTTGAGAGCCTGTGTAATTGATTTCAAGGGTAATTGGGATGATCATTTGCCTTTGATTGAATTTGCTTATAATAATAGCTACCATTCTAGCATTGGTATGGCTCCATTTGAGGCTCTCTATGGTAGGAGGTATATATCTCTTATAGGTTGGTTTGAGGTTGGTGAAGTTGCTTTGATAGGCCCCGAGTTGGTGCATGAGGCTATGGAGAAAGTTTGACTTATTAGAGAAAGGTTGCAAACGGCCCAAAGTCGACAAAAGTCCTATGCCGATGTTAGGAGGAGAGATTTAGAATTTGATGTTGATGATTGGGTTTACTTGAAAATTTCACCCATGAGGGGTGGTGTAATGAGATTTGGGAAGAAAGGGAAGCTTAGTCCCCGTTATGTAGGCCCATACCAGATTTTGAGACGTATTGGTAATATTGCTTATGAGCTTGACTTGACTAATGATTTGGCATCCGTGCATTCGATTTTCCATGTCTCATTGTTGAAGAAGTGTGTTGGTGATCCGACATCTATAGTGCCAATAGAGAATCTTGGCATAAAGGATAGTCTTTCCTATGAAGAAGTTCCAGTTGAGAATTTAGACCGGCAAGTCTGGAAGTTAAGAAATAAAGAAGTTGCTTCTGTGAAAGTTCTTTTGAGGAATCAATTAGTTGAGGGTGCTACTTGGGAGCCGAGGCCGATATGATGTCCCGATATCCTCTTCTCTTTCCTTCTGATCCTACTCCAGCTTGAGGTACCTTGTTCCTCATGGTTCACTCTTTTGGTCTCATGTGTCTTAGTTATTTCCATGATTCCTTGATTATGCATGTTCATGAAGAGTCTATTAAGATTATGTGCATTGAATGTGAGTTGCATAAAGTCTTCATGAAATAATGTGTTGAATATGCTTTAGCTTGGAGTTGATGTTTCCTCCTCGGATATGTGCATTATGTGATTGCTTTCTAGGTTGGGTTGTTAGTCCGTGTCCTCTACCCTCCTCATGATGTCTTGATTCTAATTCGAGGACGAATGTTCCCTAGGGGGAGATATTGTAATACCCCAAAGCTTTCAAAGAAATGAAAATGCAATTTTTCAACCTGGTGCCAGTGACTACGGAGGTCACCTACGAACAGTAGGTGGAATGATGGGTGGTAGGTGGGAACCGTCATTGGCACTGTGAACTTTTAGGATTTCTATGTTTCTGAACCTCAACCTACGGAGCAATAGGATGGGTCGTCGTCCAGTTGACGAACCGTAGATGGGTTCCGTAGATCCCTTCCAGACTTAGTCAAATTTTCAGCCCCAACTAGAATCTCTGAATTAATTGACGGAAGGACAGGACGGTCCGTCGATTGACCTACGGACTGTAGGTCCTGACCATAGACTGCCACCGACAGTTATTATTTAAGGGCTTTTTGGTCTTTTCCCTAAATATTTAACTATTAATCTAAGTCGGTTATACCCTTAACCCAGACCCTATATATATTTTCTAAACCTAATTTCACTCATTCTAACTCATTCCCAAATTTCTCCTCTTCTCAAATATTTCTCTCTCTAAGAAAATTCTCTCAAGCTTCAAGGAAGAAGAAGACTAAGATCCTCCATTGAAGACCATCAATTTCTAGTGGGCTTTGTTGAGGTATGATAGTGTTCACCATTTGGAACCCTTTCCTCCAATGGGTCCTCAACTTTTTTCAAGGTCTTCATGGTTCAATTTCCCCAATTGAATTAGGGTTTTTGATCAATCCTTATGGGTACTTCAATTTGGATTTCAATTGTTAATTTTATGATTTCTAGTGCACGATCTAGCGCAATAAAGTAATTTAGTGCATGAATTAGTGTGAATTATATGATTTGATGTAAAGATTGAATGAATCCCCATGAACCCATGTTATTTCTCCCCAATTTCCTAATCTATGCTTTGATTGGTGGGTTGAGCTATGAATTGTGTAATTTTATGAAAATCTCTATGAAGCTATGCGTGAATTATGAATGAATTGAGGATGACTTTATGAAGTTTAGTATGTTCTAGTCAAAAGCATGATTTTTCCTCTATTATGTGAGTTCCTTCAAGTATGGGTAAATTGTCTTATTTATGACTTTCTAAGCATGAGCTTGCATTAAATTGCAGGATTTAAGTTGAAATTTAATGAACCCATATGAATTCTATGATCCATGAATTATGAGCATGATGAACTATGGAAGGATGAATCTTATGAACTTATGCATGTCTCATATGAGTTTAATGATAAGTTAAGGGTGCTTTGAGAGTGAAGTACCAAAGTTATGACATGATGATGATGCGTTGAGTTGTGAAAGGTTTTCTCATGTAATTCTCACATTATGAGTTAATGAACAAAGAGGCGATTACCCATGTTCATAAGGAGCTATTCTAATGATGTAAGCTTCGACTAGTCCATGGAAGATGAAACGTCTATAAACATGATTTTAGGTTGGATTGGTAACCCTAATTGTACCTTTCCATGGTTAATGATATGAATATGATAATTAACTATTCCGTGGGAAATATGCTTAGCACCGAGACGATATTGAGATGGAAGCTCCCCAGTAGTAGAGGTCAAGTTTCTAGTAGCAATCTCCTTATCCCTTACTTATGTGCCCCCATAGGATGATTGTCTTAGATAGATATTAGCTAGTGGATCCACGTAAGCTCCAAGTTAAGTAAAGGGTCCTACCTTGGAAATTAGGATGGCCCTCTTTCGGTGTAGGGTAGACACCGGATTCCATGTTGATAGCTCACATGATCTTATATGTCGATTAATGCTATTCTCGACAACCAATGAACACAAGTGTTGTAATGATAATCTAAAGTAAAGAAAGATGATTTAGTTTGCTTTGGCCATTGTTTATGCTTCATGCTTCTTATGCTTTATCATATTTTAGCTTAGCCATTGCATGTATGATTTCGTCTCATTCTAGCATGGTTTATGTGTTTTATGTGCATTGCTATCATACTTGGTACTTGATTGTACTAACGCATACTCTTGCCTACATTAACTTCTTTGATGTAGGATTTGGCGATTCACCATCCACTCGTGACTAGAGCGTTATAGAAGATTTGATAGAAGACTTGGTGAGTCCTCATCCATCCGAAGACATAGCCTAGTTTTTTTTATTTTCATGTTATTTCATTTCGGATGTTCTATTGGGTTACGTCCCAAACATTATTTTCTATGTTAGATTGGTTTTGAGACATGAGATATAGACTTCCGCGGTATCTTTTAAAAGCATTGATATAAAAATCTCTTTTGAACTCTTAATCTATATTATCTTTTATGTGTGTATGCTAAGTGGCTTGTATGGGGCCTCTCGGGGTCTTGTACCCATGTCACGTCTAGGGGGTACCTTAGGTCGTGACAGTCAGCCTTGGACGTGAGCTAGCAGGCCTCGCTCAACAGTCTCAAGTTGGAAATAACGGACTCTAACAGTGTAACATCAGACTCGGACTGGAGCAAGCCGTCTCAAACCGAATCAAGCCACCACCAACCAGCTCAACACAAGGCTAGACACCGCAGGACACTGCCCCCATAAGGATATCAATCGAAGGCCTCCAGACTATCACAACCCAACCGTCAATCGACGCAATAGCCCAGTCTTTCGACAGCACCCCAGAATCGCAGAGATAGGAAGAAAAAGAATGGAAAATCTAGAAAGCCACGAATTCGCCTAAACTAAGACCCAACTATCAGACCCAAGCCTGCTATACCAGTCTACAAGGATCTAGTCCATCCGAATCGATGTCGGATACATACTCAAGTCAACCAGGTGCATGGGACTAAGGCAATGCAACCCTAACCTATTCATAGGTCGAATCACCGCAATCAATCAAGACACAAGAAAAATAACCCAAACCCATGCATGCAACAATAGATAACAACCTAACAGATAACCCACAACAAATCATCAATAGCACAAGTCAACAACCCATACTAAAGCATGATACTAGCCCCGAACAGTCCAAAATCAACTTTAAACGAAGAAATCATAGAAGAAGAACATAAATACTAGCTACCCAACCCAGATTCACATAACTCAAAAAGTAATTACACATTCAAGCTCAATCTAGGAAGAAAGGAAAGTCGTAACCTACCAGAAGGCCGATCACGCACGCTCCAAATCACTCTACCGGAGCTTTCCCCTTCCGAACAGCCTCATACTACTGCCACGCTGTCAAAATAGAGTCACAACGTCAATACGGTCGTTTAGACACTAAAAATCATCATAATCGGAGACAGACCAATTTTGGAGTCAAAATCGAGAAACATGGGACCCGCTCCGGATTTTCTGGAATTGACTCCTTGAAGAGGTCCCAAATCCTCCCCAAACTTGTATTCCAAAATGGAACACCCATCGGGGCTCGGATCAGCTCTAAACAGCCAACAAGACATGCAAAACTTTACAACCATAAGCCTAGGATAGCAACTTACGCCTCGAATTCATGAAAATCGAGGAACACCCAACGCAAATCGACCACAAACCCACTCAGCCCATGAAAATCTGAACTCTTGGAACTTTGAATCACCGAAAACCGATAAAAGATGAGGGAGATATCAATTTCCAAGCAATCTTCCAAATGAGCCTCGACCTCCCTTTATAAACTACTGCAACCCGCTGACCTCCGCGAATGTAGCCAAGGCCCCGCAAATGTGGAGAGAAAACAAACACTACTCTACGAACGCGGACAGGGTTCCTCAAACACGGATAGAAGGGATTTACACCTCCGCAAACGCGGAACCCTACCCGCGAACGCGGAGCCCTATCCGTGAATGCTGAGAAGGATACCTCAGACCTCCGTGAATGCGGAGCCTACACCGCGATCGCGGAGAAGACAGGACCACACTTCCATGAATGCGGAGCAAATTCCACGAACGCGGAGAAGGAATGGGTCTGCAAATATCAGCTGCACCAGCTGAGTTTTGGGCTTTTCCAAAATTCTGACGGGGTGCTTGGGATTCGTTTAGAACCCCGTGCATGCAAACGAGATATTCTACCCCCTTAAAATTTGACATTCCAAACTCAATGATGCAGTTGAAATTTCCATACAAGGTCGTTTCGATGAAAAGTGGGTCCCACACCCAATGGGCCATTTTAGCCAAAATCTACCGGAGACCTCAGAATTTGATCGAAAGTTCTCGAAGGGTCATTCTAGACCAAACTCGGCATTCTGGAACTAACCGCACTGACGGAATTGTCATCCAAGTGCGTTTACCAAGAATGTTGACCAAAGTCAACTTTAAGCCAAATTTAAAAGACTAAAGAGCTAACTGGCCCTAAAATCACACCGGAAGCCCCAGGACTCAGGCCAACCATGCTTCTAGCCTAGTTTGGCCGCTCTGAAGCTGATGAAACCGTAAGAATTCCCATATGAGGTCGTTTACCTAAAGTTATGACCGAAATCAAATTTTCAAGGTTCAAAAGCTCCAAAATAGGAAAACAGGCATAAAAACTAAATGAACGACTAGGCAACCAAACCTACAGTGCCAGCAAGTCAAAAATGACTTGGGGTCACTATAGATGCTCTAACGATAGAAAAGGGGCACCAACACGCAAATGACCTGAAGAGTCATTACAGCTATAGACTTTGAGAGATGAATGATTTTATGCTAAGTTCCAAAAGTATGAATTCTGGCCTGAGTTTGTAGCATTCTTGGGGCACATGGTGTGTAAGGATGTTATTATGGCTTGAGTCTAACTTGCTTTCAACATTGTCAAAATTAAGCGATGATGTTCTGTGATCGACAACTCTTTCTTTCGGCTCTAATAGCCATTCGGGGATGAATGATGGGTAAATGTGTATCTATTGTAATGACCTGATCCATCATTATTCAAAAGGCACCTAGTGTGGAGTCTGAAAATCTTTTGGAATATATCGCCAATTTAAAATTGGAGTGACACAACAAAATCATAAAATTTGAAAGTTGATCTGGGCTGACGTCATTCCTCCATAGCGGGAATATTTCTGCTATAGCAATGGATCAGCCGCTATAGTAGGGTTGGCGGGGGCAGAACTTGGAAAATGCAATTTCTTTTAATTGACCCCCCTTCTTTTTGTGGTAAAATAGGTTAGGGCTATCCCAAAAACCCTTCTAGGACAATTTAAGCTTGAGGACAATGGAGGGGAGGGATTCTAGTGCAAGAAAGGTCAACACCCATGAAATTTTGATCTACGATCATTAGGAATCGACCCGTTGTCATGACCAAAGCTACCCCCTAAAAGTGACATGGTGAATAGTATCCCGAGAGACCCTAAACAAGCCACTTAGCATAAGCATGATGCTAAGATATCAACATAATAGAAAAAAGAGATAAGCGGAATATAAGTATCAATACTTCAACTCAACATGATACCAAAACAGAGTATAAAGATTGCCAATGCGGAATTCTACTAAGTCTGACAGTAAGCCTCTAATATCATTAGTATGACTAGGAAAAGCCCTAGCTCATGAAATAAGTCTGAAAACTAAAAAGACTAAAATAGACAAGCCTTTAATATCACAGGTGTGACAAGGAAAAGCTGAATCAATCCACTAGCCACGACCGAATGGAGGAACGTTAGATCCTATACTATGAAACAATATAGCCCCAAGAGATATATGTGTCAGTACTTGGAATATACTGAACATAACGAACATGCATAAATATAAACATAACTATGCTAAGTTTGAAGATGTGATGATGCATGACCATGTAAAAACATATCAAATCTTGATAAGCTAAAATTATAAATCATAGGACAAGGTCAACGCAACATTTGAATATCATAACATAAACTTAAATCGTAGTCTTTAAGGAAGTCTTAAACCATTTGAGAAAAATAAATCTTTTGTGAGATGTTTACCATTAACAGACATAGACCATGTGAGTTATAACATGGAATCTGGTGTCTTACTTCCCTTACATAAAAGAGATTGTATTGCTTGCCAAGGTAAAGATCATGTTCCCAAGCTAAGGTGGATCCACTAGCTATGTCCAATCGGAAACAAGTCCTATGGTGGCACATAGTTATATGACAAGGAGATTGTGACTAGAGACCCAACCTCTACTAATAGAAGAGTATTCATGCCAAAGTCCTCTTGGTGCTAAGTAAACTCCCAACGGAAATAAACATAATCATATCATAATCAAAATACTTGGAAGGGTAAGAATCTAGTAATACCAATCCAATCATAAACTTCATATCATAGAATAGCTCCTTTCAAAATCATAATTTCATAACATATTCATAAAGTCACTTATCTCAAGCGTCAAAATCATGATCATCTGTCATAATGAGAATAATTAACTTTGAAGCAACCTTTTCATAAAACATAGTGATACTCTATCTAAAAGCATCCTTGATTCATAAATTCCTCAATTTTATGATGCGTGCATAATCTCAAAGATTAATTCATAATCATAAAATAGTCATATAGCATGGGTTCATATGAAAATCATTGAAAACATGAAATTGTGATCAAATCATACATAATAAGATCAAATATAATGAATTTAGTCAAAAACAAGTGAACCCATGAGAAATAATGCAAAACCCTAGGATTTGGGTTGGAATCATAGAAGAGGAAAATAAAGAAATCATTGGGACTCAATGGATGAAAAAGAATCCATTAATGAACTTCTCACATCCTTGATGATCCCTAGCTTTGGAATTGGGTGAGGAGACTTGAAAGCTTGAATAACCCTAATCCACTTGAGCAAATCCTTGGAGAGATTTTGGAGAGAAAATCTTGAGAGCTTTTGGGGTTTTGAGTGAATGAGAGGGAATAGGTAAAATTTGAATAGTAAATTCAGTTATAGGACCTTAGAATGTTCTAGAAATGACATAGTTTATGTGTAAAAAAAGGTAGGAAAAGACCAAAATAACCCTGAACTTAAAACTGTTGAAAGGTACCTACGGACCCATGTACAGTCTGTACAAGGATCTACGGATCATCCTGGTTGTTCGTAGGTCAAGATACTAGAGACCAGAATCCTTACCAAGGACTACACACAAGTTTCCACGGTCATGGAACACCTTATGACTCGTAGGTCCTTCCATACAACCCATGTCACCCAACAATTTCACCAAGTCTGAACCTTACCTACAAACCACACTTTCTACGGGTCGTACCACTGCCTACGAACCATTCTGTTTGTCCGTGGGAAACTTTCAGAGACTCAACATTTCATCTTTTCCAAGACTCATTCCACAACCACCCTCTTACGGACCGTAGGACCCTATACGGTCCGTAGGTGGCTGTTGACACCGAATTTCGATCGACCTGTAGCCATTCTCGAATTGTTATTTGATTAAATATGCATTGCAAAACCTTTTTCTCTTATTTTATGAGTTCAAAATTATAATTAATTTTATATAAACAAATAGTCATAATTTCCAAATTCAATATAATTATTTTTTACTTATCAAATTATTATTATTATTATTATTATTATTTTATTTATCGATAATTCAATTGGAAATAATTAGTTTTAATATTTAAATGTGATTACTTTATATGAAAATTATTTTAAAATATAGTATGTTATTAATTAAGTAGAAATTCATCCGATCCTCTTTTCAATCATTTAATTCGTAGCCTATTCTATCCAATTCATTTCAATTTTAGCCTTTTATTTCAATTTAGTTGCAATTTTAGCCATCTGTTCATTGAAATTATAGCCTTTTTTCTACAATTCATTTTAATTATAGCCCATCTGAATCAATTCTCAAAAGCCTTATCTTTTAATCTCATCCATTCATCATCTTGATCACTTTCAGAGATCTGATCGCGGCCGCTCATTTCATTAAGATCAACGGTCCAGATTCACCAACTCTTTCTTTCCTATTTCGACTTAAAAAATCTCCCAAACCCTAAACATTTCCCATTCCCACGCACTCTTCTACCAACGCCAAAGACCCCTTTAGGTCCCTTTGGTCTTCTGATGAAAAATCACCACCACCGATGAAGCCAGCAGCCGTTGGTCACCTCAGCCGACCCTATCCCTCCCTCCGTTTTCTTTTTCCTATCCCCACCATCAGCGATGTCACGACCCAAGGTACCCCCTAGAGGTAACATGGTGTACAAGACCTCGAAAGACCTCATACAAGCCACTTAGAATACATATATATAAGATCTTAGAGATTGCAGAGTTCAAAAGACAATGTCATATCAAAGCTTTTAAGAAAATAGCGGAAGTCTACATCTCAGGTCTCAAAGCCAATCTAACATAAGAATGGGAAACAAGGTTTGGGACGTAACCCAATATAATGCCAAAATGAAAGAACATAAAAGTAAGAACAACTAGGCTACGTCCTCGAATGGATGAGGACTCACCAAGTCTTCAACAATTCTTCTACTAAGCTCTAGCCACGAGTAGATGGAGAATCGCCAAGCCCTACATTAACAAGTCAATGTAGGCAAGAGTATGTGTTAATACAATCAAGTACCAAGTATGATAGAAATGCACAAAATCATTTAAAACATGCTAAGAAAGGACATTTTCATGACATGCAATGACCAAGTTAAACATGATAAAGGTTAGAAAACATAAAGCATAAACCATGGTCAAAGCAAGCTAAACATATTTACTTTACTTGAGAAATATCTTAACAACACTTTAGTTCATTGTTTGTGGAAAGTAGCCTTAACCGACATATAAGACCATGTGAGCTATCAACATGGAATCCGGTGTCTAACCCCACACCGATAGGGCCATCCTACTTGCCAAGGTAGGACCCTTTACTTAACTTATAGCTTACGTGGATCAACTAGCTAGTGTCTATCATAGACCATCATCCTATGGTGGCACATAGTTTATGGGACATGGGTAATCGCCACTTGTACACTCGGTGCTAAGCATAATTCCAACAGATTATACATAGTTCAATTATCATAAGTAGACACGGGTAGTCGCCCCTCGTCTACATTAGGGAACATGGGTGATCGCTCTTGTCCCTTCATTAGAATAGCTCCTTAATCATCAATTCAAAGTTAGTTGAGCAAGCCTTTCAACAAGTTATGAATCATTACATGTGAGAAAACCTTTCACATCCATGGGTTGAGCAATATATGAGAATTCCTTTCACAACTCAACAATAACATCAACATATCATAAACTTTGATGCTTCAATATCAAAGTACCCTTAATTCATCATTTAACTTCTTAAGAGACATGCATGATTTCATAAACTTCATCTTTACATAGTTCATCATGCTCATAACTTACAAATCATAGGATTCACCTAGATTCATGAGAATTCCTCTTAAATCATGCAATTCGATGCAAACTCATACTTAGAAAATCATAAACAAGGCAAATTGACCATAATTGAAGGAACCCACATAATAGAGGAAAATCATAGTTTTTGATTGAACATGCTTACTTCCATAAAACCATCCTTAGTTCATTCATAATCTCTTCAGGAAAACCTTAACTTAGAAATCATAATTTCATGCATGGATTCATAGAGATTTCATAACATTCATCACTTTATAATTCAACCCACCAACAAAGCATAGATTTCGAAATTGGGGGAATGAGCATGGGTTCATGGGGATTCATCTAAATTCATGAAATTCAACTCAATTTATGCTTCAAAGTTCATAAAACAATCAATTGAAGCAACATTACAAAGAACCCATAACATGGAAGAAAACCCTAAATTCAATTGGAAACTTCTAACTTGAAAATTGGAGATTTTAGGGATTCCATGGAGGAAAGGGCTCCATGGATGAACGCTATCATACCTTAGGGTCTTAATCCCTTAAGCAATTGATGAAGAAAAGCTTGATTTCTTGAACCCTAGCTTGCCCTCTTCTTCTTCTTCTTCTAATTTCTAGAGAGAGAAATATTTTGGGAGAGGAGAGTTTTGGGAATGGTTGAGAATGGGTAAAATTAGGCTTAAAAGGTTTATATAGGGTATAGGTTAAAGGCCAAACTGACTTAGATTAGGAATTAAACACCTAGGGAAAAGACCAAAAAGCCCTTTTTAAATAACTGTCGGACCCTTACCTACGATTGAACCTACGGTCCGTAGGTAGACCTACGATCTGTCCTGTCCTTCCGTAGGTAGATTAAGAGACTGCCAATCCTTCGACCTCCAACGATGGACACAAAGTACGGTTCGTGGGTCAGTGTACGGGCCGTACATGGCCACCGTAGGTCAACTCCTTAGCCCTGAAAATTTAACTAAGTATGGGTCTCACCAACTAATCCTACCTACGACTCGTATACAGGACGACGGGCCGTCCTGGCAAGCCGTCACTGAGGTTCTGCTACTTAACATTTTGAAAACTTGGGCTTGCCACCTACGGTTCCCACCTACGGCCCGTAGGTCCACCTACATTCCGTAGATGGCTCCCGTAGGAGCTAGCACCAGATGAAAACCTGAAATTTTCCCTTCTCTTGAAATCTGAGGTGTTACAATATCTCCCCCTTGGGAACATTCATCCTCGAATGAGAATCATGTCATCTTAAGGAGGGTAAGAAACAAGAGCTAACAACCCAACCTAGAATTCAATCACATAAATGCACATATCCGAGGAGGAATACATCAATTCCAAGCTAAAGCATGTTCAACACATCATTTCATGAAGACTTTATGCAACTCATACTCAACGCACATAATCATAGATAAATTAATCAAGATAGCTTATTTTCTCAAAATTAGACTCTTCATGTATATGCATAATCAAAAAATCATGGAAATAACTAAGACACATGAGACCAAAAGAATGAACCATTAGGAACTAGGTACCTCAAGCTATAGTAGGATCGGAAGGAAAGAGATGAGGATATCGGAACATCATATCGGCCTCGGTCTCACAAGTAGCACCCTCAACTAATTGATTCCTCCAAAGAACCTTCACAGAAGCAACTTCTTTATTTCTTAACTTCCGGACTTGCCAGTCTAAAATCTCAACTGGAACTTCTTCATAGGAAAGACTATCCTTTATGCCAAGAGTCTCTAATGGCACTATAGATGTCGGATCACCAACACATTTCTTCAACAATGAGACATGGAAAACCAGATGCACAGATGTCAAATCATTAGGCAAATCAAGTTCATAAGCAACCTTACCAACACGTCTCAAAATTTGATTTGGGCCTACATAACGGGGACCCCTTTCTTCCCGAATCTCATTACACCCTTCATGGGTGAAATTTTCAAATAAACCCAATCATCAACATCAAATTCTAAATCTCTCCTTCTAACTTCAGCATAGAACTTTTGTCGACTTTGAGTCATATTCAACCTTTCTCTAATATGCTGAACTTTCTTCATAGCCTCATGTACCAACTCGGGACCTATCAAAGCAACTTCACCAACTTCAAACCAACCTATAGGAGATATACACCTCCTACCATAGAGAGCCTCAAGCGGAGCCATACCAATACTAATAGTAGCTATTATTATAAGCAAATTCAATCAAAGGCAAATGATCATCCCAATTACCCTTGAAATCAATTACACAAGCTCTCATCATATCTTCCAAAGTTTGGATAGTACCCTCCGCTTGCCCATCGGTTTTAGGATGAAAGGCCGTACTAAGCTTAACATGAGTACCAAGACCCTTTTGGAAGGATTTCCAAAATTGAGAAGTGAATTGTTCACCACGATCGGAGATAATGGACAAAGGCACTCCATGCAACCTAACCATTTCCCTAAAGTACAACTTAGCATAATCCTCCGCCAAATAAGAAACCTTGACGGGAATGAAGTGGGTTGATTTCATCATTCGATCTAGGAATACTAATATCTTGGGTCAAACCTCCCGGCTTTTGATGCTCAACCTTCACTTGTTGACAATTGGGACACTTAGCCACAAATTCCGCAATATCCTTCTTCATCCCATTCCACCAATAGACCTCCCAAAAATCACGGTACATCTTGGTAGCTCTCAGGTGAATGGAATATCGAGAACTATGGGCTTCCGATAAAATTTGTCCTCTTAATTCATCTACATCGAGAACACAAAACTGACCTTGATATCGAAGTACACCATCTCCCCCTTGGGAGAAAGCCTCAACTAACTTTTCAAGCAGCGCTTCCCTCAACTCAACTAAATTAGGATCAAGATCTTGTTTAGCCTTTACATCATACACAAAGGATGATCCGGAACCATTGTGAACCATAACCCCACCTTTAGTGGAATCAACCAACCGAACACCCAATCGGGCCAATCTATGAACATCACGAGCCAACTCTTTCTTACCATCCTAAACATGAGCAACACTACCCATAGATAACTGACTAAGAGCATCCGCCACCACATTAGCCTTGTCAGGGTGATAGAGGACACTCATGTCATAGTCTTTTAACAATTCAAGCCACCTCCTTTGGCGAAGATTTAGGTCTTTTTGTTTAAACACATATTGTAAACTCTTGTGGTAGGTAAAAATGTCAACATGCACACCATACAAGTAATGCCTCCAAATCTTTAAAGCAAACACCACTGCCGCGAAATTCTAAGTCATGAGTAGGATAGTTCTTTTCATGAACCTTGAGTTGCCTTGAAGCATAAGAAATAACTTTCCCGTTTTGCATTAGAACACATCCTAACCCAATTCTCGAGGCATCATAATTAACCACAAACCCATATGACCCTTTCGATAAAGTCTGTATCGGAGCTGAGGTGAGTCTATCTTTCAACTCTTGAAAACTCTTCTCACATGCTTCGGACCAAGTGAACTTAGCCTTCTTTTGAGTCAAGGCCGTCAATGGAGAAGCAATCAAAGAAAATCCTTCAACAAACCTCCTATAATAGCCGGCTAAACCCAAGAAACTATGAATATCCGAAGGTGATAGAGGTCTAGGCCAATTCTTAACCGCATCCATCTTCTTAAGATCTACCTCAATACCTTTACCGGAGACAATGTGACCAAGAAAAGCCATAGACCTTAGCCAAAACTCACATTTACTAAACTTTGCAAAGAGTTGTTGGTCCTTGAGGACTTGCAATACAATCCTCAAATGATCGGCATGCTCATCCTCGCTCCTTGGGTAAATCAAGATATCATCTATGAACACAATCACAAACATGTCAAGATATTGTCTAAACACTCTATTTATCAAATCCACAAATGCGGCAGGAGCATTTGTCAATCCAAACGACATCACTAGGAATTCATAATGGCCATATCTAGTCCGAAAAGCCATTTTCAAAATATCATCTTCTTTCACCCTCAGTTGGTGATAACCCGAACGAAGGTCAATCTTAGAGAAGTAACTAGCCCCTTGAAGTTGATCAAATAAGTCATCTATTCTTTGAAGAGGATACTTATTCTTAATGGTAACCTTGTTCAATTGGCGGTTGTCAATGCACATACGGAGTGAACCATCTTTCTTCCTTACAAACAAGATCGGAGCACCCCATGGAAAAATACTTGGTCGGATGAAACCATTATCCAACAAGTCTTTCAATTGCTCCTTTAGTTCCTTAAGTTCCACCGGAGCCATTCGGTAAGGAGCAATAGATATAGGTTGCGTATCGGGGAGAAGGTCAATACCGAAGTCTAGTTCCCTTCCGGGATGAATACCGAGTAAATCATCGAGAAACACTTCCAGAAACTCATTAACAATGGGGACCGACTCAAGAGTAGGGGTTTCGGAATCCACATCCCTCACCCTAACAAGATGGTATATGCAACCCTTAGAAATCATCTTTCTAGGTTTAAGACAAGAAACAAATTGACCTCTATACATAGAATTTCCCCCCTTCCACTCTAGGATAGGCTCATTGAGGAATTGAAACTTGACCATTTGGGTCCTACAATCAATAGAAGCATAACAAGAATGCAACCAATCCATCCCAAGAATAACATCAAAATCTAATATATCAAGCTCTACAAGATCAACATGAGTAACTCTATGGGATAAGGAGACGGGACAATTTCTATAGACTCTCCTAGCCACAATAGATTCACCAATAGGAGTAGAAACATGAAAAGGATCTAACAACACATCCAAAACAACCTCAAACCTCATAGCCACATATGGCGTCACAAAAGATAAGGTAGCACCGGGATCAAGCAAGGCATAAACATCAAAGTGAAAGACTTTCAACATATCGATAACCACATCAGGAGAACCCTCTTGCTCATGGCGAGCTTGAAGTGCATAGAATCGGTTTTGCTTTTGATTTCCAGTGGAACCCGATGGATTTTGAGGTTGAGTTCATCGACGGTTATCCCCTTCATTTTTAGCCACTAAGCGACAATCCCTTATCTTGTGATCCATCATGCCACAACCAAAGCATGCATTAGAACCGTCTAGACATTTACCCTCATCCTTTTTCTCACACTTAGCGCAAGTAGTCGATGAAAAACCACCACCATTCCCTCCTTGAGGCTTAGGGTTGGACACCCTATCCTTCTTGGACTTAGGAGGAGCATTGGAGGAACTTTGACCAGAAAACTTTTGTCGAAATCTAGAACGACCATGTCCATCAAACCTTGAGTGAGAAAACTTACCATCACCGGTTCGAGCCCTCTTTGCCTCTCTAGACCTTTCCTTGAGTTTCTCCTCTTCTATTTGTTGAGCATACACCATGAGATGAGAAATATCCATGTCATTGACAAACATAGCGGTACGGCACTCTTTGACCACCATTTCGGACACTCCCGAAACAAACTTACTCATTCTTGCCCTAGGATCGGCAACCAAAGAAGGAGCATATCGACACAATTGTGTGAACTTCAAAGCATAGTCTTTCACACTCATGTTTCCTTGATGAAGGTTAATGAACTCAAGCACCCTTGCCTCTCTCATCACAAGGGGAAAGAACCTATCAAGATAAGCAACCTTGAATTTCTCCCAATCAAGAGAACCCTCATTAACTGCCCTCCCTTCCTTCCCTTGGTTGAACCAAACTTGAGCAACACCCTTAAGTTGATAAGCGTCCAACTCCGCCTTTTCCTCCAACATCACACCCATAATCATTAGCACCTTGTACACCTCATCGATGAACTCTTGAGGATCTTCCTCAACCTTAAAACCATGAAATTCTCGAGGGTTCATTCTAGTGAAATCCCTCACCCTTGATGCCACCGTACCCATATTTGGGTTCACAGGAGCCACAACCTCTCTATTGTCTTGAGTCGTCATGGCTTGAGCCAACACTTGAAAGGAAGCCCTAAACTCCGCATTAGTCACTTGTTCGGCCACAGGGTCGGCCGAAACTTGAGGAGCTTGAGGAAAAGCTTGTTGATCCGCATTTCTTCTAGTATAAGCTTTTCGGGTAGCCATATCCTGAAACGCATAGGATAGGGATTAGGAGAGAGAGATATATAGAGTTAAACGCTATGGCACGACTTAAGAGTAATGAAAGAAGTGGAGTTTCCTAAATATCTTATAGCCTCTCATTCATAAATGTGGCGCGCTTCACACTCATGAACAAGACTCTACTCGGCGTGGCTTATAAGACATCCTAGGATCTTTCTAAAACCTTGTGTTCTAAATACCAAGTTTTTCACGACCCAAGGTACCCCCTAGACGTGACATGGCGTACAAGACCCTGAAAGGCTTCATACAAGCCACTTAGCATACATACATATAGGATCTTAGAGATTGCAAAGTTCAAAAGACAATGTCATATCAAAGCTTTTAAGAAAATAGCGAAATTCTACATCTCATGTCTCAAAGCCAATCTAACATAAGAATGGGAAATGAGATTTGGGACGTAACCCAACAAAAGGCCAAAATGAAAGAACATAAAAGTAAGAACAACTAGGCTACATCCTTAAAGGGATGAGGACTCACCAAGAATTCAACAATTCTTCTACTAAGCTCTAGCCACGAGTAGATGGAGAATTGCCAAGCCCTACATTAACAAGTTAATGTAGGCAAGAGTATGTGTTAGTACAATTAAGTACTAAGTATGATAGAAATGCACAAAATAATTTAAAACATGATAAGACGGGACATTTTCATGACATGCAATGACCAAGCTAAACATGATAAAGGTTAGAAAACATAAAGCATAAACCATGGTCAAAGCAAGCTAAACATCTTTACTTTACTTGAGAAATATCTTAACAACACTTTAGTTCATTGTTTGTGGGAAGGAGCCTTAACAGATATATAAGACCATGTGAGCTATCAACATGGAATCCGGTGCCTAACCCCACACCGATAGGACCATCCTACTTTCCAAGGTAGGACCCTTTACTTAACTTGTAGCTTACGTGGATCCACTAGCTAGTGTCTATCATAGACAATCATCCTATGGTGGCACATAGTTTATGGGACATGGGTAATCGCCACTTGTACACTCGGTGCTAAGCATAATTCCAACAGATTATACATAGTTCAATTATCATAAGTAGACACGGGTAGTTGCCTCTTGTCTACATTAGGGAACATGGGTGATCTCTCTTGTCCCTTCATTAGAATAGCTCCTTAATCATCAATTCAAAGTTAGTTGAGCAAGCCTTTCAACAAGTTATGAATCATTACATGTGAGAAAACCTTTCACATCCATGGGTTGAGCAATATATGAGAATTCCTTTCACAACTCAACAATAACATCAACATATCATAAACTTTGATGCTTCAAACTCAAAACACCCTTAATTTATCATTTAACTTCATAAGAGACATGCATGATTTCATAAACTTCATCTTTACATAGTTCATCATGATCATAACGTACAAATCATAGGGTTCACCTAGATTCATGAGAATTCCTCTTAAATCATGCAATTCAATGCAAACTCATGCTTAGAAAACCATAAACAAGGCAAATTGACAATAATTGAAGGAACCCACATAATAGATGAAAATCATAGTTTTTGATTGAACATGCTTACTTCCATAAAACCATCCTTAGTTCATTCATAATCTCTTCAGGAAAACCTTAACTTAGAAATCATAATTTCATGCATGGATTCATAGAGATTTCATAACATTCATCACTTTATAATTCAACCCACCAAGAAAGCATAGATTTCGAAATTGGGGGAATTAGCATGGATTCATGGGTATTCATCTTAATTCATGAAATTCCACTTAATTTATACTTCAAAGTTCATAAAACAATAATTGAAGCAACATTACAAAGAACCCATAACATGGAAGAAAACCCTAAATTCAATTGGGAATTTCTGACTTGAAAATTGGAGATTTTAGGAATTCCATGGAGGAAAGGGCTCCATGGATGAACACTTTCATACCTTAGGGTCTTAATCCCTTAAGCAATTGATGAAGAAAAGCTTGATTTCTTGAACCCTAGCTTGCCCTCTTCTTCTTCTTCTTCTAACTTCTAGAGAGTAAAATATTTTGGGAGATGAGAGTTTTGGGAATGGTCGAAAATGGGAAAAATTAGGCTTAAAAAGTTTATATAGGGTATGGGTTAAAGGCCAAACCGACTTAGATTAGGAATTAAACACCTAGTAAAAAGACCAAAAAGCCCTTTTTCAATAACTATCGGACCCCTACCTACGGTTGGACCTATGGTTCGTAGGTAGACCTACGATCCGTCCTGTCCTTCCGTAGGTAGATTCAGAGACTGCCAATCCTTCGACCCTCCAATGAAGGACACAAAGTACGGTTTGTGGGTCGGTCTACGGGCCGTACAAGGCCTCCGTAGGTCAACTCCTTAGCCCTAAAAATTTAACTAAGTATGGGTCTCACCAACGAATCCTACCTATGACTTGTACACTGGACAACAGGCATTCCTAGCAAGCCGTCACTGAGGTTCTGCAACTTAACATTTTGAAAACTTTGGCTTGCCACCTGCGGTTCCCACCTACGGCCCGTATGTCCGCCTACGTTCCGTAGATGGCTCCCGTAGGAGCTGGCACCCGATGAAAACCTAAAATTTTCCCTTCTCTTGAAATCTGGGGTGTTACAAGCGAAACCCGTCTCTTCTCCCTTTCTCTCCAGCGAAATATGCAACCAAACAGCACTACCAGTTGCTCCTCCCTTCTCGCTTCTCCGGTCGATGGCTGCGTGAATAACAACAACAACCGCTGCCTTACCGACCCAACCAATGGGCTCCGACGAAGCAAGCAGTATCCGCTCCTGTCCCCATCGCTACTCTGAGCAGTGGGCACCGGCAAAATCTCAGGCGAAGGCAGACACCCCAAAATCATGAAGCCCCAGACGCCAGCCGCAACTCCAACGAAGCAGCAGGGCTAGCAACACCAGTGAAACTTCACAATGATGACGACAACCATGATGGACAAGGGTTAGTCAGATTGATTCTTTGAGGTTCCGGGTTTGCTAAAAGATGAATCTGACAGATCCATCCGAGTACGTCTCCCTAATTTAAATATCTTTTCCACAAATTATTTCAAATAAATTTTAGAGTTCGGATTCATGAATCTTTATATCTTCGGTGGAAAATTTCATAATATCATTTTTTCGTATTTGTAAATTACACATGCATAGTTCTTACTTTTTTCTTCTTTAATAATGTGGTTACCATCTGCTACTAACAGAATAGTGAGAGTGGTAGCATATATTAAGGTTATTCGATTTTTGCTCAGTCCTATTTGAATGTGAGATTGATTTTTTGACTCAATTTAGCGATGCTTAATGTGATTGATTATTATAAATTATTTCCCCTTTAATTGATTTTGGTGTCATTATATATTCTAATTTATTTTGACCTGCTAATTAAATGTTTACAGCAGTTATAACAGCCTAAATATTGCCTTTTGTGATAATTGATCTTTTACTTGTTTATTTTTGGCAAACATAATTGCCCCAATATATTTTTCTCATATATTCATAAGAATTTTCTGATGTTCCGATGCTAAATTAACTCAATATCTATTGTTAAAGGTTTAACCATCCTTATTTGTGGTAAATTTTGGTGATTGATTTATTATAATTTATATTAATTGTCATTATATGTTATCACTTGCCTTTGTCCCATGATTTTCTTAGTTTTTTTATCCTTAATAAAAGTTTGACAGATTCTTACTTGATTATATTTGGTAAAAATTTGACTAATTTAGTTCCCCTTGTTTAAGGAAATATAATTTTAATTGAATAAAATTTATTCTTTTCCTTTTACTGTCTGGCCCTCTTCCACTATAAAAAGAGACCCTTTGCCTCATTATTTGGACACACTTTAACAAACAAAAATACCCTTATACTCTCAAAAGAAAAAAAAAGGTTCTTACATATTGCTCTCAAGTCTCTTCTTGTTTGATTTGCTGCTTCAAGTGGAGTTAGGAGATAAAGCTAATTCTTGTTGATTAATAATTATCTGCTAACGGGTTAGTTCTCCTCATTAATTTAATTTTCGTATTGCATTAACATGCCATTCAATACTTTATAATATTAAAAGGAAGTATCCAGGTTAGTCTTTATCCCTTTGGTATGGATGTTTACTTATTTAATTTTGTGTATATTCGAATAAATTAAAGGGAAGCATCCGAGTTCGTCCGTATTCCTTTCTCTATGCGTGATGTCATATTCGGTGTCTACTACTTGTTTTGAGTTCTATATATTTGCTTCTTGAATGAATATGTATGTGTCCTATTCTGCCTACATATATTAAAATAAATAATATTATGTTTCCTTTGTATTATATTTGTGTTGTATTGTCTCTTTTTGTTTAGCAGGATTTTGAACATTGAGTTCAAGTGTTGAAGAGTCGCCATGAGAGGGAATGCCGGATGAATCTTTTTAGTTTTAATTAGATTTGCACTTATTGTACATGTATTTGTATTTCGTTTCGGTTCTGTAATGCTTTGTATTAACTCTAACGCTGCCCTATATATGAAATAATTTGGAAACAGCCTAAGGGGGAGGGGATATACGTGCTATTTTTTTTACTTATCACAACTTATTTGTGTTAGAAAATATGCCTATAGGATTGTGACTATTTATTCGTTCGTACTCTAATAACCTCATCATTGCAAATCTGATTTAAATAAAATCAACATACTATTGATGTTAACACCTGTTATTTTTTTCTAATTATGTTTTAAAAAAATGGTTATTTATATAAATACTTTAATTGTCTGTCATAATGCATTAATTGATTTGCATGACCGACTTCCTATTTATAATAATAGAAAAATAATGTATAGATGTTAGTATGTGTGTTCTTTATTATTTAACCCTCAATTCTTGTCACATAATAAATAAATAATTTTGGTGTTTAATAACCTATTTTCATGACATAGATATCATGCCTATAGGATCCGTAATATTATTTGCATAATCTGCTATTCTACCTGTTTATATGCCTCTGTTAATAATAATATGCATGTCAATCACTTAAAAAACATTGCTTGTAGATAATTAATGCTCATATGAATTAATTAATTTTTAACATGTTATTTGGGTGTAGAAGATCATGTATATAGGCTTCGAATAAATTTTATCTTCTTTAATTAGTAACCATGCTTACAAGATCTGTAAAAGTCAGCATAATTAGTGAATTAGATATCATATTCATAGGCCTTTAAATATTTTCAGCATGCTATATGGATTAGTATCATGTTTAGGACTTGATATACATTTTAGCTTTTTATATAAAAAATATTAAAAAATTCACATCTACTAGAAAATATACGTACACAGCAATCAGATTCAACATGTTAATTAAATCATCTAAGACTGTAAAATTGATATGTTTCAGTTTATTGTCTGCTCATGTATTTTGCAGAGAGTTATTTCTTTGTCTTTTAAAATTAATTAACTGCTTCCAGCATGCTAAAAGACAAGGTGTTTTGCTTTTAGTTAAGTTGTTGCTTATGACTATCCCTACACCTGATTATACTCCCCGCCTCCTTGAACTAATTAAGAATAATTTTCAGCATGCTAATAAAGATTAAAATTGATCTGCTTTTTGTTAATCGTTGCCGACCTGTTCAATAATTCATTCTCAGTCTGTTCTATAATTAAATCAGCATGTTAATAACTGGTTAAAAACTGAGCAGTTTACTGGTTTAATTAGAGTTATTTTCTAATTAATGGTTCTCATATAACAAATTTTGCATGTTAATCATTGCGTTAAAACAACTCTGTTTTAAGATTTAACTTAATCAATTAACTTGTCTATCCTAATAACCGTTGTATGTTTTGCACACACTTTTTGCCTAGACCTTTCACTTTATCTGTGTTTGCAAGCATGCTAAATAACCTAATTTAGAAGCCAATATGAGATTTTACTTGCTAAATGTTGTCCTATATGTTTTGTTTGATGCTTAGGGGCCTAATTAGGTAACCTATATTTTATTCAAGACTAAAACCATTCATTTAGTTTGTCCAATGCCTCTTGGATATTAAGGTGGGACGCAAGGCACCTCTTAGGATGTTGATCATGCATGTGGAAAGGGGGTAGGGGTAGTAAGGTCTTGTAGGAAATTATGTAAGTTGACTCGAGCAGAAAACGACAAACTCTGATTTGTCTCTCGATTAATAAGTTGAGCGTTGATCCAACAAGTATAAAGTTAGTTAAATTTTCGTTATCCCTTTTCTTTTTCCCTTGTATTTTTGTTTGTATTTATTTGGGGTAGTTTAAATAATAAAAAATTAATTATTTCCTTTATATTAATTGCGTACTTTCTGTCTTCTTGCTTATCTCTTCTTAATTGCTTTTTATGACAACTATTGTTTTATGTCTTTTACCACCTAGTTCAATTAACTAATGAATGAAGAAATAGACATTATTTACAATTTGATTAACCCCCACATAAATTATATGAGATACGGACGGGACCCACATCTGTGGACCTCGAAAGGTGCCAAACACCTTCCTTTTGAGGTAATTTGAACCCTTATCCGAATCATGGTTTCGCAGACCCTTTGGTTTAATTTAGTTAGGTTAGAATGGTTCCCTAACGCACCTTTAATTCGTTAGGTGACGACTCTTCTTTTAAAGTCAAACCTAAAAGAGTGGTCAAGTCATTACACCAACCCGTTTTGCAAAAAATGAGGCGCAACAGTGGCTTCATTCAAACTCGCACCAGCACATTTCTACCACACTTTCCTTTCCAACTCACTTATCAATTGTTGAGGTGTTACAATATCTCCCCCTTGGGAACATTCTTCCTCGAATAGGACTCAAGCTAGCATGAATAAAGTAGGGAAAGAGATCTATCAACCAAATATGAATGCAAATAACATCAAATGCATAGAACCAAGGAGTAATCAACCCCAATCTAAAACATGAATTTTAAAACATATTTCATGAACATACACGCATATGGAAACATGAGAATAGCTAAAACGCATGAATCCTTAAGAGTAAACATGAGGAACTACTACCTCAAGCTAGAATCAGAAAGGATGGAAAGAGATGGCGGTACTTAGACATCATATCGGCTTCGGCTTCTCAAGTAGCACCCTCAACTAATTGATTCCTCCAAAGAACTTTCACGAAAGAAACTTCCTTATTTCTCAATTTCTGGATTTGACGATCCAAAACCTTGACTAGAATCTCTTCATAAGAAAGACTTTCTTAAATACCAACACTCTCCAAAGGCACAACTAAAGTAGGATCACCAATACACTTCTTCAACAACAAAACATGGAACATTGGATGCACCAACGCCAATTTGGAAGGAAAATCCAACTCATAGGCTACCTTGCTGAAATGCTTCAAAATCTAGTATGGGCCTACATAATGGGAAAAACGCTTCCCGTTCTTTCCAAATCTCATTACACCCTACATAGGTGAGTTTTTCAAGTAAACCCTATCATCAACTTCGAATTCAAGTTCTCTTCTTCTAACATTCGCATAAGACTTTTGTTGACTTTGAGTCATTTTCAACCTCTCTCAGATAAGTCAAACTTTCTACATAGCCTTGTGCACCAACTCGGGCCGTATCAAAGTGACCTAACCAACTTCAAACCAGTCAACAGGAGACATACACCTCCTACCATAAAGAGCCTCAAATGGAGCCATTTGAATACTTGAGTGGTAACTATTATTATAAGCAAACTCAATCAAAAGCAAATGATCATCCAAATTACCATTGAAGTTAATGATGCAAGCTCTCAACATATCTTCCAAAGTCTGAATAGTACGCTCGACTTGACCATCGGTCTGAGAATAAAAGGTTGTACTAAGCTTAACTTGGGCATCAAGGCCTTTTTGAAAAGATCTCCAAAACTGAGAAGAAAACTAGGTACCTCTATTAGAAATAATGGATATAGGCACTCCATGCAACTTCACCATCTCTGGGATATACAACTTAGCCTAGTCCTCAGCGGAGTAAGAAGTCCTTATGGAAATAAAATGTGGCAATTTCATCATTCGATCCATGATGACCCAAACCAAATCATGCTGCTGCCGAGTACGGGTTAATCGCGTATTGAAATCCATATTCAACTCTTCCCACTTCCAAGTAGGAATGTTAATGTCTTAAGCCAAACCTCTCAGTTTCTTATGCTCAACTCTTACTTGTTGACAATTAGGACACTTAGCCCAAATCCGTAATATCCCTCTTCATCCTATTCCATAAATAGATCTCCCGTAAATCATAGTACATCTTGGTGGCTCCTGGGTGAATGAATTACCGAGAATTGTGAGTTTTTGATAAGATTTGTTGCCATAACTCATCAACATTCGGAACACACAACTGACCTTGGTAATGGAGTACACTATCTCCCCCTTGGGAGAAAGACTCAATGACTTTTTGAAAACCACTCTCTTCAACTCAACCGTAGTCGAGTCAAGATCTTGCTTAGCCATCACATCTGATACAAGAGACGATTCTGAGTCATTCTGAACAATGATACCACTATCCTTGGAATCAACCAAGTGAACACCCAAACGAGCTAGTCTATGAACATCACAAACTAACTCTTTTTTACCATCCTCAATGTGAGAAACACTACTCATTGACAATTGGCTAAGAGCATCGACAACCACATTTGCCTTGCCCGGATGATAAAGAATGCTCATATCATAATCTTTCAACAACTCAAGCCACCTTGTTTAGCGAAGATTTAAATCTTTATGCTTAACACATATTACAAACTCTTATGATCGGTGAACACATCCACATGAACACCATAAATATAATGTCTCCAAATCATCAAAGCAAAGATCGCCACCGCTTACTCCAAATCATGAGTCGGATAGTTCTTCTCATGAACATTCAATTGTCTCGAAGCATAACAATCACTTTCCCATTTTGCATCATACTACCAAGACCAATCCGTGAAGCATCACAATAAACTACAAACCCATCGGATCCTCCGATAAAGTTAAAATTGGGACCGAAGTGATTTGATTTGTCAACTCTTGGAAACTCTTCTCACAAGCTTTTGACCATTGATATTTCACCTTCTTCTAAGTCAACGTAGTCAAAGGTGAAGCAATAGAGGAAAATCCTTCCACAAACCTTCTATAATAACCATACAAACCCAAGAAACACGGATTATATGAAGGGGAAAGAGGTCTAGGCTAGTTCTTAATCGCCTCATTCTTCTTAGGATCAACTTGAATACCTTCATCGGAAACAATATGGCCAAACAAAGCAACAAACCTCAACCAAAAATCACATTTTCTAAACTTAGCAAACAATTGACAATCTTTGAGGATTTACAAAATGATCCTTAGGTGATCAAGATGTTCATCCTCACGCCACGAATAAATCAAAATATCATCAATAAACACAATCATGAACATATCAAGATACTTCTTGAGCACTCTATTCATAAGATCCATGAAAGTCGTTGGGGCATTAGTCAAACCAAAAGATATCACCACGAACTCATAGTGACCATACCGAGTTCAAAAAGTCGTCTTTGCAATGTCACCTTCCCTTACCCTTAATTGATGATACCCTGATTGAAGGTCAATCTTTGAGAAGAAACTAGCACATTAGAGTTGATCAAGTAAGTCATCAATCCTCATAATAGGATACTTATTATTTACCATGACCTTATTCAATTGCCGATAGTCAATGCACATATGAAGTGAACCGTCCTTCTTATGAACAAACAACACCAGAGCACCCCATGGTGAGATACTTAGTCTAATAAAACCCTTATCCAACAAATATTTCAATTGATCCTTTAATTCCTTAAGTTTTGTTGAAGCCATATGATAAAGAGGAATAGATATAGGTTGCATATCTGGAAGAAGGTCAATGTCAAAGTTTATCTCCCTTTCAGGAAGAACACCGGGAAGATCATCAGAAAACACTTTCAGGAACTCATTAATAATAGGAACTGACTCAAGAGTAGGGGTTTTGAAATATGTATCCCTAACTTGAACAATATGATAGATGCAACCTTTAGAAAGCATTTTCCTAGTATTTAGGCACGAGATAAACTGACATATAGGTGCTGAATTTCCACCCTTCCATTCTAAGATAGGTTCATTTGGAACCTAGAATGTGACCACTCAGGTTCGACAATCAATAGAAGTATAACAAGAATGAAGTCAATCCGTTCCAAGAATGACATCGAAATCTATCATCACTATAAAATTTTAGGCCTACAGCTACGTAAATCTGGACAACGCTTGTAAAATGTTGCCTAAAATACTTTTGACTATGCTTTTAAAGCGTAGCCTTAGGTTTTAGCTTTTGGCTTCGATAATATTGGCAACACTTGTAAAGCGTACTCCTTAATGGTATAGGCTACACTTTATAAGTGTTGTTACATTATGATATAATTGGCAACACCTATTTACACATATGACCACACTTTTAAAGTGTGCTATTTTTATAATGGTAAAATCAACACATTACAAGTGTGGCCCAAAAATTTTCACTTAAATTTATATTCCCTCCAACATATTTCACTCTCCCTCCAAGTTTTATTTGGCAAAAAAAACATAAGTCATAAAACATAAAAACCTCTCAACTATTAGGTATGTGCCCAAATTAAAAAAAATTCTCAATTTCTCGTAAAAACTCTTACGACTTTGCCCAAATTCAAAAATTTCTCACAAACCAGCAGGTATTTCTTCATCAATACATAAAGTAAAGATTTTTCACAAATAAAATTGAAGAATGGTTTTAAAATAACTCTTAAGATTTCTCACATTTATGGTTGTTCACCTCTGACATGCGAAAATATCTCATAAATTTTTCATTGTTCATCAAGGACCGATCGAAATGCTTCACTTAAGAAGAGGATCTCTTAAAGCTTCATGACATTGAAAGGATTTTGTTGGAATCGAGTTTATCAGGTAAAAATTTCTATCTTTAAAAGTCTAATTTTATTGCATATGGGTTTACTGCTTGCTTGGGGTTAAATATTTAGCTTGTGGCTTTTCATGTTCTTGTGTTGTTGATACAATTTTTGTTGATTTTTGGAGTCTAGCTTGCAGTAGTAATACACACATCAGTTGATTCTTTGCCCTAGACATTAATCAGTAAATAAGCATGAGAATTTCTTTTTTATTAGACTGATAAGCTGATTCAGGCTGAAATCCTCTATGATAATGTAGGTTTTCATGTAAATCTTAGTAGTAGTACGTTTTTGCTACTCCGCCTTTATTAGTTTATGATACTCGAGCTTCTTATATTGACTAGAAGAGATTCTAGCTTGTAGTAGTATTACTTCCTCATATAACAGAGGATTTCTTTTTTCCCAGATAACAAATTGAAGATTTCTCTTTGTCCAAAGGAAAATCAGACCAATCAAGGGTTTTTCTTTGAGTAATTTTTGGACGAATTCCAAATTCTGAAGGGTTTCTACATTGTCAGGTAAATCAGATGAAACAGGTGTTGTTTTCTCTCCCTGATGAACTTCTGTATCCTATATCTAACATGTTTCTATGTTATCATGTAAATCGACAAGTTTCTGTATCCAAATTTGAAACGGTTGCACTCTAAAAGGTATCCAAATTAACGAACCTTTTTGTATCCAAAAGAGCTTATACATAATCAGGTAAGACTCAAAATGAGTCATGTCTTTGTTCAAAGGATTATAAGTGACTAAAACTGGGTTAACGGGACAACTCTCTTGGTTATCTTTAATCAAGAGAGTTTTGAATCATTGTTCTTCCTTGCTTTGATTTTCTTTGGATGTTAAATGGTGTTTCCTGAACATAAAAGTCGACAACAAGTAAAAGAGTTTAGGCAAAATGTTTATCTTGATTAATTTTAGTATGAATTTTTCTTTTGCTGCGTTAGGTTAATGTCCTTGGTAGCTGTTAATTTGTTACTTTAGGATATATTCTATAGATGTTTGTATGAAGCTTTCAAATGGAGAAGGAATATAGATATTTGTCATATGAAAGTCATAGCTAGTTGAAAGAAAAATCCAAGAATAAGGTTCATGTAGTCAGGCTTGATTTTTGGAATTTGTATCTTGAGGAAAAAGTATAAATTTTTGTGTCTGAATACTTGGATCTCTGTTGGAGATCATCACCTAAGACCAAATCTGCTCACTGCCTATACATTTGTTAATCATGATAATGTTACAAAGTGGAAGATAAGATTGTTATAATAGTTAAGTCTTATCTGTTGGGCTTTTTTAATCTACCAAATTATTATTTTGTTTATGAATCTATAATTCTAGCTTACTCTTTTTGTATTTGACTATTTTTTGGCACACATTTAAATGACTAATGTCCGTTATCTCTGCATCTTTGCTGGTATAATCATCAAAATGCATTCTGATCTTCAAACATGCATTATTTTTGTTACTTAAATACAAATTTTTTTGTATTATTCTCAGGAAGGGATTATCTTAAGAAAGGCTAAAGAAATTAGAGGCAGCATAGTTTTTTTAAAGAGGTATCTCTCACTTTATTAAATCTTATGGGATTCTTCCTTTATATTAGTTCTAATTTATTTGCTGGATTTTTTTGTGGAATTCTTTTTCATGGATTTGTATGTATGATAATGGAGTGTATGTATATATAAATATTTACTAGTTTTGTTGTAACAACTAATTATGTACACCTTAAGAGCACCCCACTCCTTGACTTCCTTCAAGGAAGGCTATCACGGATGTGAGCCCTTGAAAAAACAAAATCAATTATATATTTTGTCCATAAAAAAACTATATTTTCTAGTTCGTTTAGATGCTCTGAACATGTCAATCCTTTCTCAAAGTTCTAGTTGTATTTGCTATATGATAGTATCTCTATACACAGTATGGTCCCATTACATTTTTCAATTTCTAGCTATTCAAGTGTGGCATACTAAAGCTCCAAATCCAACGACTATAATATGTTTCTTCCTTCTCTCTTTAATGCTTGATCTTTAGTTTGAATTGAGATGTTGCAACATCCTGTTGTTGTAGAGACAACCCAAACAATCTAGTGAAGTTGTCCCTTAATGCAGTAGTCAAATCACTTTCAGCAAACAGGCAATGACCAGATTCCATGTTATTAATCACATAAGTAGCAGGTATAAGTTTCTTAATAAATTCCTATCTTCAATAGTGTATCTTTAATTAGAAGCCTCTTCCCTGCACTTCCAACTAGAGGATGAATTTATGTTTAGGAATTTTCACTGCAACCGACATCCACTTTGTCAGATTCCAAATAGGCCTAGTTCAAAGCAAAGCTAAGTAACTAAGTACAAAGTACTTGCCATTAGCACCCAATGAGTATTTTCCATCAATGTACCAGTTCACCATATGACCTTTAAGTTTATGCAAGTTTTAAAAGTACCAATTGCAATCCATAAGAAGGCGTCTGCATCAAAAAATCTACATTATGTTTCATATTTACTCCATGCATCCATTTTACCCAAAGCACATCAGAACTTGAAATAGTTTATCATGAGTGTTTCAACAGAACATAACTTAGTTGTCTCCAATGTTTCATTTAATATTGGTGTCAGAAACAGATGGATACATTATTGCAAGGAATCAAGGAGATTACTTGAATATATCATGTTTTTTAAAATTTCTGATAGGAAAGTGAGATTACTCCTCAACTATTTTATTGGAGTAATTATCACTATTGCACGATTATTGATTTTGCTGGGAAGGGAATGACAATTTTTTTAAAAATTTCTTGGGTCGCTGAACTGTTTGCTCGGAAGAGATGACAATTAAAGTTAACTTGATTGGTGTTCTTCTGGAAGTTGTCCAATGTGTTTCCTTCAGTTAATTTTCCTTTGCATAAACCAGGAACTTCCTTTAAGGTATTGGCTTTTTGATTGTCCACTGGTTCTTTTATAACAATGCCATTACTCTTTTTTGTAACCTGCTCATCATAGCGACCTTCTTGTTGAATTTTTTTTTCTCATCCATCTGTTTTACATCTTGGTCGTGATCATTCGGGATATATTGATTTACATGTTGTGTGTGATTTTACGAGGTTTTTGGTTTTGATTGCCTTCCTTCTCGAGATAGGTTGGAAGTCATCCATCATCTCCTTATCAACTCTTTAGTCTTTGATTTTGTTAGCTTGTTCTTCCTTTTGAGCTTTGATTCTATCATGCCTGGCTTTGTTTCTACAATGGTTCATCAGATGACCTTGCATTTTGCAGAAGAGACAATAACATGGAACATTCTCATATTCTATGTCTATCCATTTTCCATCATCTGTACCATATAATCTTTTGAAACCTAACCTTATCTGGTCAAGTCTTGGCATTAGAAGATCAATTTCAATTTTAATTATGGCACATTCCCTCTGGATTTAGAGTAGGTAGCTTGATCTGTAGGAACAACCATACAATGTCCCTCACAATTAAGGTGTATATAAGACTTCATTGTCAATTTTCAAAGATACTACTAAACTACACCAGATCAACATGTTTGAGGAAATTTAACGTGCAACTTTTCTGGTTCATTTAGTCTTTTTTTGGGTCCTACTTGTCTCAAACTAATATTTTGAATTGATATATTTCCTATCAACATAGAGTTTATATCACCTAGAGGTATGGTAGACTGCTCAGTGGAACTCCATAACTTTAAATTAGAATTTGTAAATTATTTTTTTTCATATGGTGTAAGGATTACCTACTTTAGAAACATCTATTACATCTATTATAGCTCTTTCAAATCAAGAGCATTTTTCTGTTTGAGCATGGTTTCTTTCTAATGTCTTGCAACTGAGATCTATTACATATGAACATGAAATCTAATTACATTCGATTTGTTGAACAAGGTTTTTTTCTAATTTTTAATTTCCTTTTGAATGTGTAGGTAAATGCAGGTAATTGAATTTGAATGGCAAGACTGATAAAGAGTTTTTGAAGTATTATTAAAGTTTTAATACATTTGATTTTGTGGATTTCATTGCTATTACACATCTTTAAAATATTGTTTTATAGGTATGTGTAGTACATGACATTACTTTTTGAAGTTATTGCAAATCCATACATTGGAATTATGTATCAGCTAAATTAGTGCTTGACATTATATATAAATTATGTGTAATATTATTAGTGAATATACCAAAATATAATTTCTCAATAAGAAATTGTGGCATATATATAATTTATAGTCAGCACTGCCTCACTTCAAAAGTGTATCCATAGGAATGTCAATTGTGTAGCTTATTAATTATTAATCATTGTATGTACATTAGCAAATGTTACACTTTAAAGTGTTGTTGTAGAGAAGTTATAAAATGCTACACTTTTAAAATGTGGCCAATAAATAAGAAAAGGCCACACTTAAAAGTGTGGTTGTTTGAAAATGAAGTGCAACTATATGAAATATTTCAAGCGTGGCTTTTGTACCTTAATGGCCACGCTTTTAAAGTGTAGCTAATTAGGCAACGCTTAAAAGCATAACCTAAAGTCAAAGGTTACACTTCTTTAGGCCACCCCTACAAAAGTGTCATCTAAAGTCAAAAAGTGTGGCCTTTGATCAAAGGCAACACTTTTTGATAGTTTAGGCCACACTTTGTTTTGGTGGCTAAAAGCCTAAAATGTTGTAGTGCATGTCTAACTCTACAAGATCCACTGGGGTGACTTTATGGGAAACTGAAATTGGAAAATTTTTATAAACTCATCTAGCAACAATATAATCACCAACATAAGTAGATAATGAGAAAGGTTCTAAGAGAATTTCGAGACTGACATCAAATTTCATAGCCACATAAGGAGTCACAAAAGACAATATGTCACCTGGGTCAAGCAATGCATAAACATCAAACTAAAAGACTCGCAACATACCAATCACCACATCCAGAGAACCCTCATGATCCTATCATGTCTGAAGAGCATACAACTTGTTTTGACGCTGAGCACTACTAGAACTAGAAGAAGCAACCTACTGAGTAGGTCAACTAGAAGAAACACTAGGCTGAACCTAACGACCATCTCTACCCTTACCAACAAGTGAAAGGCAATCTCTCAATATATGACCACTCTTACCATAATCATAGCAACCATCGGTACCGACTAAGCATCTCCCCGGATGACTATTGCCACACTTTTGACAAGCGGGGAAAGAAGATCCACTAGAACCACCTCCTTAAGGCTTAGGGATAAACACCCTATCCTTGTTGAACTTTTGAACCGAAGAACTAGATGGATTCAGACCAGAGAACTTTTGCTAAAATTGAGAACATCCATTCCACCGGACCCTCGAGTGAGTGAAATCACCACTATTCGTTCTTGCCCTCTTAGACTTTCTAGCCTTCTCCTTAAGTTTTTACTCCTCAATTTGTTGAGCATGAGTCATCAACCTTGAGATGTCCATCTCCTTGATCAACATGGTGGTTCTACATTTTTTGACCACCATTTCAGACACACCTAAAACAAACTTACTCATTTGTATCCTAGAGTCGGCAGCCATAATCGAAGCATACTCAGACAATTGAGTAAACTTCAAAGATTATTCTTCACACTCATTTTTCCTTGCCTTATGTTTATGAACTCTTGCACTTTAGCCTCCCTCATCTCAAGGGGAAGAACCGATCAAGAAACTCCCCTTTAAACTTGTCCCAATCCAAGGGACTCACATCCTATGCCCTTTCATCCTTCCATTGAGCAAACCACACTTGAGCAACCCATTTCAATTGATAAGCAACCAAATATGCCTTTTTCACTAGAGTCACTCCCATGATGTCCACAATCTTTTGGATCCCCTCAACAAACTCTTGTGGATCCTCATCCACTTTTGAATCATGGAATTTTGGAGGATTCATTCTTGTGAAGTCTCTTACCCTTGTTGCCACCATACCCATATTTGGATTCGCGATAGCTACAACCTCCCTACTAGCTTGTGCAGTCATGGCTTGGGCCAACAATTGGAAAACAGCCCTAAACTCAACATGAGACACTTGCTCGGCCAAAGGGTCAACCAGAGCTTGAGGAGCTTTGGGTTCCACATTATTATTGGCATTCCTTCTCAATGGAGCTCTTCTTGGAGGCATGTTCTGAAAATGCATAGAACAAGAGTTAAGAGGAAGACCCATATAGATTTCAACTCTATCATACAACTTTAGAGTAATGAAAGAAGTGAAGTTTCTTAAATGTCCGGTAGCCTCCTATTCATAAATGTGGCGTGCTTCACACTCGTGAATAAGAATCTACTAAACGTGACTTATCAGACTCTTGGGCCTCTTTTAAAAACATGATGCTCTGAATACCAAGTTTGTCATGACCCAAACTACCTCACCAACACGTGACATGGCAAATAGGATCTCGAGAGACCCTAAATAAGCCACTTAGCATAAGTATGACGCTAAGATATCAACATAATAGAAATCAAGAGACAAGAGGAATACCTGTCTTTTCCTCTTATGTTTGATTTTTGTACTATTTTGATTTTATCCTTTAGATTTTTTGTTTTCTTTTCATTTGGGTCAATTTGGGCATGTAATTCTTGTAAATATTGTAACACCCCATATATTTTAAGGCGACTAACTCACTAAGCTTAACACGTACGTGTCAAAAATTATACTTTTCGCCTTATGTTGTTTGTTGATGAGTTGTCAGGAGAATAAGGTTTTAAATGGATGATCATACTGATTGTTACTTATAGTACATCAACATAAGTTCTATACTGAGGTTGGAGGCCAAAGGAAGCCTTGGAACAATAGTACAAGTTGAAGGTTACTTTACGACGAATTGTATCATATAATCTCATATATGGTTTGACTTGGGATGGGAATATATCCTAGTATGAGGAGTTATAGGGCTTATAATATATCAAATTAAAGATATTTGAGTCTAGTTTCCAATGAACAAAACTTCTCACCAATATGACTTCGAAGTAAAATGATATGCTTGTTTTACTACGGACTGTGCAGAGGCATAAATTGGTCGCGCTGGGCACGTGACTAGCACATGTTAAGTCGGTTTAAACATTTTAAAACTGATGTGTGCGATTTGAATGCATTAGAGACAATTCTTAAGCTATTTTAGAAGCTCCTCTTTATTGGTTTTTCAAGCGCTCTCCTCTCCAAAATCCCTAGTTGAGAAATCAACCAAGAATCAAGTGTTGCTCCTCAACCAAGCCTAGAATTCACTTAAGCCTCTCTTTGGATTGAAGAGACAACCTTTCTCCATGGTTAATATGAGTAATAACGCTCAAATCACCCTCCAAAACCAATTAAAAGAGTGAGCGGTCGTTGTCAATAAAAGCCCAATAAAGAGTCGGGGTCGAATCCCACAAGGAATGGTGTGTGTTAAGAATCTAATTATAGAATTAACTAGCAATTAATTCAATTGAAGTTGAAATAAAAACAAATGGGTAGAGAAGTCCACCAATTTTAATAGAAGTAATTCTGAAACCCAATTATCAAAATAGAAATAGTTGATGATTCACAAAACTAAAGGACTCTTGGGATGTGGGGGACTGATTGTTGATTTCACTTGAGGTATAGTAGAATTGCTCATTTTAACTAATTTATCACAAATAGACTAGGTCATCATCATTGATGCTAATCTTCTTTCGATCTCAAAGCATCCTTGCATAGAATCTCCTTTCGGTCTCATCTATATGCTATTCAAAATAACCCAAAACCTTAAAACTACAATCAAGTAATTTAAATTACAGCTATTGATCATATTACCCACTTACAATCGTCTCTTTCGAGCACCATCAAAAGATAAAAGTAGAATTACGTTGGCCACCTTAATTCATGAATTAAACCCTCGGTAATCAGTCAAATTTGCAATTAACAACCATAAAATAAAGCAATTCAACAAACCCACTTAAATTAAATCAACACCCAACCCCATAATCACACCCCAAGAGTTTGGGGTTTTAGCCAGACATTGCAAGTATAAATAGATTATACTGTGGTGCCTCGAGAAAGTTTCGAAGCAAGTTTATCACCTCAACCAAGCATAGTATATTTTGCTATCGATTCTTTGTTTTTTGTATAAGTTAAAGTGACCATAATGGGTTAGTAATATTTGAAGGAAAATTAATTGGATCATTTTTCTACCCTTTTAGGAAATAAAGAAAAATAAAGTGGGGGTTTGACCACTTTTATTTTAAAATAGAGAGAGAAAGGTATAAGATTTTTGGGAAGGAAAACAAAAGAAAGGCAGTGAGAAAAGTGAAGGAAGAACGTAGAGTGCTACTAATCAAATTCCTATATATCACTTCTTCTTCTTTCTCTTAACTAAATTAGTATGATTTGAAGGAGTAAGAAAGAGCTTGCAAGGAGGAAATTGTACCAACATCATTAAGAATCATACTAATTCAAGGAATTTGGTGGCAACCTCAAGAACTTCAAGAATTGATTTCTGAAATTGAAAGTGGGTTTGAATTCCAAGAGGTAAACTGTATATTCTTCTCTTAAATATGATTATGTATAATTATTTGGGGATAGTTGATTGGAATTTTGCTAGTTCTTGAAATGGGTCTTGCTAATTAGGGTTCACTAAAAGGGGAAAGAAAGGAAATTATGATAAAAATGGCTTTTTGGGGCTGTTTCTATTTATGGCAGGATTGATATTAAACCTTGTAATTAAGCTGGGAAATAAGCAAGGAATTCACTCCAAAGGATTGTTAAGAATTTGGCTAGTTTGGTCATAGGTGAAACTATTGTAATGAATAGTTGAATACACTTATGGATTATTGATGGACACAAATATTATTTTGTAGTTAATTGTGTTAGATTGATTAATCATAATGGGGTGACGGAAGCTAGTGGTTGGTTGTGTGAAAGTTTGCATCCTCGTACGTCGAGTTGTTCCGAATCTGTGGTACTATCGCTAGCTACAAAATCATTCAAGGTATGTGAAGCTAGAACTCCTCTCGCCTTTAAGGCACCACCTATGTCACGCTTTTCATATAAAGGTCAAGTTAGTTCACTTGAATTTTGAAAATAAAACCTTCATATTTGCCTTCTACTTAATTAATTGTTTAAACTTAAAGGTATTCATATCACCCCCTTCGAGTTGAGTTTCTTAATATTTTAGTTATCGTAAGTATTTCTATTTGGACTTCTTAGGAACCATAAGGTACATGTAAATTGTGTTACACGAGAATAAATAATTGTATGATACTCGTGCTTAAATAGGTGAGGGTATTGATGACATAGATATGAGCTAAAATAGGAACAGGTGTTTAGATAGTTGATGCCATATTTGGAAAGTTAGGTAATATATAAAGACATTACTTAATTAGTTAAACGATCCTTAATGTAAATTATAGGTCATGTGCCTTCTAAAGCATTATTTGATAAAGGCTAGTGACGGGAGGGTATTCATAGGTTCTACTTGACACACTCGCGCAACGTGATTCTGTGCACATGATTGAGACTAAACCACTATAGTGAGCCTGAATATTGTGGCATACTGCCCTTGTGACATCATTTGTATTTGGAGTCAGCTGGATTCTCATGTACTAGTTCCCCCTGACTCGGGCCCATACATAGAACATATGTTCTGCGGGTAGACCCTCATAGTGAGCCCACGATGGGCGTACCTCGTACCAGACCACAATTACTACATATGTATAGAAACAGAGAGATGAACTTCTAGGAAACTCATGGCTTATAGTTAACGTGGGTCGCCTTTCATCGGCCATCACATGAATATTTGTAATAGAAATAATTAAAGTATATTGATCATTTCTTGGGATATTATATGATGAGTTAGTTAAGTCGGCACATAGGTTACTGTTGTGTATCCTATGTCTACTCCTTATATACTCTTAATATTTCTTATTTAACATTTGGTTCCTATGAGCTTTCATACCTATTGACATGTTATTCTATTTGCTTTTCATACAAGTACATGTTTTATATGTACTGATTCCCTATATATGGGGTGCTACATTTTGTTGTAAATGTAGGATCAGGTTCTCAAGGGAGTGGACATCCATGTTAGGTTCTCTTGTTGACTTCAGTTGATGTTTTGGTGAGCTCCATCTCTATCTGGAGCCAGCTTGTGTCTAAGTACTTTTAATGATATGTACAAGTTGCTAGTTTTATACGTCCAGGTCTTTCTTGACGAGTTATTTGCAATTTGATGTTGCACATCTTTTAGAGGCATCTTAGACATCTTGATGCATCAGGTTGTATAGGCTTGCCCAGATAGCTTCATAGTCAATATATATAGCATGTATTCGTTATTCCATCCTCTTATTTGTTTATAACTTCTTACATTGCATAGCTTATTTGTAACTCAAGTATCCATGCGGTTGTTGTTTGCCCTCCCTTTTGGGGCGTGAAAAACTTAGTATCAGAGCCTAGGTTAAGTTGTTCTAGGGAGTCTATGAAGTCGTGTATAGTAGGACCTTACTTATTAATGTGTTGCGCACCACATTTATAATTAAGGAACTGCACGGGCATTTAGGAAATTCATCATTTATTGTAATCTAGATCGTGCGATAGAGCTGATCATAGAAAGTTACTTGGACTCATATTTTTCTTATTTGTGATATAGATCATGTCTGCTACAGATAAGGATAAAGTAGTCTAGGTGTCCACTACTGGCAACACTCAAGAGGTATCCACCACAGGGCAGTCTCCGGTATCAGTTGACCAAACTAGGGTTCAAGAGGGTTTGTTGAGTCCTAGATTTTAGGGCCCTCCACACCTCCAACGGTGCCAGCAGTAGTTCCTATACCGCTACCAGGTGCTTCAGAGCAGGACATGAGAGGAGAGATACAGTTACTCATTCAGCTAGTAGCCACTCAGGCTCAGAGACAAAGTGTTGAGGTACCTGATATTGTTCAGAGAGAGGTAGCTGGGTCTAGGATTCGAGACTTCCTTCGTATGAATCCGCCAGTCTTTACAGGATCCAGCCTAGCAGAGGACCCTCAATAGTTCATTGATGAAGCTCATAGAATCTGCAAGGTGATGCGAGTATCGGAGACAGATGTTGTTGAACTAGCCTCTTATCAGTTGAAAGATGTTGCTGTTGCTTGGTATGAGATGTGGGAAGCTTTAAGGGGCCAGAATGCTTCCCCAGCGGTCTGGGCAGACTTTTCAAAGGCCTTCATGGATCATTTTTTTCCATTAGAACTCATAGAGGCAAAGGTAGATGAATTTTTAAATTTAAAGCAGCGTGATCTTAGTGTCCGAGAGTACAGCCTGCGTTTCACGCAACTGTCTAGATTTGCTCCAGAGTTGGTTAGTACCCAAACATCAATGATTCATCGCTTTGTAGGTGGCCTCGCTGATCGCTTGAATGACATTCTCTGGGTTGCTTCCCTGAAGAGGGATTTGGATATAGTGAGGATCATGGCATATGCTCAACAGTTAGAGGAGGATCAACATAACCGAGAAGTGGAGGGAGAAAGAGACCAAAGTAAGAGAATTAGGATGGCTGGCCAGTATCAGGGAAGCACTGGAGAATCCACCAGTAAAGGACCGTCTAGGCAGACTCAATCAACAACACACTCCACATCTAGTGCTCCAGCTTAATTTTCAAGAAATAGTCGTGAGCAAGGTCAGACTTCGAGGGCACCAGACCTTCGACCTTGGAGGGGTACGAATTGGGGATTACCACCTCGACCTGCATGCAGACAATGTGGACGAGCACATGGAGGGGAGTGTCGACATGGTTCAAATGCATGTTATTGGTCCGGAGAAGAGGGTCATATGGTACGAGATTGCCCGCAACTCAAAGATAGAAATAGGGGTGATAGAGCACAGCCTACAGGGTCTACAACAGCCTCTTCATCCTTAGCACCTTCCTTTTCTCGTGGACCTCAGACGCCATCAAATAGAGGATCTGGTAGAGGTAGGGGTAGAGGGACTGGTTCAAGTGTCAGCCTAAATCGTATGTATGGACTAGCCGGTCGACAAGATTCAGAGACATCCCCAGACGTGGTCACAGGTACCTTATCCATTTTCTCGCATGATGTATACGCTTTGATAGACCCAGAAGCTACTCTATCATATATTACACCATTTGTTGCTAAAATGTTTGAAATACAGCAAGAGTTGTTATGTGAACCATTTGTAGTATCGACTCTAGTAGGAGAATCTACCATAGCTAGGCGGGTCTATTGATTGTGTAGTGACAGTATGTGGCCGAGATACGTTAGCCAACCTGATTGAGCTAGAAATGATTGACTTTAATGTTATCATGGGTATGGACTGGTTGTCCTCTTGTTATGCTACTGTTGATTGACGAGCTAAGGTTGCCCGATTTCATTTTCCAAGAGAGCCAGTCCTAGAGTGGAAGGGTAATGTTGTGATGCCTAGAGGAAAGCTTACTACTTATCTTAAGGCACAAAAGCTTATTGCGAAGGGGTGTTTATATCACATGATTCGAGCAAGAGACCTTAAAGCTGAGAAGCATGTGTCGGCTTTTCAGTCAGTACTTGTGGTGAATGAATATCCTGATGTGTTCCCTAAGGATCTTCCAGGATTGCCTCCCATCAGAAAAATTGACTTTGGTATTGATGTGGATCCTGGTACTCGACCAATATCAATTCTACCTTATAGAATGGCGTCTGCAGAGTTAAAAGAGCAGTTGAAAGACTTGCTTGATAAGGGTTTTATTCGACCCAGTATATCTCCTTGGGGTGCACCAGTGCTGTTTGTACGTAAGAAAGATGGTACATTGCGAATGTGTATAGATTACAGACAACTAAATAAAGTGACAATAAAGAATAAGTATCCTCTCCCTTGAATAGATGATTTGTTTGATCAGTTCCAAGGGGCTAGATGTTTTTCAAAAATTAATCTAAGGTCCGGTTACCACCAGCTGAGGATTCGTGATGTAGACATTCCCAAGTCAGCTTTTCGAACAAGATATGGGCACTTTGAGTTCCTTGTGATGTCATTTGGGCTGACGAATGTCCCAGCAGCCTTCATGGATATGATGCATAGAATTTTCAAGCTCTTTCTTGATATGTACGTGATTGTATTTATAGATGATATACTGGTGTATTCACGGGATGAAACAGAGCATGTAAATCATTTGAGGTCAGTGCTACAGACACTCAGAGAACACCAACTATACGCTAAATTTTCTAAGTGCAAATTTTGGATGAACTCTGTAGCTTTTTTAGGCCATGTGGTTTCCGGAGAAGGCATCAGGGTGGACTTTCAGAAGATAGAAGCTGTGAAGAATTGGTCCCGGCCTACCACTCCTACTGAGGTACGTAGTTTTTTTGGGCTAGCCGGCTATTATAGGAGTTTTGTGGAGGGTTTTTCCTCTATATCTACTCCATTGACTAAACTGACACATAAAGTGGCTAGATTCCAATGGTCAGACTCTTGTGAAAGAAGCTTTCAGGAGTTAAAAGATAGATTGACGACAACGCTGATACTAGCACTACCAGAAGGCACAGAAGAATATGTTGTGTATTGTGATGCTTCGGGTGTGGGCTTAGGTTGTGTCCTGATGCAGCATGGGAAAGTTATAGCATATGCCTCTCGGCAAATGAAGAAGCACGAACAGAATTATCCCACTCATGACTTAGAACTTGCAGTTGTGGTATTTGCGCTTAAAATATGGCGACACTACCTGTTTGGAGTACATGTTGATATTTTTACAAATCATAAGAGCCTTTAATATTTATTTAAGCAGAAGGATTTGAACCTTAGGCAGAGGAGGTGGCTAGAATTATTGAAGGACTACAATGTTGATACTCTCTACTATCCAGGTAAAGGTAACGTTGTAGCAGATGCTCTCGCTCTCAGTTGACTATCTATGGGTAGCTTGGCATATTTGTCACCTACTCAGCGTGAAGTGGCTAGAGACGTCCATAAATTAGCCAGCCTAGGAGTTCGACTTATAGATTCTGAGGATGGGGGCGTTGTGGTATTGAATACGGCCGAGTCTTCATTGGTGGTATTGGTAAAAGAGAGGCAATATGATGATCCCCTATTACTTAAGTATAAAGAGGGAATTTGGAAGCATCAGGTTACACCAATTGAGCTAGCAAGTGATGGCACCTTATGATGTCGAGGTAGATTATGTGTTCCTAATGTAGATGGGCTAAGAAAACAGATTATGGATGAGGCACATTGCTCCTATTATTCAATTCACCCCGGCACTACGAAGATGTATCATGACCTTAAGGAGGTATGCTGGTGGAATGATATAGGAAAGATATTGCAGAGTATGTAACAAAATGCTTCAATTGCCAACAAGTGAAAGCAGAGCATCAAAGACCCGGTGGCCTATCTCAGACCATAAGTATTCCGGTGTGGAAATGGGAAGCTATAAATATGGACTTCGTCATAAGTTTGCCTTCCTCTTTCCGTAAACATGACTCTATATGGGTAATAATTGATCGGCTGATATCTATTAAGTCCACCATCACAGCTGAAGACTATGCCAAGCTGTATATAAGAGAGATTGTACGCCTGCACGGGACCCCAGTGTCCATTATTTCAAATAGAGGTGCTCAATTTACAGCTCATTTTTGGAGATCATTCCAAAGAAGCTTGGGCACAAAGGTGAATCTTAGCACTGCATTTCATCCACAAACAGACGGCCTAGTTGAGCGCACTATTCAAATGCTCGAAGCTATGTTGAGAGCATGTGTGCTGGACTTTAAAGGCAACTGGGATGATCATTTGCCCCTAATAGAGTTTGCTTATAATAACAGTCATCTCTCAAGTATTGGCATGGCTCTATTTGAAGCTCTATATAGGAGGTGATGCAGATCACCTATTGGTTGGTTTGAAGTAGGCGAGACACAAATACTGTGACCGGATCTAGTTCACCAAGACGTTGAGAAGGTTATGTTAATACAAGAGCAGTTAAAGACTGCTCAGAGTCAACAAAAGTCATATACAGATGTGCGGCGTAGAAATCTAGAGTTTCAGATTGATGATTTAGTATTTTTAAAGGTGTCACCTATGAAAGGTGTTATGCGCTTTAGAAAGAAAGGTAAGTTGAGTCCCAGGTATATTGGGCCCTATAGAATTATACGCAGGATTGACCAGGTAGCCTATGAGGTAGAGTTACCTCCAGAGTTAGCTGCAGTACACCTAGTCTTCCATGTGTCTATGGTACGCAAATGTTTAGGAGAACCTTCCCATGTTATCCCGACAGAAGATATTGAGCCTACACAAGACTTATCATTTGAGGAAGTCCCTGTGGCTATATTGGACCGACAAATCAGGAAGTTAAGGAGTAGAGACATAGCTTCGGTCAAAGTACTTTGGAGGAACCAGAACGTAGAAGAGGCTACTTGGGAAGTGGAAAAGGATATGCAAGCTAAATATCCATACCTATTCCAAGGGCAACCAAAAGGTTCTTACACTATGTGTCTCTTTAATATAATCATGGGCCTTTACTATATTTACCATTGTTATCTGATTTTTGCATGATATGTTTAGGTACATGATATATGTTTGTGATATCGGAGTCTTTCATGGATATAGCTTCCAGATGTAAAGTATAAGGTAAGTTTTAGTAATTGTTATACCTTTGTGCGAGTATAAGGCCAAGCAGAGCCTTGTTTATGATTGTTTGAATATTGTAATTGTTGTGACGCTCGGTGAAGCGTATGTGTATGTATTTTGGCTAACTGACAGGTTCCCGATGTGCCTAATTACAAAGGAAACTCTGTCAAAATTTTTGGAAATTTTGAAAGTTAGCCAAATTTCAAGGCCTTATGATGGATAAAGTAAAGTGGAGATTAAGTAGATGATCTTACGAATGTCTTGGATAGTTAGAAAATTCAATTAAGCTATAAGCATCATTCAAGGACAAATGATACTAAGTGGGGGAGATTGTGGTGCCTCGAGAAAGTTTCGAAGCAAGTTTATCACCTCAACCAAGCATAGTATATTTTGCTACCGATTCTTTGTTTTTTGTATAAGTTAAAGTGACCATAATGGGTTAGTAATATTTGAAGGAAAATTAATTGGATCATTTTTCTACCCTTTTAGGAAATAAAGAAAAATAAAGTGGGGGTTTGACCACTTTTATTTAAAAATAGAGAGAGAAAGGTATAAGATTTTTGGGAAGGAAAACAAAAGAAAGGCAGTGAGAAAAGTGAAGGAAGAACGTAGAGTGCTACTAATCAAATTCCTATCTATCACTTCTTCTTCTTTCTCTTAACTAAATTAGTATGATTTGAAGGAGTAAGAAAGAGCTTGCAAGGAGGAAATTGTACCAACATCATTAAGAATCATAGTAATTCAAGGATTTTGGTGGCAACCTCAAGAACTTCAAGAATTGATTTCTGAAATTGAAAGTGGGTTTGAATTCCAAGAGGTAAACTGTATATTCTTCTCTTAAATATGATTATGTATAATTATTTGGGGATAGCTGATTGGAATTTTGCTAGTTCTTGAAATGGGTCTTGCTAATTAGGGTTCACAAAAAGGGGAAAGAAAGGAAATTATGATAAAAATGGTTTTTAGGGGCTGTTTCTATTTATGGCAGGATTGATATTAAACCTTGTAATTAAGCTGGGAAATAAGCAAGGAATTCACTCCAAAGGATTGTTAAGAATTTGGCTAGTTTGGGCATAGGTGAAACTATTGTAATGAATAGTTGAATACACTTATGGATTATTGATGGACACAAATATTATTTTGTAGTTAATTGTGTTAGATTGATTAATCATAATGGGGTGACGGAAGCTAGTGGTTGGTTGTGTGAAAGTTTGCATCCTCGTACGTCGAGTTGTTCCGAATCTGTGGTACTATCGCTAGCTACAAAATCATTCAAGGTATGTGAAGCTAGAACTCCTCTCGCCTTTAAGGCACCACCTATGTCACGTTTTTCATATAAAGGTCAAGTTAGTTCACTTGAATTTTGAAAATAAAATCTTCATATTTTCCTTCTACTTAATTAATTGTTTAAACTTAAAGGTATTCGTATCACCCCCTTCAAGTTGAGTTTCTTTATATTTTAGTTATCGTAAGTATTTCTATTTGGACTTCTTAGGAACCATATGGTACATGTAAATTGTGTTACACAAGAATAAATAATTGTATGATACTCATGCTTAAATAGGTTAGGGAATTGATGACATAGATATGATTTAAAATAGGAACAAGTGTTTAGATAGTTGATGCCATATTTGGAAAGTTAGGTACTATATAGAGACATTAATTAATTAGTTAAATGATCCTTAATGTAAATTATAGGTGATGTGCCTTCTAAAGCATTATTTTTGATAAAGGATAGTGATGGGAGGGTATTCATAGGTTCTACTTGACACACTCGCGCAACGTGATTTTGTGCACAGGATTGAGACTAAACCACTATAGTGAGCCTGAATATTGTGGCATACCGCACTTGTGACATCATTTGTATTTGGAGTCAGCTGGATTCTCATGTACTAGTTCCCCCTAACTCGGGCCCATACATAGCACATATGGCCTGTGGGTAGACCCTCATAGTGAGCCCACGATGGGCGTACCTCGTACCAGACTACGATTACTACATATGTATAGAAACAGAGAGATGAACTTCTAGGAAACTCATGGCTTATAGTTAACGTGGGTCGCCTTTCATCGGCCATCACGTGATTATTTGTAATTGAAATAATTAAAGTATATTGATCATTTCTTGGGATATTATATGATGAGTTAGTTAAGTCGGCACATAGGTTATTGTTGTGTATCCTATGTCTACTCCTTATATACTCTTAATTTTTCTTATTTAACATTTGGTCCATATGAGCTTTCATACCTATTGACATGTTATTCTGTTTGCTTTACATACCAGTACTTGTTTTATATGTAGTGATATCCCTGTATATGGGGTGCTACATTTTGTTGTAAATGTAGGATCAGGTTCTCAAGGGAGTGGACATCCACGTTAGGTTCTCTTGTTGACTTCAGTTGATGTTTTGGTGAGCTCCATCTCTATCTGGAGCTAGCTTGTATCTAAGTACTTTTGATGATATGTACAAGTTGCTAGTTTTATACGTTGAGGTCTATCGCGACGAGTTATTAGCAATTTGATGTTGCACATCTTTTAGAGGTTTCTTGGACATCTTGATGTATCAGGTTGTATAGGCTTGCCCATATAGCTTCATAGTCTATATATAGCATGTATTGGCTATTCCACCCACTTATTAGTTTATAACTTCTTACATTGCATAGGTTATTTGTAACTCAAGTATCCATGCGGTTGTTGTCTGCCCTTCCTTTTGGGGCATGACATATACCTTGCATGAAATTAGCCATGGGTTGCATGAAATTGAGTATTTAAGAGCAAATCCACTTCGAATCCAATGTTGATTTTCCAATTTCACTTACACAAAATTAAACACTTCAACCGTAAATGTGTTCTTCTTTAATGGAAATTGTTTCTCTTTCTAGAATGTTTTGGATATGTCTCTCAAAATTTTCTCCCCTCTCTTTCTCTCTCCTCTAGGCTATTTATAGTTTCAAAAAATGTAACACCCCAAGCTTCCAAAGGATTTTAAAATGCAGCACTCACCTGAAGACAGTGACCTACGGAGGCCACCTATGGGCCGTAGAGTAATTGACGGGCCGTACATAGGAACCGTCAATGGAGCTGTGAAATTTAAGGATTTCCAAGTTTCTGAACCTTGACCTATGGAATAGCAGGACGGTTCGTAGTTCAGTAGACGGGCCGTAGATGGGTTCCGCAGATGCCTTCCAAACTTAGCCAAATTTTCAGCCCAAAATGAACTTTCTGAATCAATTGACGGAAGAACAGGGCGGTCCGTCAATTGATGTACGGACTGTAGATCCTGTCCGTTGATTGGCCTCGACAGTTTTAAATTAAGGGTTTTTTGGTCTTTTCCCTAATTGTTTACCTATTAAGCTAAGTCGGTTATACCCTTAATCTAAGAACTATAAATACTTTCTAAGCCTACTTCCTTTCATTCTAATTCATTCCACAACTCTCCTCTCTCCAATATTTCTCTCTCAACTCTCAAGGAAGAAGAAGAAGCTTGAATCTTCTATTGAAGACCTTCAATCTTCTCCAATTCTTGTGGATTGCTTTGAGGTATGATAGTGTTCCCCATTAGGAGTCTTTTCCTCCAATTGGCCCTTCCTCTTCTTCATGATTTTCAAAGGTTTATTCTAACCCAATTGAATTAGGGTTTAGTGATCAATCATTGTGGGTTCTTCAATTATGATTTCAATTGTTGATTTTATAATTCGTAGTGCACGATCTAGCGTGATAAAGTAACTTAGTGCACGAAGTAGCGTGAATTACATGATTTGATGTAAAGATTGCATGAACCCGCATGATTCCAAGTAAATTCTCCCCAAATTGATAATCGATGCTTTGATTGTGGGATGAGATATGAATCGATGTGGTTTGTGAATTCTCTGTGAGATTATGCATGAAATATTAATGAATTAAGGATAATTTTTATGAAATTAGCATGATCAAGTCAAAAGGATGAGTTTCCTCTAACATGTGGGTTTCTTCAAATATGGTCAAATTGACTTGTTTATGATTTTCTAAGTATGGGCTTGCATTTAATTGCATGATTTAAGAAGGAATTTTATGAACTCACATGAATTCTATGATTTATGAATTATGAGCATGATGAACTAAGTAAAGAAGAAGCTAATGAACTTATGCATGTTTCATATGAGCTAAATGATGAATTAAGGGTGCTTTGAGATTGAAGTGCCAAAGTTTATGACATGTAGATATTGATAATGAATTATGAAAGGATTTTGTTAACTAAGGAGAATAGGGAGTAGATTCAATGAAAGGAACAAGAGGAGATCCCTCATGTTTTCCCCCTCACTATGATAGTCAAGAGGAGATCCCTCATGTCTTCTATGGAGCTATTCTAATGGAAAGGACAAGAGGAGATCCCTCATGTCTACTCATAGTAAGGTAGGGGAGATCCCCCATGCTTCCTAATGATATGAAAAGATTATGACTATGATTAATCCGTGGGAACTATACTTATCACCGAGAGGACAAGAGGAGATCCCCCATGTCCCATACCTATGTGCCCCCATAGGATGTCTTGAACAGACCTTTGATTAGCTAGTGGATCCACATAAGCTAAGAAGTTCATGGTCTTACCTTAGCAAGTAGGACACCCCTTTTCGGTGTGGGGTTGACACCGGATTCCGTGTTGATTTCTCACATGGTCTTACATGTCAGTTAAGTCTTTTCCCCACAAGTTAATGAAAAAGTGTTCTCATGATGAAGTAAAGAAAAGAAGGAAAGATGATTTAGCTTGCTTTGGCCTTGATATATGCTTTATGTTTCATGTTTCTCATGTTTTTAGCTTGGCCATTGCATGTCATGATTTTGTCTCTCTCTAGCATGATTTATGTGTTTATGTGCATTGCTATCATACTTAGTACTTAATTGTGCTAACGCATACTCTTGCCTACATTGACTTCTTTGGTGTAGGACGTGGTGATTCACCTTCCACTCGTGGCTAGATCTTGATTAGAGATTTGATAGAAGACTTGGTGAGTCCTCATCCATCCGAGGACATAGCCTAGCTCTTATTTCTTTTTTTATGTCTTTCCTTATGTTGGATATTGTATTGGGCTGCGTCCCTATCACTTTTATTCATATTCTATGATATTAGAAGGCTTTGAGACATGAGTTGTAGACTTTCACTGTTTTGAGTAAAGCTTTGATATAAAATGCTCTTTTGAACTCTTATTTCTCTATTATCTTGTATGTTATGTATGCTAAGGGATTGTATGAGGCCTCTCGGGGTCTTGTACGCCGTGTTACATCTAGGGGCTACCCTGGGTCGTGACAAACTTGGTATCAGAGCCAAGTTTTAGAAAGATCATAGTATGTCTCATAAGCCGCGTCAAGTAGAGTCTTGTTCATGAGTGTGAAGCGCGCCACATTTATGAATGAGAGGCTATAAGACGTTTAAGAAATTCCAATTCTTTCATTACTCTTAAGTCGTGCCATAGAGTTTAACTCTAAATATCTCTCTCCTAATCCCTATCCTACGCGTTTCAGGATATGGCGACCCGAAGAACTTACGCTAGGAGAAACATGGGAGAGAATGTGGAACAAGAAGCTCCTCCTCAAGTTCCGGCCGACCCTTTAGAGGAACAAGTGACTAATGCGGAGTTTAGGGCTGCTTTCCAAGTGTTGGCTCAAGCCGTGATGGCTCAAGCCAATAGAGAGGTGGTGGCTCCCGTGAACCCAAATGGGGGTACGGCGGTATCTAGAGTGAGGGACTTTACGAGGATGAATCCTTCGGAATTCCATGGCTCTAAGGTTGAGGAAGATCCTCAAGATTTCATTGATGAAGCATACAAGGTGCTGATGATTATGGGTGTGATGCCAGAAGAGAAAGCGGAATTGGTTGCTTATCAACTCAAGGGTGTTGCCCAAATTTGGTTCAATCAATGGAAGAGTGAGAGGGCGGTTAATGAGGGTCCTCTTGATTGGGAGAAATTCAAGGTTGCTTTTCTTGATAGGTTCTTTCCTCTTGAGAAGAGAGAGGCTAAGGTGTTTGAGTTTATCAACCTTCGACAAGGATATGAGTGTGAAAGAGTACGCATTGAAGTTCACACAATTGGCTAGATATGCTCCGTCCATAGTTGCCGACCCTAGGGCAAGAATGAGCAAATTTGTGTCGGGAGTGTCCGATATGTTGGTGAAAGAGTGCCGCACCGCCATGCTTGTGCATGACATGGATATTTCTCGTCTCATGATTTATGCCGAGCAAATAGAGGAAGAAAAGCTTAAAGAGAGGTCTAGAGAGTCCAAGAGGGCTAAGACCGGTGATGGTAATTTCTCACATTCAAGTTTTGATGGGCATGATCGTTTTAAGTCTCGACAAAGGTTTTCCGATCAAGATTTCTCCAATGATCCACCTAAGTTCAACAAAGATAGGGTGTCTAACCCTAAGCCTCAAGAAGGGAAGGGGGGTGGATTCTCATCGACCACTTGTGCTAAGTGTGGAGGGAAGCATGAGGGCAATTGTGTAGCCGGATCTAATGCATGCGTTGGTTGTGGCAAGCGGGTCACAAGATAAGGGATTGTCCCTTAGTGGTTAGGAAAGAGGGAGATAATCGTCGATGGACTCAACCTCAAAATTCATTGGGTTCAAGCGCTCAAAAGCAAAACCAATTCTATGCACTTCAAGCTCGTCATGAGCAAGAGGATTCCCCATATGCGGAAATTGGTAAGTTATGATCCTTTAGCTTGTGGTTATGCGTTGATTAATGTTGGGTGTTTGATTGACTATGATAAGACTCCATGTGTGGTTAGAGTGTTTAAGGTCGACTTTGAAATCCTTGTAGAAACTTCTTAGGTGTTTTACTTGTATCAATGGTTTTGTGGTTGTTGAGGTCTTGGGTATTATGTTTGGATTAAGGGAGATGGATTCAGGAGGATTAGAAGGGTTTGCTCCCAAGGGGGGGAGATAGTGTATTTCTTGATTGGTAAGTGTGGGAACTAATTTACCGGAAGGAGTTCCTTGTTCTGGTTGTTATATGAGAGGTCAGAGATGATGTGATGTCCCAGTATCCCTATCTTCCTTTTCTTCTACCTTTGGATCTAGTGAGGCCCTAGTTCCTCATGGTTCATTCTTTTGGTCTCATGTGTCATAGTTGATTTCCATGATTCCTTGATTATGCATGTTCATGAAAGAGTCGTATATGATAATGTGCATTTGAGTATGAGTTGCATAAAGCCTTCATGATATGATGTGTTGATCATGCTTTAGCTTGGAGTTGATGTTTCCTCCTCGGATATATGCATTTATGTGATTGCATGCTAGGTTGGGTTGTTAGTCCGTGTCTATTACCCTTCTCAAGATGTCTTGATTCACATTCGAGGACGAATGTTCCCAAGGGGGAGATATTGTAACACCCCAAGCTTCCAAAGGATTTTAAAACGTAGAACTCACCTGAAGACAGTGACCTACGAAGACCACCTACGGGCCGTAGGTGGGAACCGTCAATGGAGCTATGAAATTTCAGGATTTCCAAGTTTCTGAAGCTTGACCTACGGAATAGCAGGACAGTTCGTAGTTCAGTTGACGGGCGGTAGATGGGTTCCGTAGATGCCTTCCAGACTTAGCCAAATTTTCAGCACAAAATGAACTTTCTGAATCAATTGACGGAAGAACAAGACGGTCCGTCAATTGATGTACGGACCGTAGATCCTGTCCGTCGATTGGCCCCGACAGTTTTTAATTAAGGGCTTTTTGATATTTTCCCTAATTGTTTACCTATTAAGCTAAGTCGGTTATACCCTTAATCTAAGACCTATAAATACTTTCTAAGCCTAATTCCTTTCATTCTAATTCATTCCAAAACTCTCCTCTCTCAAATATTTCTCTCTCAACTCACAAGGAAGAAGAAGAAGCTTGAATCCTCCATTGAAGACTTTCAATCTTCTCCAGTTCTTGTGGATTGCTTTAAGGTATGATAGTGTTCACCATTAGCAATCTTTTCCACCAATGGGCCCTTCCTCTTCTTCATGATTTTCAAAGGTTTATTCTAACCCAATTGAATTAGGGTTTTGTGATCAATCATTATGGGTTCTTCAATTATGATTTCAATTGTTGATTTTATGATTCGTAGTGCACGATCTAGAGTGATAAAGCAACTTAGTGCACGAATTAGCGTGAATTACATGATTTGATGTAAAGATTGCATGAACCCCCATGATCCCAAATAAATTCTCCCCAAATTGATAATCGATGCTTTGATTGTGGGATGAGATATGAATCGATGTGGTTTGTGAATTCTCTATGAGATTATGCATGAAGTATGAATGAATTAAGGATAATTTTTATGAAATTAGCATGATCAAGTCAAAAGGATGAGTTTCCTCTAACATGTGGGTTTCTTCAAATATGATCAATTTGACTTGTTTATGATTTTCTAAGTATGGGCTTGCATTTAATTGCATGATTTAAGAAGGAATTTTATGAACTCACATGAATTCTATGATTTATGAATTATGAGCATGATGAACTAAGTAAAGAAGAAGCTAATGAACTTATGCATGTTTCATATGAGCTAAATGATGAATTAAGGGTGCTTTGAGATTGAAGTGCCAAAGTTTATGACATGTAGATATTGATAATGAATTATGAAAGGATTTTGTTAACTAAGGAGAATAGGGAGTAGATTCAATGAAAGGAACAAGAGGAGATCCCTCATGTTTTCCCCCTCACTATGATAGTCAAGAGGAGATCCCTCATGTCTTCTATGGAGCTATTCTAATGGAAAGGACAAGAGGAGATCCCTCATGTCTACTCATAGTAAGGTAGGGGAGATCCCCCATGCTTCCTAATGATATGAAAAGATTATGACTATGATTAATCCGTGGGAACTATACTTATCACCGAGAGGACAAGAGGAGATCCCCCATGTCCCATACCTATGTGCCCCCATAGGATGTCTTGAACAGACCTTTGATTAGCTAGTGGATCCACATAAGCTAAGAAGTTCATGGTCTTACCTTAGCAAGTAGGACACCCCTTTTCGGTGTGGGGTTGACACCGGATTCCGTGTTGATTTCTCACATGGTCTTACATGTCAGTTAAGTCTTTTCCCCACAAGTTAATGAAAAAGTGTTCTCATGATGAAGTAAAGAAAAGAAGGAAAGATGATTTAGCTTGCTTTGGCCTTGATATATGCTTTATGTTTCATGTTTCTCATGTTTTTAGCTTGGCCATTGCATGTCATGATTATGTCTCTCTCTAGCATGATTTATGTGTTTATGTGCATTGCTATCATACTTAGTACTTAATTGTGCTAACGCATACTCTTGCCTACATTGACTTCTTTGGTGTAGGACGTGGTGATTCACCTTCCACTCGTGGCTAGATCTTGATTAGAGATTTGATAGAAAACTTGGTGAGTCCTCATCCATCCGAGGACATAGCCTAGCTCTTATTTCTTTTTTTTATGTCTTTCCTTATGTTTGATATTGTATTGGGCTGCGTCCCTATCACTTTTATGCATATTCTATGATATTAAAAGGCTTTGTGATATGAGTTGTAGACTTTCGTTGTTTTGAGTAAAGCTTTGATATAAAATGCTCTTTTGAACTCTTATTTCTCTATTATCTTGTATGTTATGTATGCTAAGGGCTTGTATGAGGCCTCTCGGGGTCTTGTACGCCGTGTTACATCTAGGGGCTACCCTGGGTCGTGACACAAAATTTTGCCCAAAAAGTAGTTTCATGTCCTTTTCGGAGACGTTAGCTCAATTCACCCACTGCATTTGGTGAATCACCTTTCTTCCTTTGGTTCACCTTTTCCTACTTCAAGCTTCAGGTGTTCAAGTCTCACTAGGTGATCCCATTCGAGTCCACTTTTGCAACTTTGGCGAATCGCCGAACTTCACATTTTGCCGCCCTTTTATCCGGTATTTTATCTGTCAACACTGTCAAATTTGGCAGCATCTATTCACTCCGCCAGGTGTCTTTCGACGGATCTCCCTTCGTTTCTCACTTCACCGATTGACCTTGAAGGCTGACTCAGTGCACTGTCAATTTAGGCGATCTCAGACTGCTCTGGCGACTCTTCCTTCTTGTTAGGTGATCAACAATGTTTATTTTTCACTTTCTATTGCAACTTTTGACCAGTGTTTCAAACATCGATTCTTGCCTTATCCAATTACCTTCATAGCTACAAATCATCAATATTCTATTAGAAGAGGACAAAATTAGGCATTAGGATATTAATTATTGAGCTAAATGGACCTTAAATGAGTGCAAATTTACCACTCACCAAGAGCTTAAGGGACTGTATATTCTTTAATTAAGGTATGACCATGTACCCTTCTATTATGTATGTCATGTTCTTCATGTTTTAGCTATATTCTACGAGTAAGACTCATGGGACGGTGATAGGAAGTCGTGAGTCAAAGTTTCGCCTATGTTAATTGATGTTTTTGGTGAGGAGGGAGTGTGTAGAGTGGTCTGGTAGCTTCTGGTTAATGTGTTGGATTCATTTAAATGTAGTGTATTTCTATTAGTAATATGAGGGGTTGAATACTATAAACACCGATCGATTTGAATGTCTCTTGAGTTCACGCCCACCATGTGTTTGTTGAATTGATGACCTGACTTGGATGTGTTGTGTAACTTCCTAAAGTTGAATTTTCATTGGTTGTTGTTTTATATTGATGGAGCAAGAGATAATTCAGCCATTGTAGTATGTTAAAGGACTCAAATCAAGGTATGTAAAGGCACTCATTTCCTCCATTTTCAAGCACGAATCTACTATTTTGATAGGACTATTACTCCTATGTTTTTAACTAACATTGAGGCATGGTATGGTTCTGTTAGAAAGTTGTGAAGACATTGTGAAATCTATAGTTGTCTAAATGTTTAAGATAAATGTATGTGACACGAATGACAATATATATATATATATACACAATTGTTGTCGTAGTTGTAAATTGAGTTTGGATACCCCTTATCGTGGGCACTATTAGCTGGTTCTATTTGTATTTTCATTAAGAAGTATTTGTGTATATAATTTCCATGTTTCCATGTGAGTAAGGCCAAAGAATTAGAATTATTGGAGATCATCGACACGATAAGTTAATAATGGGAGTCCAATTGTACAATTATCGGCACGGGTAAAAGAAGCACCTTAAGGGCAGGATATATGTATATATGCATATCCTTAAGGTTAGTGGATCATATATGTCACAACCCAAAGTACACCCTAGACGTTACATGGCATATAAGACTCCGAGAGGTCCTACACAAGCCACTTGACATATATATACACAACATTATAGAGAAAAGCATGAAATCTCATAAGAAGTAAAGAGTTTGACATATAAGCGGAAGTACATCAAAGTCTAGACAAACCATCTATTACATCAACAGAGTGGTCGAAATGTAACCCGTACACCACAAACAATGTCTAAAACTGAAACATAGGGAAAAGCAATAAATGTGACATTGTCCTCGAAGTATGAGGACTCACCAAGTCTTCAAAATCTATAAGTGCTCACTAGCCACGAACGGAGGGAGAAGAGTCGTCAAGCCCTACATTATAAAACAATATAGGTACAAGTATGCATTAGTACATGGAATGTACTAAGTATGAGGAACATGCATGAACCTATAAGCATAAATCATGATAATAAGGTCAATGCAAACTATAAGAATCATGTCATAAGGTTAAACCATTTCTTTTAAGTGTGCAGGAGAGACCATTAACCTACATATAACCATGAGAGCTAATCATGGAGTTCGATGTATTACCCCATCGAAGTGGGCCCTAAATATCTTGCCAAGACATATAGGATCATTTTTATAACTTCGAGACTCCGGTACTCGCCACTAGTCCCCTCAAGACCTCAAGCATTCGGAGTCATGGGTACTCGCCTCTATCCTCCTTTCATTCATGAACACTTGGCCTATCCTATGGTGGCACGTAGTTTATGGGACATGGGTAATCGCTGCTAGTCCACTCGGTGCTAGGTACAACTCCCCACGGAATTAATGCATCATTATTTTAAGAATAGGTCCTTTCATTACCATAACTTCATAACTTACTCATAGAGACACTAATCTAAGCATCTCAATCATGATCATCTTTCATATAAAAATACTTCAATCGAAAGCAACCTAGTTCATCAAAGCATGTTGACACTTATTCGAAAGTATCCTTTAAGTCTTATTCATAACATTCATGTCATCAAGGCTTAATTTCATAATCAATCATAGATACAAGCATGGGTTCATGAAAAACATTCTTGAAACATATTAGATTCATAGATTCTTCAATTCCACATTCTATGAATAATCTCAAAGCAACATTTCCAATCAAGACATAGTTCATAATCAAATCATAAGCATATAGCATGGACTCACATGGATTTCATCAAAATATACTATACAACTCAATCCATGCCTTAATAAGATCATACAGATTGAATTTGGGTGTAATCAATTTAGCCTATTCATAAAATATCAATTTCATGAAAGCATGCATATCTTTATAAAATTCATAGATCATAGTTCATAAACTTCATCATGGGTTCATAATCTAAAATCATTTCATGTGAATTCAACTCAAAAACATGTAATTACTTCACTTAATGAAGATAAAAATTTATCAATAAAATCGCAATTGAAGAGAACCCATAAAGATTGAGTAAAAACCCTAACTTTAAATTGAGAATTTAACTTGTAGAATTGTAAATCTTGGGGACCCAATGGAGGAATGGACTCCATTGGTGAATACCCATATACCTTGATTGAAATGCAAGACCTATGGTGAATTGGAGATCTTTGGTTGAAACCCTAGCTTCTTTTTCCTTAGCTTTAGAGAGAGAATTTTGGGAGAGAACTTGGAGGGAATTTGTGATTTTGGGTGAATGATTTAGAATGGGTAGTTGTAGGACTTAATTCACTTATATATGGCTTAGAATAGGGGTTAAAACATCATAGCTTAGGGGTTAAACACATAGGGGAAAGACCAAATTGACCCTAACTTAAAAGCTGGCGGGGTCACCTATAAGGCTACACGGACCGTTTAGGGCTCCACGGTCCGTGAAGTCAACCGTCCAGATGGCCCCTTTTTCAGGGGTGCCTTTAACGGCCAACCCACTGCCTCTAAATGGCCAGTGGTGCCTTAAACGACTCATTTGGCCAACCATGAAGGGTTCATGGTTGGTTTTAGGCATGAGGACCTACCCGTTAATCTACTTTAACCTTTTTCAAAGTCCGAGGTGTTACAATATAGAAATAGAAATATGTGTGCTCTTGTTCAAGATATACGTTAAGGCGACAGAAATATATTTACTACATCATTCATAAGCGTACTAGATTCCTTATAGCATCTAACCTTCTAATGGTTGTTTAATTATTGAGTAGGCGTACTTATACGCTCTTTGAAAGCTTTATATGTTAGATGTACGTAGTTGCAATTCACGAGTCTTAAAGGGGCCTATTGAGGCCACAGTCTTAGAGGCAGCTTGCGTATGTGTTATATTTATTTGAGATACTTGATATGAGCCCGGACGGCGGCAGTAGATGATAGTGGTTATGACTTTATGTTACACTACCGATAGGGAAATGTCGGTATGCAGATACAGTATTAGTTGCCACTATAGTTCACTACACCACTACGGCAGGCATTACACCACCGAGATGGCCATCTCAGCTGGGCAGGGTTACTGCTATGACAAGATTATCGTACAGTTCACCATTAAAGTAGTATGATTTTTATATGTGCTTACTTGGTTGCATTCACAGATAAATGTTAAGTCGTTATCAGATCTCAGCTTCCGGAGTCTCAGGTTGTTTCTATCCCTAACTCTAGTTCAGCATCTTTGATATACTTATGTTTACAACTTTCAGCCTTACATACCAGTACATGTTATTAGTACTGACGTCCCTCTGCTAGGGGACGCTACATTCATGTTGTAGGTGCAGGTAAAGGCTTTGATCATCAGTTGTAATAGTAGTCTGACTTTAGTTGAGGATTGGTATGCTCCTCTCTTTTGGGAGTCATTCTATAGTTTGGCATTATCGTGCTTCTTTTTTGTTTTGTATGGGTAGGTTGGGGCTCTGTCCCGAGCACTAAGTTTGTTACTCTTTAGAGGCTCTTGTGGATGTGTATGTACAGTTTATTTTAGTTGGGTTTTATGGCCTTATCGGCTTTCCATTGCTCAGCTCAGTTGTATTACGACCTAGTTGACCTTATTTTTTAATCAAATTTTATTTAGCTGCGACCTTGTCGGTCTAGGTGGTTGTGACAGGTGGCCTGGTTTGCTTAAGTATTATAGTTTTAGATGTATAGCCTGCTTCTCGATTTAATCAATATCGAGGCCTGTCATGCTCTCCCCTAGTTTTGGGGCGTGACAAATATTTTGTTCATTTCTTAATAAAATAGGCTCAATGACCTTTTTTATTAAAAAAAAATATGTCAAATTTCAGCATAACGTACATAAATATGATTTAAAAGAAAAGAAAAATGTAAGTCTATAACCTTATTCAACAATGAATTCTACTTTAGTTTAAAATATTAGAATACTAGCAAAATTATGTTAATGAAAAAAAATAAAGATAAAATAACTTTTTTAGATAATACAAAAAAATTACATGAAATAACAATTGAGAATGAGAAGGAAATGAAATATAAATAATATAAAATAAAAATTATAATTTTAGAAAATATTAGAAAAATTAAAAAATGAAAACAAAAAAAATAAGTGAAAAGGGCTAAAAATAACCCTAACCCATTGTTCTACCTTTTGGTCTAAAAATACCCTCCACCTTTGTTTTAGGTTCAAATATACCCCTCCTTTCATCTTTTGGCCTAAAAGTACTCTCAACCCAACATTAATTGAATTGAATTCTTTTACTAATTAGTTAATTCTTTTATTTGTTCTATAAGATAATTTTTTTAAAATTCAAATTCTTAATATTAGCTCATCCCAATATATTTAAAATATTTAAGTATAAATATTTAAGTCCAACGTAAAATTAAAAAAATTATTGTGTAAAAATGAAGAATAAAATTCTTAAAATTCTTATTCTTATTCTTAAAATAATACAATTCTTATTCTTCATCTTTACATAATAAATCCTTTATTTTATTTTATGTTTTATTCACTATTATTTTATGTTTTAATTTTTGAAATAATTTTTAAAATTTATTTGGATTAATTATTTTAATTATATTTAAATCATTATGTTAAAATTTAATTATATTAATATTAAATATTTTATTTGATTTAATTTTTAATAAATAATATATAATAATGATAATAATAATAAATCCTTTGATTTTATTCAATGAGGATCCTTCAACGACCATAGGAAGTCTTCTGGTTGTTTTCTACTTACTGGTACGTAGTTCCTTCTACATCGTTTCATGTTCCTCTATTTTGCAATTTTCTCAAACTTATTGTGGCACTTAGAATTTTTTTTGTTTAATTTGGCAGCTCATTATCCGATTGTCTTTCATATTCATCTTCTAGTTTTTTTTTCATTTAGTGTTTGATATCCGTATTGGAGCCTCATTATTTCAGATTTACTTGTTATCTATTAGTGATAAGAAAATTAAACGCATAAATAATTTATTATTATTATTATATGTTATTTATTAAAAAGTAAATCAAAGAAACCATTAAATATTGTTATAATTAAATTTTTACATGATGATTTTAATATAATTAGAATAATCAATCCAAATAAACTAAAAATTTATTCCTCAAATTAAAACATAAAATAATAGTGTATAAAACGCAAAATAAAATAAAGAATTATATTGTGTAAAAATGAAGAATAAATTTTTTATTATATTATTTTAAGAATAAGAATTTTATCCTTTATTTTTACATGATAAATTCTTTATTTTATTTTACGTTAGACTTGGTATTAAGAATTTGAATAATGAAAATTTTCTTTTAGAACAAATAGAACAATTAACTAATTAATAAAAGAATTCAGTTTAATTAAATTTGGATTGAGAGTATTTTTAGACCAAAAGATGGAAGGAGGGGTATATTTGGACCAAAAATAAAGATGAAGGGTATTTTTAGACCCAAAGGTAAAAGAAGTGTATTTTTGAATCATTTTCAATAGATTAGAGATGTTCTAGGCCATTTTCCCAAAAAAATAAATATAGAAATAAAAGAAAGACATTACACCCTCCATTTACTTTTACTTGTCACTTATTTCTAAAATAGATTTTCATTTTTACTTGTCACTTTTGAAATATCAAGAAAAGACAATAATTTTTTTCCATGTTTTACCCTTATCATTAAATATTTATTTTCCAAATCATTTTTCAAGACATCATTTAATAGGGGATAGTTCGGTGAAATAACTATATCAATAATTATTTTCTTAATGGGTGTGCCAAGTCAAACTGTGACAAGTAAAAATGAACGGAGAGAGTAAAAAAATAATACTCCCTCTGTCTAACAATGCTTGTCCACTATTGACTTTGCACAGTTCTTAAGAAACTATAAATAGAAGGGTAATTTTACTATTTTATTCTTAGAATATAATAAATACAATGTCTTGAAAAATGTAATAGGGAAATGACTATAATTAATGATAAGGGTAATTAGGAACTAAGTGTAAAATTATTCATTGATTTCATAAAATGGACAAGTATTGTTGGACATCCCAAAATAGTATAGTGGACAACTATTATTGGACGGAGGGAGTAGTTTGTAATTACATCATGCAATTACCAGCCATTTATAGCCCTTAGAATTGGAAAGTGTACCTATTACATCCAATAACCCGTTGACCAAAGTAATTATATGACCAATCAAACGTAGGGATGGGAACAGAGCGGTGCGGTGTGGGTTTAAGGCTATGTGGGGAAGGGCGGGTCAAATGTCATGCCACAAACTCAAGGGGCGCAACTGGAACTCGATGCCAAAACTTAGGCCTGAGCCGATCTTGTTGAACCACTTGCTAACGGCACATGGTAGCCACACACAGTCAAGACAACAAACAAGTATATCTCGGCTTAAAAATAAGCCCTCAGTCGGCAAGGCCCCTATCAACAGCTCTACAAAGAAAATAGCTACTACCAACAGTTTATATAAAGCAATAACAAACTAGCATAGAAGCCTGTTTGGGCCATCAAGGCCACCATGGTATCTAGGAAAGCATAAATGCTATGTGGGCCGTCAAAGCCACCATGATCTCTATACAGAAGCTGAAAATAGGTATGTATCTAACAACATGTCAATCAACTATCAATCATCAGCCAACAAGAAAGCAAGGCCAACGTGGCCTATAACGCGGCTATACAACCCAATACACTAGTTTGCAAGCCTCTTCAAATATAACACTTGGACGGGATAAGGCCCCGACCTACCCAAAATCTATAAAAAAGCAAAACAAGCAAACCTCTGGACTCTGACAACCCCTGGAAGAAAAGAGTCAACCAATCAGCTCGATAGGCGGCTGTGCTAACCAGCAGGTCTATGTTGTCGTCGCTGAGGTCCTGCAGGCATGAATGCAGCGCCTCCCGGCAAGGGGCGTCAGTACAAAATAATGTACCGAGCATGTAAGGCAGTTTGAAAGTTGAAACTGAAGTAAAATGACAGAACAAAAGGGCAGGGGTGAATACAAGTACAATACCTTATCTCTCTACAATAAGACAATATAAACACATAACAAGCAATAACCTGACCAGGCCCTTATAAGCCCGATAGGTACAAACAACACACAATCACTATAAGTCCTAATGAGTGCAAACAGTCGCTAAATACCCATATTAGTCCCTTACCTGGATCCCAATGATAATCTAATCTAAACTATCTGAATGAATATGTGCCATGATCTGAACTGTCTGAATGTACACATGCCATGAATCAATGCAAATCTGAGGCTCTGTGGTAGAACACATATATGTTGCCCCGTAGGTACAGCCTACCCAGCCCCTAAGCACGGTCTACCCGGTCCAAATGCTTGATCTACCTGGCCCGAAGGCTCGGTATAAGAATCAATCTGTATGCTCAAGAACCCTGCAATGTCAGTGTCTTCTGAGGCAAAAACAAGCCCAGTCGGTAGCAGCTAGACGATAAAATATCACAACAATGACAAAATCATGAATAATCAAAACACAATCATAACATGCTTTTATAGGCCACTAAGCAAGAAGTAGAGTGTCGCCGATGGATATTACATCTTATGGTCGTAGACAACTCAATAGGATAAGGCTACATGTCAAATAATGATAATACACCAACCATAAATATCTTAGGCCCTTAGGATCATGCCAGAAGAGAAATAATAGCCTCAACATACCTTTCAAATAGAAGCCTCATGATGTCTTAATAAATTTCACCCAAATGATCACAACGCAACTAGTGCGGGAATCAACAAGGCTGCAAGAACGCACAATAACTAACCGATAAGGCGTTAGGTCGTCACTACGACTAGCCCAATTTAACTCAACAAACAATATAACAATCTCTAAACAACCAGCATCTAATAACAACAAGAAGAAGCTATCAGCATCTAATAAGAGCGGCGAGCTCCTGAGGTAATATAACAAGGTGCACTTCAAGTTGCTCAATCAAAAATCTCTGTATGCGACACCTAAAAGTGGCAAACCAATATTCCATCCCTCCATAATCTTAATACCATCAACATAAACATTAACACAGCTCACAACAACATAACAACTAGGTTATCCAGAGCCACGACATTCGAACGCCGCCACGTGGCTCAAAAATTGACAAAAGGATATAAAAACCCAAAATTGTGAGGGAGATGATTGGAGTGGACTTACCTTAAAAAAAGGTTCTATTTATAAAGCATAACAAACTGCCTCAAGGGTTCAACTTCATCCAAACTCCACAACCTTAAGAAAATGCACCAAAACCAAAACTTAGGTCGTAGGAATGGATTTCCCATGTTAAGCCATGAGAATATAAGAAAAGTAGGTGTAGAACCTTACCTCAAATTAGCTCAATCGAAATGTTTAAAATATAAGGCTGAAAAATCTGCCTCTTTGCAGCAACAACAAACGAAGTCAAAATCAACAAGAAAACTATACCACGTTGATGAGCTCGTGACGTAGAGCAACTTTCGTTAAACTTCCATGTTGAAAGAATCACAACCCATGAAGTATTTAGTAGCTTGGTTCTGATTTTTTGTGGGTTTTTGGTTCAGTTCTTATGAAAAAAATGAAGAAGATGGATATATATAAAGCTTCACCGACTTAGGGGCTAGGGGACCCACTTTGAGGTGTCTGCTTGTGCAGTCTCACGAAAACCTGCATATCTCTCAATTCTGAAGTCACATTGAAGAATGGTTTAGTGCGTTGGAAACTAGACTCGTAGACATTCGATTTGAGAGGTTATGGGAGTTCTAACTTCTTATATATTAGGAGAAAACTTTTGAGACATTTGACCCAAAATTTAAGAGAATTTCTTAATGGCATTTACAATTACTTTTGGCCAAATTTTATTTCGCAACTTCCTTTACTTTAACACTTAACACACGAACTTTGTGCAATACAAATAACTCATCTATCATCCATCCATATATGTTTAGTAGTCTAATTCTCATTCCAAAAGTATGAGTTAATTCCAACATTCAAACGGGCAGGGTGTCACATCCTCCCCCTTTAGGGTCATTCGTCCTCGAATGATGATTATATTTGCGGCATCATAGGAACCAGTACACGAACTCATATAGCTCATAAGTAAAATACCTCATATACTCATATGCTAGTCTATTCATTTGAAGGAACGAACAATGAGGGATATTGGGACTTCATGTCCTCCTCAGCTTCCCACGTCAGCTCCTCAACATTACGGCTTCGCTACAACACTTTTACCGAAGCTATATCCTTATTTCACAATCTTCTTATTTAGCGATCTACTATGGCAATAGGGACTTCTTCATAAGATAGCTACTCTGGAATCTGAACATTTATTGTCGGAGCTATACGTGTTTGATCTCCAATACACTTTTGTAAAATAGAAACTTGAAAACTCGGTGTACTGCATCTAACTCTTGATGTAACTCTAGCTCATAGGAAAATTGGCCTATCTGTTGCAAGATGCGATAAGGCCCATTGTACCTAGTGCCTCAACTTGCCCTTCTTGCCAAATTTCATAATGCCCTTAATAGGAGAAACTTTCAGAAAAACCTAATCATCAACATAAAACTCTAAATCTCACCTCCTAACATCCACAATGGAATGGGTATCTCTTGAGTAAGCCAACTTTGTGTCTGGTGCTCCACCTTCACCTGCTGACAATTAGGACACTATGCCACAAACTCAACAATGTGTTTCTTCATCCAAGGCCACTAGTAAGTATCTTTGGTATCATGATACATCTTCGTAGAACCTGGATGAATAGAATATAGAGAATAGTATCTTTCTACCATAATCTGTTGTCGAAGACCAGCAACATGTAGAACACACAATAGATGTCTATTTCCAAGGATTCTGTCTTCTGTTATACTAATGGCTAATGACTCCTTCTATTGAGCTTGCTAACCCCAGAAAGCTATGAACTTCTGTTGGGGTCATGGGTTTAAGTCAAGTCTTCACGACCTCAATCTTCTGCATATTAACATGTATACCAACATTTGATACAATATGGCCCAAGAAGGCCCTAGAATGCAATAAGAACTCACACGATGAGAGCTTAGCATACAATCTTTAACTTCAGAATACCTAAAATACTGTTTGGAGATTGTTCCTATGCTCCCCCTCTGATCGTGAATATACCTGAATCTCATCAATGAAAACAATCACGAACATGTCTATGAATGGCCTGAATTTGCTGCTCATAAGGTCTATAAATGCTATTGGGACATTAGTCAATTCGAAATATATCAGAAGAAACTCAAAATGCCCATATCTGGTCCTGATGGCTATCTTCGGAATATCACTCCCCCAAACTCGCACCTGATGGTAACCCAAACTTAAATCAAACTTTAAGTAACATCGGACATCCTGTTACTAGTCAAAAGAGTAATCAATCCTTGGCGATGGATATTTGTTCTTTACAATCACCTTATTTAGTTGTCTGTAGTCTATATACATGCTCAATGAACCATCTTTCCTCCGCACAAATAATACTGGTGTACCCTTTGATGACGCACTTGGCTTGATGAAGCCCTTACCTAATAAGTCTTTTAGCTTCTCCTTCAATTCTTTTAATTCTACTGGTATCATTCTGCATTGTGGAATTGATATCGGTTGGACATTTGGTAATGTATCAATAGTAAAATTAATCTCCAGTTCTAAGGGAATACCAGGGAGCTTATCTAGAAAGACATTTGGAAATTCATTAACCACCGGGATAGATTGTAAGGTTGGCGATTCTATGTCAACATCCTAAACCCTAACAATATGAAAAATGCAGCCTTTAGCAATCAATTTCCTTGCCAGAGTAAATGAAATGAATGTATCCTTTTGCATTGCAATATTACCCTTCCCCTCTCGAACTATGTCCAATCTAATAATCTTCGCTCGACAGTCGACATTGGCATAATAAGATATCAGCAAATCCATGCCCCTAATAATATCAAAGTCTTGCATCTCTAGCTCTATCAAGTCTCAGAGGTCAGATGACCAACAATCTCTACAGTACACCCCAATAAACCCTTTTTGCAATAATGGAGTCACCAACTGGAATATAGATATAGCAAAAAGTCATCTCAATGACTCTTGTACTATGAAAAACTTTCCTGCAATAAATGGAGTAACATACGATAATGTTGAGCCTAGATCTATCAAGGCATAAATAGAGTGAGAACAAATGGTCAGTATACCTATCAATGCATCAGTACAATTCTAGCCACTGCCATAACTAAATGCTCCCCCTATACCTCAACCTCTACTTGATGAAGATTGTGGCCCTCTCTGTGTAGAGTGTACTGAAGTAGATGACCTTATTGCTAATCTGACCCACTGTCCTTAACCCTATTGTCCTTGAATAAACAATATCTCTATATATTACCATCATGGCCGTAAGAATAGAATATTGTACGACATCTCCCAATAAGTGATCTACCCCAAATATCATAGTGTAGCACAATTGATCTTGACTGCTCTTGGCGATGATACTGCTGTGAGCATGATGCTCGGGAGCTTTTACCCAAACATGACTGACCCTAGCAATCTAACCTGGTACCAAGGGATTGTTGTGGTCGTGATCTTGATAGTCTCTTTGAATACCAATGTTGGGACCAACCTGAGCCTTTGTTTAAAACCTATGGGCCTACACTCTTTCATAGACCCTCTATTCATCCTCTAGCCGTATATTACTGATGTCAAAGCCTATCTGCTCTCTGTAATAGACTGAATATGTGATATGTCTATGTCATTAGTAAGTACATCTATAGTGCAAGCTTAGTAACAATCGTAATCGAAAGAACTCAACCCTTATGACTAACCTTTATAGCACGATTTGAGCGAAAGAAGGGTAACTTTCCTGAATGATGTTTGTAGCTTCTTGCTTATAAAATGTGGTGCACAACACATTAATAAACAAGACTCTACTTGACATAGCTTGCAGACTCTCTAGGATACGACGTTGCTCTGTTACCAAGTTTGTCACACCCGAAACTCGAGGGGCGTAACTGGCACCCGATGCTAAAACTTAGGCATGAGCCGACCCTGCTGAACCACTTGCTAACGGCGCAAGGCAGCCACACACAGTCAAGACAACAAACAAGTATATCTTGGCTTTAAAATATGCCCTCGGCCGGCAAGGCCCCCATCAACAGCTCTACAAAGAAAATAGCTACTCCCAACAGTTTATATAAAGCAATAACAAACTAGCATAGAAGCCTGTTTGGGCCATCAAGGCCACCATGGTATCTAGGAAAGCATAAATGCTATGTGGGCCGTCAAAGCCACCATGATCTCTATACAGAAGCTGAAAATAGGTATATATCTAACAACATGTCAATCAACTATCAATCATCAGCCAACAAGAACGCAAGGCCAACGTGGCCTATAACGCGGCTATACAACCCAATACACTAGTTTGCAAGCCTCTTCGAATATAACACTTGGACGGGATAAGGCCCCGACCTACCCAAAATCTATAAAAAAGCAAAACAAGCAAACCTCTGGACTCTGACAACCCCTGGAAGAAAAGAGTCAACCAATCAGCTCGATAGGCGGCTGTGCTAATCAGCAGGTCTATGTTGTCGTCGCTGAGGACCTGCAGGCATGAATGCAGCGCCTCCCGGCAAGGGGCGTCAGTACAAAATAATGTACCGAGCATGTAAGGTAGATTGAAAGCTGAAACTGAAGTAAAATGATAGAACGTAAGGAAAGGGTGAACACAAGTAGAATACCTTATCTCCCTACAGTAAGACAATATAAATACATAACAAGCAATAACCTAACCAAGCCCCCATAAGCCCGATAGGTACAAATAGCACACAATCACTATAAGTCCTAATGAGCGCAAATAGTCGCTTAATATCCATATTAGCCCTCTTACCTAGATCCCAATGATAATCTGACTTGAACTGTCTGAATGTACCTGTGCCATGATCTGAACTGTCTGAATGTACATGTGCCATGAATAAATGCAAATCTGAGGCTCTGTCGTACAACACATATATGCTGCTCCGTAGGTACAACCTATTCGGCCCGTAGGCACAGTCTACCCCGCCGGAAGGCATGGTATAAGAATCAATCTGTATGCTCAATAACCCTGCAATGTCAGTGTCTGCTGAGGCCAAAACAAGCTCATAGACGGCAGCTAGACGATAAAACATCACAACAATGACATGTAATCATGATTAATCGAAACACAATCATAACATGCTTTTCTAGGCCACTAAGCAAGGAGTAGAGTGTCGCCGATGGATATTACATCTTATGGTCATAGCCAACTCAATAGGATAAGGCTACATGTCAAATAATGATAATACACCAGCCATAAATATCTTAGGCCCTTAGGATCATGCCAAAAGAGAAATAATAGCCTCAAAATACCTCTCAAATAGAAGCCTCATGATGTCTTAACAAATTTCACCCAAATGATCACAACACAACCAGTATGGGAATCAACAAGGCTGCAAGAACGAGCAATAACCAACCGATAAGGCGTTAGGTCGTCACTACAACTAGCCCACTTTAACTCAACAAACAATATAACAATCTCCAAACAACCAGCATCTAATAAGCTATCAGCATCTCATAAGAGTGGTGAGCTCTTGAGGTAATATAACAAGACGCACTTCATGTTGCTCAATCAAAAATCTCTGTATGCAACACCTAAAAGTGGCGCAACAATATTCCATCCCTCCATAATATTAATACCATCAACATAAACAGTAACACATCTCACGACAACATAACAACTAGGTTATCTAGAGCCATGACATTCGAACGCCGCCACGTGGCTCAAAAATCGACAAAAGGATATAAAAACCCAAAATTGTGAGGGAGCTGATTGGAGTGGACTTACCTTAAAAAAAGGTTCTATTTATAAAGCATAACAAATTGCCTCAAGGGTTCAACTTTATCCAAACTCCACAACCTTAAGAAAATGCACCAAAACCAAAACTTAGGTCGTAGGAATGGATTTCCCACGTTAAGCCATGAGAATCTATGAAAAGTAGGTGTAAAACCTTAGCTCAAATTAGCTCAACCAAAATGTTTAAAATATAAGGCTGAAAAATCTGCCTCTTTGCAGCAACAACAAACGAAGTCAAAATCAACAAGAAAACTATACCACGTTTATGAGCTCATGACGTAGAGCAACTTTCGTTAAATTTCCATGTTGAAAGAATCACAACCCTTGAAGTATTTAGTAGATTTGTTCTAATTTTTTGTGGGTTTTTGGTTCAGTTCTTATGAAAAAAAAACAAAGAAGATGGATATTATATTCCTAGTGCACGATCTAGCGTGATAAAGTAATCTAGTGCACGATCTAGTGTGATATTATATGATTTGAGTAGAAATTGTATGAACCCATGCATGAGCCGTGATTCCTAGTTAAGAATTCATGATGAAGTATGTTCCATGCATTTATGAACTCATGAAATTGATGAAAATATGCATGATTCTAAGATGAATTGACATGTACCTATACTAGATCATGATTTATGTATATGAATAGCTTGCATAAGAGATGCATGTATGTGAATAGCTTGCATAAGATATGCATGTATATAAATAGCTTGCATGAGAGAGGCATGTTTCATGAGAATTATGCTTATAATTGCTAGGGTGCATATAGATGATGGCATCCATGAGTTGTGAAAAGGTTTTCTTCACAATAAGCTAAGCATATTAATGTGAAAGGTTTTCTCACATAAATTAGGGTTCATATGGTTGAAAGGTTTTCTCACCTGTGAATCGATTAGGAGCTATTCTAATGACGTAAGCTTGGGCAAGCCCATGGTAGTTGAAACGTCTTGATATGATCTTAGCTTGGATTTGGTAACCCTAGATGTACCTCTTCCTTGGTTAAAATATGAATAAGCTTAATTGACTATTCCTTGGGATTTTACTTAGTACCGAGCGGGCTTTTGGGATGAAGGTTTTCGTTTAGCGTCCGTGAACCTTTAATAGAAATCCCTAAGTCCCATAACTACGTGTCTCGTAGGTTTTTGTCTTAGATAGACACATAGCTAGTGGATCCACGTAAGCTACAGATTTATGGTCCTTACCTTGGCAAGTAGGACACTCCTTCTAGTGGTGTGGGGTAGACATCACTCCCCTTTTCGATGTGGGGCAGACACTGGATTCCATGTTATAGCTCACATTGTCTATGTCGGTTAAAGGTAAAAATCCCATAATAATGAACTAGAGTACTAAAAGTATCTCACGAGACAAGACTTATGACATGACTAGCTTGCATTGACCATTTTTATGCATTGAGTTTCTAACCTGTTGTCACATGATTTAGTTTGGTCATTGCATGTTCATAACGATATCTCACTAGCATGATTTCCTATATGAAAGCATCTCATTGGCATGATTTATGTGATTATGTGCATTTGCTTCATACATAGTACATTCCATGTACTAACGCATACTTGTGCCTACATTCTCTTATAATGTAGGGTCAGACAATCATCCTTCGCACTCTCGTGGTTAGTTGTTTTCAGAGTTCGAGCTATCAGCCTTGGTGAGTCCTCATGTTTCAGGGACGAAGAGACTTTATTACTTTCCTTTACCTTCATTTTCAGACTTGTATATGATGTACGGGTTACGTCCCTATCATTCTATTGTATTAGTTGGCTTTTGAGACATAGTCAAGACTTCCGCTTGTAAACTTTTTACTTTTATGAGGTTGTCTATCTTTTTCCTCATTGTTGTCTTTACCTTATGTATATATATGCTAAGTGGTTTGTGTGGGGCCTCTCGGGGTCCTATACGACATGTCACACCTAGGGGCTACTTTGGGGCATGACAAATTCTCATTCCAAAAGTATGAGTTAATTCCAACATTCAAGTGGGTAGGGTGTCACATCAAAGCCTTAATTTTTTATAATTATGCGGGGCGGGGCGGGGGCAGGGGCGGGTCTCCTCATGTTTTGTCAACGAAGAGCTACACATTTTATTCATATGCAAATTTAGCAACAAAAAAGATTTGAGTTTCTTTTTGCAAATGTTGTTTGTTTAAGCTGTTTTTGTAAGGATTTCAAACTCACCTTTATTTTGTTTAAAACTTCAAAAACTGTTACAACTATCTACACCCAAAAAAAGTTAAAATGTGTTCATGACTTTATAAGTGCCTAATTAAATAGTTTTAAATTAAATGTTAAATTATTTTTAATTAACAATGATAATTTATAAAACTTTAAAATATTTGTATATGTAAATAATAAAGTAAGAAAAAAAAGACTTTAATGGGACGTATTTATTTGGGGTGGGTTGAGAATAAAAAAAATGGTATGTGGACAGGTCGGAGCAGGTTAAGAATTTTGTGGGTTTGACAAAACCCGGCCCACCCAATTGCCATCCGTAATCAAACGTGCCAAATAATGTAATTGTATCAGATCCAATTATTTCCAAGTAAGAGCAGTAATCCATATCCCATTTAAGAAAAGAAAAGCGGCGGAAGCACAAATTGAACCATTTGGCGGTTATCTTTGGTGAAAATTCGAATTATTTGGCGCTAAAACCCTAATCTCCATTTCAATCTTACCGCTCCCCACTTTCATCATTTCACAAATAAGATCCACTTTTCTGTTCTTCACACATCCAGTATCCCCTCATCTCCATTTCTCAGTCCCATTTTGATCCAACTAATTCATGGAAAACGATGACGATTATCAGTCCTTGGAGGTTTCGCCGGAGGTCCACCGTCCGAGGTTCAAACGTTTAAAGAAATCTCTAGCAGCCTCCAAAAATCAACATGGTCCCCCAATTGACGACGTCTTTCACTTTCCTATGGTTGATTTTTCCAAATTGGAAGCTTTAGAAGAAGATTCTGCTGATTCAACTGAACCTGTCTCATCACAGGGCACCGAGGATGAGATAAGATTTGGATCTGTTTCTGAGCAAAAGGGCGGTGATAGTAGGGAAGCCCAACAACATTCTGCTGAACTCGTGTCACTACAAAACAGCGAAATTGAGATCAGATTAGAGCCTGTTTCTCATGAGAAGCATCCTGATGACAAGGATGTTCTCGTTTCTGGTCAGCAGTGCAAAGAGGTTAAAAGATCTCTGGAATTTGGTGAGAACGATGATCAGTTTCATGGCAAAGAACATGAACAAAGTAGAGAAATTGGGGAAGATTTGGTATCTGATGAAGAGATTGGGGTAATTAACAAAGAGACTGGGGATATGAATATGGAAAAATTGGGATTACAACTAGATGAAGGAGATGACAAAAAGAAAAACAAGAAGAAGAGATCTAAAGGTGACATTGCTAGAGAAGTGAAGTCTAAAGAACTGGCTTCGAACAAAAGAAGAGAAGAAAAGGTTTGTTGAGCAGATAACATTATCTGATACTCAATTGTCTAGTTTGAGACGTTGTTGTTGTGGCTTATTTATGTATACACAACTTTGTAATTTGTGCTAATGCTTGCATGTGCATATGTTAGTTTGACATTCTTGGATTTACTTGTTGACATACAGGAAAATAAAGCATTTCTTCAGCAGCTTCATGTTGATACTCAGCGATTATTGCGAGGTCTGTATTTACTGCTTTTACTACTTCCTCTGTCCAATTTTGATTGGATGTTAAGGTTTAATTTTTCATTTGTATTATGTTAGTGATAGTTGAATAAACTATGAAAGTATGATTGAAATACTAATTTGATGAAGAAAAGTTATACTCAAGTTGAAAGATTGGAATAGTGTCATATAAATTGTGATAGAAGGAGTAGATCTTCTTTCTTATGGAAAATGTGTACTTGTACCAACTCTGTCAGACATCATGGAACTCACATGTTTTTGTTTTCCTAACTTGATCAGAAAGTAAGGATGCATCATTTAAGCCTATACCAGTTGTACACAAGCCAATATCCTCAGTGCTGGAGAAGATTCGGAAAAGGAAGCTTGAACTCTCGAAAAAGTCTGTAGTAGTTGACATTTAAGCAAATATGTGTCTTATTCAAAAAATCTTTACAGGTTGTGGTTTCTCACTTTTTATCTATACATTTCTATTGTTATTTTGCTAGCAGGACCGCGATGCTAATCAGCCACAATTCCATTCACAAATTTAGTGCTTCGAGAGAGTTTACAATGGAAGTAGACGCAAAGAGTGCATATTCTGAAGAGCAGAGAGTTGACAAACTGGAAATAGAGATGGAAGGGAAAGTGGATGCACATGGTACAGAAACGGGTAGGACTACAGATACCTCCAATATTGATGCAATTTCAGCACCTCCAATAAAGAGAAGCAGTGAAATTGTACTTGATGAAATGGTGAGTGAAATTGCTGCATTGAGTTCAGCTTTGTGTCTGGTCTGGGTGTCGTTCCTGTTCACAATTGAGTTGAAGGTAGTTTCTGTAAAAGAATTTAACTTGGACTTCAATTAGTGACTTGAGAACTGGTTAAGGCCTTTACTTTTCAATCATTTGGATAAGCATGCTTCATTTATTTAAATTTTGTGAGCTGTTTGTAACTTTTGTTAAAATGTAACATTGAATTGGTTTTTGTCTAGTTCCTTCTTTGGCTGAAGTAGGCGCTGGATATTGTTAGTGGAAGAAACTGTTTTCTAGACATGACTCGGGGAAAGAGACCAACTTTAACCAGATTTGTTTTGAACCAAATCTAGTTTTGATAAGTGTACATGAGATCCATGCCTTTTAAACTCGAATGCCATAAAATTGTGCTATGAATTGACATGGAGTCAGTACTTTTTCAATCTCATCCAGGTTAAAGTTTGTCAATATGCTACCTGAGGTCTGCAATCTATATTGATGGTATTTGGAACTGTGGTAGAACCTAGAAACATTAGAGATTGGTATTTGAAACTGAATAAGATTATGAATTGCTAAGTGCTGCTGCTATTATCTCACTGCAGGCTTTGGATGAAAGGCCCAATGCTGTATTTAGAGCTCCCGTTGATGACACTCAGGTAGTTTCTTATCTTTTCTATTAAAAAGGAAGCTATTATTAGTAACACCAGGTTTGCAAATAGCCAAAGAAAATCTGAATGCTGGAGCTTTTTCAATTTGTCAGGATCTATTTGATGATTCTGAACCAATTGGCAGTGAGGATGAGATACTTGATGACCTGGCCTCTAGTCCTTCAGAAGAAGTAATGGCACCGTCTCTCCTTGCTTTGAACTTGAAGTTTGATTCTGTCCCTCCAGATGAAAGGTAACTGGTTTTTGAAAGTATCTATGCATGCAAATCTAATCATGTTTTTACTGCAACCTAGATTGGAAAAGCTCCTATTTGCTCTTTTGCAAAGGATCATATGTCCACAAACAGAAAAGTCTATTTGATTGTTGTCATTATTTTTATGCTAAAACAAGTCAGCATCCTTGTTGCAATTAACTCCAGAAAATAAAATATTTCCCTTTTAAAAGTTCATCAGATGAGGAGGATAATGACAAGGAGAATATTAGTCCGTATATAAAAGGTGGCGGCAGCAGCAATTCTCCCAAGGGAGACCCTGTTAAAGCATTTGTTGATGATGAAGCGGAGGAAGAAGATGACAGTGATAATGGCCTAATCCGGTTTGGTGATAATGAAGACGATGATGATATTGATGATTCTGCTGAACTCCATGATATTATTGCCACTGATTACAAAGAAAAGACAATTGATAATGAAAAGCGGAATGAACTTCATCAAAAGTGGCTTGAGCAGCAGGATGCAGCTGGAACTGAAAATTTGCTGCAACGGTTAAAATGTGGTGTAGAACAAAAAGTGACAATGCCAGTTGATGATGAACTAGAAAGCGAAGAATGTGAAGAAGAGGCCAATGGCATCACTGACATGGATGCAGTACCTAAGAGTTCTACTCGGTTGAGTTCAAAAAAAGCAAAGCAAATAATAGTCCAGATGTTTGTGGATAAAGATGATATATTCTTATCTGATGAAGATGAGGAAAGTGAAAAGAGGGTTGTCAAGCAGCGCATGCTTTATAACTCTGTGAGTTTGCAATGTTAGATTTGACACACTGACACATCACATTAACCTTTTGTGTTATATTCTATGCTTTATCAAACATTTTCTTTCATTTTGTTTGATAACTTACTCAGCTTTACTAAATATGAAACAGGAGCTTACAACTATAGCATCTCCTATTGAGGATGAAAGTTCCAGTGAGATATTTGGACTTATAAAGAAGCTTAATACTGTGCCGGATAAGAGAAAACCAAAAGCATCCTGTAGGTGTTATCCCAACATTTATAAATACTTGTTTATTAGGATTTTTTTAAAAGAATGGTGAAGTACTTGTTTATTCTGTTTTAATTGTCAGCATTATTACCTTACCTTTCATTGCTATTGCAACTTTGCAGCGTTCTTTGATACAGTGCTAGGGGATCAAAAGAAGAAAAACTCTTTGAAGGTAAAATTTGTCTTAGTGGGTGTTTGGATTGGCTTATTTCAAGTACCCTCTTTCTTTTTTTTTTTTAAAAAGAAGCTTTTTGAGATGTTTGGGAAAGACGAAATGTTCTTTTAAGCTATGTTGCTCGGACTCTTCAAAATTTCATCGGGTCTGTGTTGGATCCCTCAAAAGTAGTGCAACTTTGAAGGATCCGACACGGTGTGGCAACATTTTTAGAGAGTCTGAGCAACTTAGCTTTTAAGCACTTTTTTAAAGGCTGAAAAAGTACAAATAAGCTAAAAGCCAAAAGTTGGATATTCTCAACTTATGACTTTTAACTTTTAGCTTATAAGCTACTTTAAAAAAGCCTGTCCAAACACCCCTTAATTTACTTTTGTAACTAGGAACATGAAACTTAGGTTGGGTGTAATTTATCCATGAATAAAAAGCTATCAAGAAACATTCACTTTAAACTTTTAGGATCACATTTGATTGGAGTCTACTCTATTTTAAGATACTAACTTATTTTTGTATCCATTTACTGATTTGTGATTCGAGAAGTGATTAACTATGGACCTCAATGTCATTCTATACTTACCAGATAATAGCATGTTGGTGCAGCTGTATCTGGGGAATATATTTTCATTTATTTTGCATCCTAGCACAACTGCACAAGTACCATTTGGTACACTAAGGCCTTGCAATTGGGCACCAGTTTTCTTCCCCCAGTTATATTCAAGTTCTATGGTCCAACTCTTGCATAGCTCTTTCTTTTTCTTCATTATTTCTTTTTATCTTTATTCCTTGTTTAGACTTTGTATGACTAATACTTTGTGTACATCTGCTGATTGTTTTATTATGTAGTCCTCTTTTCTTGGACGTGTTACAAATCATCTTCCATCATCCCATAAACAAAGTTCAACTGTAGTTCGTTCTTTCATCTTTGGACGGGATGACAGCAATAGCCGAAGCTCAATGTCAATGTCAGTGGATTCTTCAGATATGGTAAATCTTCATGAAAGCTTCAAATTTGTGCATCTGATGTTTTGCCTTCACCCATATAGTAACTATTTTGTAGTTTTTTAATGCTTCTGACTAAGATATGTTTTTGATTTCATGGTTGGACCCTTGATCTTTTTGATTTCTTTTTATTTTCATCAAATGATTGGGGAATGAGACCTGACTTACCTGTTGTTCTGCTGCTCATGTTCCTCCATTATTACTATTCACATTTGATAAGCCCCTTTCTTCTACCCATATCTCTGCTCCTCCACCACTATCGTCATATAGTCCAACTCTAGGATATGCTATATTTTTCCATGTCTATATACAGTGAGAATCTTGGTAGATCACAATTTCCAGTGGTATAGGTATGCCTATCAGGAGGATATTTGACTTTTCTCCTAGTAAGTAGAAAGTCCCTAGAAGTTAAGAAACAAGATATGAGAAAAGGTTAGCATTAATTGAAAATGCATATTCAATAATCTAAATAACCTAATATACTATAAGAAATCATGGGTTGTTCTTCACTTGCTTTTTTGTGGTTCTTATCCATTTAATACTATAAAATTGATGTTGGTTTGCAAAGACATTTAGTGATTTTACTTGTGTTCTTCGTTTCAGGTTGTGAAAGAAAACCTTCCAAACAGGAATAGTACAACTAAGTTTGGAAGCTTCCAAGCCAAATCAAGCAGTCAAGGTAAAAATGCTGCTGCAGGAACATCAGCTGCTGCTCCCTTATTTGAGATATTAAAGCGATCTTCAGCACCATCTAATGTCTGTTCTCGAGATGTTTTGCTTGACCTTCCTAAATCTCTCCTTGCTGATCTTAGAGTTTCAAAGAGGTCCAAGGCAGAAGAGAAAATATAGTTCACTAGAGTGGATTTTGTTTGTGTTTTTCCTTTTATCTTTTCTCTTTCTCTAGAAATAATGGAAGAGTGTAAGTCATCTGAAAACAGTTGGAAGGGAGTACCAGTACAATACTTTTTTTTTCTTTTGTGAATAATACCTATTTGAGATGCTTATCTTATTCTTTCTAGTCCGGCACCAAATCTGTACTATTTCAAAGCCAAAATTTAACGGACACTCCAATTGCTACATTTAAAAAAAGGAAAAGGCTTAAATATGTTACTAAATTCATTAAAAGTTTGGTTCATCATGTCATTTCCGTTTGAGAACAAACTCATTTATGTTATTATTTGTTAATTGTAAACAACTTTGGATTTGTAAAATCAATTTTTACATGTGGTCAATTATGATTTGGTCATGTTATTATTTAAATCATTTTTCTAAAGGAAAAATGGCACAAATATGTCATCGAACTTTGAAAAAAGGGCTAATATATGTCCTATGCTTAAAGTTTGATTCAATTATGTCATTTCAATTAACAAATAATGACATTGATTATTTTTTTGTCAAATGAAAATAGCATAGATGAGCCAACTTTAAAAGGATGACATAGATGAGTCTTTTCTCAAATTTGATGACATATTTGAGTCTTTTCCCTTCAAAAAATAATAATTTAAACAATTCTAATATTGATCAATCAATTGTCAAAATTTGTTTTTCTTCAATTGGCAGACAGACAATTTTTTCCACCCTACTTATAAATAGTTTTTTTGGAAGAAAGATTTCTCATTCATTAGCCATAAAGATAGAACAATACAATAAAATATCTCTCTCCATTAATCCTTTTAGAGTGCTTACATTGAACAAAAACACACCTAGAAAACGAAAGAGTAACTAACACGAATGACTATAGTTTAGGGGTAGAATTCAGTAGTGTCACAACCCAAAACCTCAAGTCACGATGAAACCTACTAATATCCACCAATAGGTAAGCCAAATCCATAAGCAACGGGCTATCACACGGAATAGAAACATATAGAAAATAAGAAACAAACATCAAAATAAATGAAAGAGATACACAATAAATATATACAAAACATTCCCAAGACCTGGTATCAGTCGGTAGTCGAGCCACTAATTTCAACAGAGTACAAGATAAATACACATATATACAGAGCCGTCTCTGAATACAATTTCAAGACTAGTCCTAGTCAATACAGAGGGAGATTGACAACTCCGAACGTCAGGAGCTCACCCCAGTCTCCAAATCCAAAAGCTGCTCTACACGAGGCACATGTCAACTGTGAAAACTCGTACTATGATATGCAGGGTACAGAAGTGTAGTATGAACACCAACAAAAGGTACACATTAAGCATAGACCAACTGATCTCCAAAGACAAAGCAAGCATAAATAACATGTAAGTAAGGGATGTACAGTACAAGCAGCTAGAGAGGAGGTATCATACAATAAAAGTGAGCAGAGACAAAGGAATAGAATAAAAGAAGCAAGTAATCGAGACAAGGGAACATACCTGGAGGCACTAGCCCAACAACCAAATCACTGCAAGAGTCCACTACAATAGTCAACTAACTGGAGATATAACAACGGTAACCAATGCTATACATCATAACAGCTAAGAGGCCAATCCAACCCAACCAATCAAAAAGCACTAATATAGAGACAAGTCAAAATCATTCATATAACCAACTATCAAATTGATACAAGATCCATAATTATAGTCAAACAATAACCTAATCAGATCTCCATAATCCTGGAAGGTACGCAACAACAAACATAACCCAATCGACTCCCATAAGACCGACAGGTGCAAACAGTAGTCAATTTACTGGTGATAGCCGATGCATATGAACGCAAGTTATGCAATAGAAACCAAAGGTGCCAACAGTACCAAGTGCCACATAACCAACTATATACACCTACCTCTTACATCCTGGCATGCTAGGTAGGACCTACGCGGATACCCCTCCTCTTGTTCAATGTGTCACATGGACAGAAGAATCTATAGGGGACTCGGGAAGCCCGTATATACTGCCTTATCCTGATCCATGACTTTCATAACCTATCCGTCACAATGCCAGATCTGCTCCGTCATGGTACCGGAGATATGTAACCAAATCAGTATAAAAAGGGTCGGTGATATTCCTAACCAATTAAGTAAAAAAAGTGAGTATATCCTCGATGCCTCTTTTGTCTCAACAAAAATCAATTTATCAAAGTTGTAATGTGGTACGACTCCTGTCAAAATCAGTTTTAAAGAGTAAAAGAGTATAATCAACTTCCTCGAAAATAGTAGTGAAAATAAATGCGTTTACTAGGATCATACCACTAGACACATGAAAATGGGTATCAATGCAATGTATGCCATCATCAACATTCAAACAATAGTAGCTAAACAATTAGATGTACATTACCAATAATACCTAGCTCCAGAGCTTAGAATACTAACCTGAAATCCAGCTGGTCCTCGACCAAGGCCTCGGGCACAATAATATACCAATATACGCAGTAAGGACATCATAAAATGATTACCATATCTCAAGAAATGAAGGAATTTACAAAGAATCGAAAACCGAAAGGTAACTCAAGAATCTTAGGATTAAATATGAAAGTACTACTCAAGCGAATCACCAAGTACATCTAATATCGACCTACGACTATAACAAGCAACTAAGGTTTCATGCACTAACGGAGGATACCAAACTGTAACAATTACTACAAGGAGCATTCAAATTAACTATAGTATCATTAAAATGCATTCTAAGGCACTTAGGTCACCAACTATTCTAAAGCCTCAAATATCAACTCTAAGAGGATAACAACACTAAACTAAGCCAAGGAAGGAACTACTAGCCTAAGCTAAGGATTCCGCAACCCAATACTAGCCTAAGGCTCCTATGAGAATCAATGAAATAGGAATAAGGGAGAAATCCTAAATCCTTCATATACAATCCCAACCCACATGATCTATACTAAGCATTATCTTGTAGAACACAATCTAAAAGAAAGTAGACCGTAGTCTACCTGAAAGCGAAACTGCAATCTCGAACCGTTCATGACATGTCCGCCTCTTCTCCACGACCTCCGCATGTCACAATACTTTCAACATCATCAAATATGCGTTACAACAAGAGGAACGATACCCATATTGCTATAATATAACCCGAGCACAAAATCAGGTGCAAATAGGCCCGTGGGACCCATTAACGGAATTTCAAAATTGAATCTGTCACTAGTCTACCTGAAAGCGAAACTGCAATCTCGAACCGTTCATGACATGTCCGCCTCTTCTCCACGACCTCCGCATGTCACAATACTTTCAACATCATCAAATATGCGTTACAACAAGAGGAACGATACCCATATTGCTATAATATAACCCGAGCACAAAATCAGGTGCAAATAGGCCCGTGGGACCCATTAACGGAATTTCAAAATTGAATCTGTCACTAGGTCCCTAATAACTCAAGGAACTTGTGACCAAATGTAGGGCACAAACCGAGCTCGAAACATGCCAAAACAGTTCATACAGATAGCAGTAATCAAAATCACCATTAAAGCTCGAAAATAAAGAAGAATGGGGGAAACTTACGGGTTATATGCATAATTAACTATTCGACCAACTTCCTGAAGCAATACACTACTAAATACCCACAAGAACCAGCAAAACCCACACAAAATCAAGTTCTCAAATCTCAATATTCATACACAAATTATGAGAAATAAATCCCCAAAATGAGTATAACTACTAGCTGATACCATATAAGCGGTCACTTAGGCCACTTAAGCGACTCACCTACCGCTAAAGCGGCTAGGCGTAGATGGATTCACCATTAGAGTGGTTCCCTGGTCGCTTAGACGACCCCCACTAAAGCGAGGCTAGGGCCGTTAAAGTGACAATCCCTGAGCTGGCAGGCTCCGCTTAAGTAACACCTTGGCCACTAAAGTGGCTATTGCTTAAGCGGTACCAGGGTCACTTGGGTGGAGGCACCAGTACAGTGCACCAGCCAAGAATGGCTAAGTCCCAACGGACTCCGTTTGAGTGCTCGAAATTGATCCGAAATCTCGTGCACACAATGAACTATGCTACCCCACCAAATATGGCATTTTAGACTCAACAGAGATGTCAAAACTTCCAACTTAGGTCGTCTAGGTGAAAAGTGAGTCCCACATCCAAGCTCTGTTTTAAGTCAAAATTCACGAGGTAGCTCGGAATGAGCCCCAAAGATCATTATGGACCAAACTCAATGTTCCGGAGTAAATAGAACAGTCAAAATTATATTTAGAGGCCGTCTACCTGAAGTTTTGACCACAGTCAACCCTTCAAACTTAAGAAGCTCCAAAATAGTAAAATTTGCACAAAACCCAAATGCACGACCAGACAATCAAACTACCAGTCCCACCAAGTCATAAATGACTTCGGGTCGCTATAGGTAAGCTTTAGATACCAAAAAAATTGGAAACAAAGAAAATGACCTGAAGGATCATTATAAGTTGCTATAATTATTATAATTACCATCTGTAATCATAATATAAATAGTTATCTCACTGTATTTAAGGTTTGTTTTTTTATTGTATACTGGTATACATGTTCAGTTTTAAGGCACTAAACATGATTGAATCTGTTTTTAAATTAGTAAGTCCTTAAATCACGTTCATTAAACTCGTAAACTTTCCATTATTAAACTACCATCTAAAACTTATTCATTCAACACTTAAGCGACTATAATTCTTATCGTTATGACAAAAACTGAGATACAATTTACTCCGTTGCTTAACTTTCTCCATTGTTCTTCTTCAGAATTGATACATGTATTTATAAAATTGATATTACTGAAAGTCATTGCTTATTTATGTGGATCATCTGACAGTTAAATATCACACTTGTTTATTTTTGAATTATTAAATAGGAAAAATCAATAGCAAGCATAATGGTGTTGGTCAGACATTCGGGGAAGTGAAATGAAGAAAATTGTTACATCGAATACAGTATAAATGAAATTGTCTCGAAGAAATCTGCTTTATATTGCCATTTTAATTGATCTAATTTCAAATCAACTGACTATTGATTTGACTTCAATGTGTATCAAATTAAAATACAATATGGAAGGTATCAATACACCTATGAAAGTAAACAACGACATGGGTGTCAGGGTATATGTTCAATTAAAAAGGGTGAACAATGAGTTTGGAGTATTTGTATTTGTTATGGAGGTTATATTTACTTTTCTTTTGCAAGTACTAGAGAACAACATCGATATGCTGTGATAAAATAATATATTAGAAAGGGATATCTTGTATGTAAAGTACAACACCATAGCTTTATTTACCGGCAACTGAATACAATGTACTGTTTACCCCATAATTTAAAATTTTTCCATCATATGATAAGATATAGATCAATTTTTATCGGTGATTAATTGAACACCAAAATCCATTTGCATTAATAGTGCTACTTTGTTCTTCTTATAATGGTCTTCATTATGTGTTACACCCCAAGAAATTCTAAGTTAAGACCCAAATTATTCTTTATTTACATGTAAGGTCGTATCGGGTGATTCTTAAATTGCTCATATGTGTAAAGGTCTATTCTTTAGTGTGGAAATGAATTTAGCTATGAATTAAGGTCACAAGAACCCCCTAGCACAAAGTTGAGTTGAAGGCTTCCTTACCGATTAAGTTTTGACATAAGATTCTACTTAGGTCAACTTCAAACAATTTTATCTCTCAACAAAAAATAAATTAAGTGACCCATGAACTATTAAATTGAAGGTCTATGAGTCCTCTTTCAAACGCCACCAAGTTTACCTCATTTCAAGTACGGAGTAAAAAGTTATGACCATTTTACCGAAGACTGTCACATCAGAGTTTCCTGAATCAGTTCCAATGAATTGTGTAATGACCCTCCAGGTCATTTTTCTGTTAATGCCTTCTTTCCGTCGTCTAGAGCGTTCCTGTAGCGACCCCAAGTCATTTATGACTTGCTGGCACTGACTGTTCGGTCGTCTGAGTTTATGCCCGTTCCCTATTTTAGAGCTTTTAAAACTTGAAAAGTTGATTTCGGTTATAAACTCAGGTAAACGACCTCAGAATATGATCCTGACAGTTCTATCAGCTCCGGAGCAGCCAAATTAGGCTAGAAGCATGGTTGGCCCGAGTCCCAAGGCTTCCGGTGTGACTTTACGGCCATTTGGCGCTTTAGCCTTTGAAATTTGGCTCAAGGTTGACTTTCATCAACATTCTTGGTAAACGCACTCGGATGAGGATTCCGTCAGCGCGGTTAGTTCTAGAATGCTGAGTTTGGTCCAGAATGACTCTTCGTGTGCTTCTCGGGGCTTTGATCTAATTTTGAGACCCTTGGTGGAATTTGGCTAAAATGGTTCCTTGGGTGTGGGACTCACTTTTAGTCAAAACAACCTCGTTTGGAAATTTCAACTGCACCATTGAGTCCGGAATATTGAATTTGATGGGGTAGCATACCTCGTTTGCGTGTACGGGGTTCCGAACGAATTTCGAGCACCCGTCGGAGATTTGGACAAAGCCAAAGTTTAGTTGGTGCAGCAGCTGATGCTGCAGACCCATCTCTTCTCCGCATTCGCGGTCCTGGCTTCGCGTTCACGGATCAGTGTGTTTCTCTTCTCCGCATTCACGGATAGGTCTCCGTGTTTGCAGAGGTCTGGGAGTTCCTTCTCTGCGTTCGCGGGGATGTAGGTTCTTCCTCTCTGTGTTCACGGGCCCATGGCCGTGTTCGCGGAGGTATGGTTGTTCTCCCTCCACATTCGCGGGCCCTTGGCCACGTTCGCGAAGGTCTGTGTGACTTGCACTTATGTTTAAAAGGGGCAGTCGGGCTGTTGTTATTGTGATGTTCAAAATTTGATATCTTCTTCGTTTTTAGTCGGATTTTGGTAATTCAAAGTCTCAGGTGTTCGGAATTGCGTAGGCACTGTGGGTGTTGGTTCGGATAACGTTGGGTGAGCCCTGGTTTCAGTGAATTTGAGGCGTGAGTGTCTGCCATAGGCTTGTTTTGTATAGTTTTGCATGTTTTGTTTTCTTGGGTTGTCGGCTGTTTCGAGCCCCAAATTATGTTATGATTTTGAACATAAGTTCGGGGGAAGGTTTAGGACCCTTTTACGGAGTCAATTTTGGGATTTCTGAAGCAGGTCCCACATTTTTTTATTTTGACTCCTAAATTGGTCCGTCTCCGATTTATATGATTTTAGTGTCTAAACGACCGTCCTGATACTGTGATTCTATTTTTGATTGCGTGACAACAATCTGAGGCCGTTCAGAAGGGAAAAGCTCCGGTGGAGTGATTTGGAGCATGAGCGGTCGGCCTTCTGGTAGGTTGCGACTTCCCTTCTTTTTAGATTGAGCTGGATTGTGTGAATGCATGCTGATTTGTGTGAATCTGGGGTGGGGTTCGAGTATTTCTTCTCTTCTTCTCAGAAATCTTGTTTTAGACTTGATTTTCGGGCTGTTTTGGAGGGAGTATCATGCTATCGGAGGGGTGATTTGTGTGTTGATGTATGTGGTTTATCTGGTTGGCTGTTTATTTATGTTGGAGCATGTTTCTGACCTTAGTCTAGGTTAGATTAGTTTTCCCTTAGACCCATCCACCTGTTTGACTTTGGTATGTATTCGACGTCGATTCGGAAGGACTAGGTCCTTGTAGACCGGAATAGAAGACTTAGGTATGATAGTATGAGCCTAGCTCTGGCCTTATATTGTTGTGATATTTTGGCTTCTCTCCCCATTTCTTTGGTGTGGATGCGTCATTAGAGGTGTGGCATTTCCCTAGGATTTGGGTGTTTCGAGATCGGTTCGGTGGTGGTGGACGGCGATCCATGTTGGTTTGGTATTTGAGATCCTCTACGGAGTTGATATGCCTCGCGCACTTGTCTGACAAGGGCAGGGTCCCAGAGTGTTAGCTGGCACACTCGTCTGACTAGGGCAGGGCCCCCGGAGTGTTAGCCGGCTGGGCAATTGGATAAAAGATATTTGAGGTCCTCTTCGGAGTTGACATGCCTTGTGCACTCTACTTGCCAGGGCAGGGCCCCAGAGAGTTGCTATCTGGCTGGGCAGGGCCCTCGGGAGTGTTGGCTGATTGGGCGATTGGATATTAGGGCCTCGGGAGGAGTTGTTATGCCCCATTGTGCACTCTACTGGCAAGGGCAGGGCTCCCGGGAGTTGTTATCTAGCTGGGCAATCTGATGTGAAAGTCAGACCGTTGACTGGGTTGAGTTGGCTGGTTGTTTCGGTTGAGTTGGTTGGTGGTTTCGGTTCGTAGTTAGATTTTCCTTCGGTCTCGTAGATTTAGCTTCTCTGTGTACCTGTCGGGCTTATGGGGGTTCATTTGGGTTTTTTTTGTCTGTGCTTGAGTGTACCTTTTGGGTCTTATGGGGGGCACAGTTAGGTTTAGTTAAGTATTCTTAGATTTGCTGTCGGTTAGTTTTGTGCTTACTTTCTTTGACCTCTGTTATTGTAGACTCTATCATTTCAGTCTATTTTTACCTTTCTTGCTCAGTCGGCGTATGATGCCTACTGGGTACCTGTTGTGTTAGTACTCATGCTAGACTCTTCATCTATTTTTGTGATGCAGGTCCGAGCACCAGTTATCAGCGTTGAGGTCGAGCCTACTGCAGTCTGTTTCAGAGGTGAGGGTGAGATCTTGGCGTTCTGGGATTACCCGTCTCCTTCTGCATATTTGTTTTGGCTTGTCTTTCGTGTTTGACACAGTCTTGTTTCTGTGGTCCACTTTTGGGATTTGTACTCAATTTGTAGTAGTGATAACGCTCAACTACACCTATCACAATTCAAGATATAGGCGGTGGTTAGCAATATAAATCCATTGAGGAGTTGGGGTCGATCCCACGAGGAATGGAGCTATGTTAGAATTCAAATATGACGTACTAAGGTGATCTAGCTTTTTGTAGATATAGGCTAATGAATCGATGCATAAAGTAAATCGTCAAAGTTTCAATTATCAACAGAAAATAGTTTTAAATGATTTATTTCAGCAAACACGAGCTAAAGAGAGATTTAACCAATGAAGATTTTAGAACCTTAGGGATGTGTGAGTGTTCAAATACCAATTTCACTAAATGGGTCATTATGAATTGCTTAAGAGTGCTGAAACATAATGGGTAGGCAAGATAATGACTATGATAACTATTTTGCAACCAACTACCATGCTTTCAATTTGGGTTCTATCAAACCCCAACAGGCTATACAAATTGAGCACAATCATATACCTTAGTTAAACCCACTTTAACAAGTTGAGTAGTACAAGATAGAACTCATACAATTATCAGTTAATAATTCCACTCAATTGCATCTTCGACAAGCATACAAAGAGATATACACTAGAACTGAATTTGCAACTTCAATTCATAAGATAAAAACATGAATTATCAACTGAACCCATTCTATTTCAACATTTAATTCAGCAATCAATAAGACCCATAAGCTAATTAGACATTTGAACACATAATCACACCCCTAAGGATGGGGTTTTAGCCAATCATAGTAATGATGAAGAGAGAGTAACCAAAAACATAAGCCATTGATTTTCCAAGTCTTCAAACAGCAAATACAATTAGCTAAAATATACCCAAAGTTCTACTCCCAAGAAATCACAAGAATAGTTCACAAAAATCCCTCAAATTACAATGTACTTCCTAAGTTTGAGTTCTAGTTCTTCTCCTCCACTGCTCTCTCAAATTCAATTGAAAAATTTCTATCTATACTTTTCCAAAAACTCCACACGATTTGAATTTCGGGGTCATTCGGCGGCGTTAGTCGGGCTCGCCCTTCCACTCGGTGATGTGCCGAGTTGCTTGGTCTCACCCTTTAATTCTTAACTTCAGTGCTGATTTCATTCTGGAACATTAGGCGCTGTGCATCGGCCTCGCCGTTTTGATTGGCGACACGCCGAATGGTCTCTCAGCTCGCCGACCTGACCTAGATTTACTCTTTGTTTGATGGAACTTTAGGCGAGGCTTTGTTCACTTGGTGACTCGCCGAGTTGCCTTTGGCGAACCTCATGCTGTACACAAACGATTTAACATTAGTTATAGGTACAAAATGGGCATTAATGACACTAATTTGGCACAATCGAAGCTATAAATGAGTCAAATCTACCGACTCATCAACACCCCTAACTTAAACTTTTGCTTGTCCTCAAGTAGAACAAGTGATCAATGAACTCAATATGAATGCCTACAAGCAGTGCTACTTAAGAACTCACATGAAAGTTGACACAAGGATTCATCTAAGATACAAGGATTAAATTCACACCAAAAGCATCAAATTATGACTAGCCATCATCAGTTAAAGTCTATGCTCACAAATGCTTACTTATAACGCAAACTTATGCCCACAAAGATATTTGAATGCCCTTACATCAAGAAGGATTCCACTCTCTTGCCCAAATTCAATTTAAAATTGATATTTCTGAATCAATACAACAGTCACACTCTCAAAAGAGAAAGAGTTTGCACAACTTTGCCCATAGGCTTGCCCAAGTTTTCTGTCCAACCATCACAAGGTTCATGTAAGATCACAAAGGACTTTTGAGGCTTGTAATAGGGCTGAGGTTCAAGGTATGATCATTTTTGGTTTAGTGGCTCTACCTTCAAGAAGCATCGTTTCCATTTCACGTCTTCTTCCCTTTCTCTCAACCATTTCAATTTCACAACTGATCCTTTGTCACTTTGAAGACCACAAATCATTTCTATGAACACCCCCTCTTTTATTTTCACCTCCATGCACAATGGTACTATTTTATTCACATCTTTTTCTTTCTTTTCTTTTCAGCTTTTTCTCTTCTGTCCCCTTTTTTATAAAGGGGTTCCATCTTTTTCACAATCAGCCTTTCAAAAGATCAAGATTACAAACCTTTAGCTCAATTTCCTGCTTCATTCTCACCACACCCCCAACTTAGGCTTTTGGCCTAAGTTGGCTATTCAATTGGCTAATACTTCATGAAGGTTATAGGTATGAGAGTCAAGGCATTTTCACACAAAAGGCTAAGGTTCTTGCGTTTATGGTTCAATCAAGGAGAAGGATAGGCTCAAATTGTGCCAAACTGGGTTCACACCCTCACAAGGTAGTCCACAAAGGTTTAGCAATTAGGTTCACCCTCAAAAAAAATATTTCAAGCCTAAGATCATCTCCCATACTCATCAATGCTTAGTCACACGGACTACCAGGGCAAGTTCTAGGCATCGTCATACACACTTTTCAAGTAAAGCTCACCACACATGGCATTCAAACACAATTGTGGATCATAACTCTATAAGTCAAGCTTGTGTGCAACGGTCATTGCAAGACTCACCATCAACAATTCGCTAGTCACAACGAGAGGCTGATGGTTTACAAAAGACTATGCAACTCCAATTTTCCTCGTTGGACGCACACCAACATATTGTTCAATCAAGCGCACTATTTAAGTCATCGATATTGAGCACAATCGACACTAAAAAGTACACGAGAACTGCAATCATTCATTTAGCCAAACGACAATGAAAAGCAAAGAGAGATATCACTAAAACTCAAAACCATTTCATTCAATTAAAGAAATATCCAAAATAAAAATCAATGGCAAAAACAACTAAAGCCATATCGAAAATAACAAACACCACCCCACCAAAAAGACAAAGCAGTGTCCTCAATGCGAAATAATAAAATAAACATACAAACAAAAGATAAAAGAAATGCAATAGAAAGTCCCCCTGTCCCGCTATGCTGGGGGTATGTCCTCAGCCTGGGCATCAGTACCCGGTGATCTCTCTTCAATCTGGTGGGTCCCACTCGACCCAATCATCGAAGTCTCCCGATGAGACGCAATAGTGGCAGCCTGAACCAAATCCCCCTCTAGATCCTCGAGGTTAGCATACACTTCTCTATCCTACAAAGCAAAATCCTCCTCATCCGTCTCAGGTGCATCAGACGCACCGTCATCATCAGCAGTCGGAGAAACATCAGTGGTGGCAGGCGGAGGATCATCGGCAATTGTACCCTCAGGCACATCCACACTACCCCAAAGCATGGCAATGTCTGTGGACTTCAGCTCGTCCACATCTCTCTTCAAACCTATGATCTCAGTGCGGATGGCCATCAACTATGTGGAGCTACCCTTACGCTGCTCACATGCCTCTACTCTAGCGGTGAGGGCCGCCAAAAATCTCTCCATGAGATGTAATGAGGCAGCGCTGATCAGCTAACTCCGTGCGGATAGGGTCAAGGGCGGTAGCTAAAGCCCTCTCAATTATGCCCAAGACCGCTGCCTCGACCCGAGAAGTTCTCACATCTGCTGAGTGCGCAGAATGCCCCATCTTGATAACCATGGCTTGATTCAAAGGCCGGGTTCCAGGGGCTAAAGTAGCAGGAGCATCCGAAACAGGCGTACCTGACGGCTCAATTGCAAGAGTGGGAGAACCCGTCTCCATGGCATCAACATCCACCGTCGGAGACGTATAAACTGGGGGTCTCCTCCTCCTTTCTGCCTCATTTTTTAAATACTTGGCCTCAATCCTCCGGATGTCGCAAGATGAGGTTGAAGTGACCTCAACATCCATCTTCTTGTCGAATGGAACACCAGGCCGTCTGCACAGGTCACTGATCAATATCGGGAACGGGAGGGAGGTATGCTGTTGCTTAGCTCTCATCAACATCTCATACTCAATGATCATGCAAAGATTTGGTAGCTGCCTATCGATGATACACCCCAAGAGTGCTGCCTTCTGATGCCGAAGAATCGACTCGTTCTGGGAAGGCATGAGAGTACTACTCAGGAAACCAAACCAATATCGGGCCACAATGTTTAGGTCCTTCTTTTCGATGATGGCCTCGGTATCTAACCAACAAGGGGAGACATCACTTATTAACGGCGCCAACCACCCTTTCAATGTCTCCAAACTTTCTTTCAGTTTATCAGCCAAGGAGTGCCTATACCTATAAGTGCAACCCAGAACGTCATTTATCTCGGTCTAGCTACACTCGACCTTCTTACCCCTCAGGATGACAAAGTCCATGGGCTTCATAGATTGGGCCAATTTCTTGACCCTTGGGACTAGACCAGAGTAGGCGGCAAAGAACTCCCGAACCAATGCAGGTACGTATGGGCTCCGAGGCTATGTAAAAATCTAAAACTTGTGCACCCGAATTGTGTCCCATACCACAGGGTATCTGTCCACCACCCCATCGGTAGACAATCTCTTCTCCTATTGGATTGTCCGCGCACCCTCGACTTTCAATCTATTCATCGACCTCGAAAGATGAGCTGGGGCTGGAATCGGAGCTGGAGCAGTAGGAGCAGGTGCTGAGGCTGCTGGAGGCTCAGGTCTGGAAGAGGAAGTGTGAACCCTAGCTAGTGAGTCATGGAAACTCTTGGACCTCAACTTAGCACGGGTCCGCTTCAGAATTTTGCTAATAGGAGTCCCGGACTCCTCTCCCTTAGAACCCTCGGACTCTATAGATGTGAATTGGATAGAGGGTTCCTCACTCTCAGAAGAGGACTCCTCGATGATTTGCCACTTGTCCTTTTCCTTTGAGTGGGCCCTGGGTTGTGGTGGTTGACGTGGTCGATCAAGCTCCGAAGCAATCACTACACCTTTTTCCTTTTTCTTTGGAGGTTTGTGGGCGACAACTTTACGGCGAGGCATATCTGTCAAACAAAACACGCAAACACAAAGATCAATCAGAATAGGGTAAACAAGAATCAACTAGACAATTATGCAGAAGGACTCGCCGAATCGATCGGTGAGTCACCGAAGCTAATGGGCGAGCAAAAGACACATCGCCGAAACTAACAGAGGTGACTCAAGCAAAAAGTAAGCAAAAAGGGTGATAGACCAGCAAATCGGTGAGTCAGCGAGTTCACTCTATGAGTAAAAAGGGGCTCGCCGAATGTTACATAATACCCAGACCACAAACTCACAGACAAAGGGCGATAGGGATGCAATGGGCGAGTCGCCGAGTGGAATGGCGAGCCCTACTTAGCTCGCCAAACCACTTCAAAACAACACCCTTCCCAAAATTCTTACGATTTTCAATTAACAGCCCAACTCACAACAATTAAAGTTCAAACATCAACAATCAACCTATACCCATGCCCAATTTCACTTCGGAGTACTCAGACTTTCCCAAATCACATTGAAAACAACAAAATGACGATTTGCCCTTAAGAAAGATGTCACCCAATCAATCATTGGGAAAATTTAAACCACTTTATTGAATTCAGGGCTACTCAGACTTCACCCAACGAATAAACAACAACCCACAAACAATCAATTCAAAAACCCAAATCACAAAGCCTACAAGCACAAAATTTTATCATTCAAGAACTCAAATTAAATCAACAGAGCAATTAAAGGCAATCAAGCACACATAAAATTAGGTACCCAAGTATGCGCAATTGGTATTTACAATTAATGGCGAATACAAATCGAAAATCTTGAAAACTAACCTCAAGGCCGAAAATGCAATGCACACACGATGAAAATGGGGGTGGGGACACAACCAAATCATTCCTACTAGCAACCAACGGCAACAAAATGCAAGAAAATATTCAAGAATATGTGGGTGTGTGAGGATTCGAGGAAAATTTCAAGTGCAATGAAAATTTGAATTTGAAAAGATTAGAAACCCTTCAGTTCGCGCCCTAAAGGCGAGGCTATTAACGTCACCGTTCTACTCGGTGATGTGCCGAATGGTACCATTCCTTGTCGAAAGTTGCAGGAAACCAGGCCATCATTCAAGTCCGGAGGGTGAGCTAATTCGGGCTTGCCGATCCACTCAGTGACGCGCCGAATGGTGCAGATCCTCGCCTAATTTTCCAGTGTAGCTTGCAACTTCAGCCTTCAATTTATGATGAATTTAGGCGACCCTAGGGGCAATTGGGCCATGCGCCGATTGGACCAACCCCTCACCTAGTTGCATTGCCTTGAAATTTCCTACTCCAATCTACACACTCAACACACGTTATTCAAAAATACTAAAATAAAGCTTGGGTTTCCTCCCAAGAAGCGCCTTATTTAACGTCGTGGCACGACGTGGACATGCATTCAAGCATCGTCCAAGTACACCACATCAATCAATCGCACAACGAGAGCTTCTCCAAAATAGAGTTTCAGCCTTTGTCCATTAACTTTAAAGAATGACCCGTTTTCACCTTGAACTTCAATAGCTCCATTGTAAAACACACGGACAACCTTTAAAGGGCCTGACCACTTAGACTTGAGCTTACCCGGAAATAGCCGCAAATGAGAATTGTAGAGTAACACACAATCACCCACCCTAAATTCTCGATGAAGTATTCTTGCATCGTGCAACCTTTTCATTTTCTCCTTATACAGAGCATCTCTTTCAAAAGCTCGAAGCCAAAATTCCTCCAAAGCATGAAGTTGGTCAACCCAACTTTTGGATGCAACATCCCAGTTCAAATTTATAGTTTTCAAAGCCCACAAGGTTTTATGCTCAAGTTCCACCGAGAGATGACATGATTTGCCGAACACCAACTGATATGACGACATCCCAATTGGTGTTTTAAAAGTAGTGCGATAGGCCCACAAAGCATCCTCTAACCTTCGTGACCAATCAGAACGATTTGCATTCACGATTTTGGCCAAAATTTCTTTAATTTCCTGGTTGGACACTTCAACCTGGCCACTTGTTTGCGGATGGTAAGGGGTGGCAACCTTGTGCTTTACTCCATACTTTCTCAGTAGTGATGCGAACAATCAGTTGCAAAAGTGCAAACCATCATCACTAATAATTGCCCGTGGTGTACCAAACCTTGTCAAAATATATCGCTTACGAAATGTAATGACACTTCTCCCTTCATTGTTGGGTAAAGTGACAGCTTCCACCCACTTCGACACATAATGAACGGCCACCAAAATGTATTTGTTCCCAAAAGAACTCACGAAAGGACCCATAAAATCAATTCCACACACATCAAACAAGTCAACCTCAAGGATAGGAGTAAGGGGAAGCTCGTGTATTCATGACACTCCTCCTTGCTTTTGACATGAACTACACCTGCAGACAAAAGAATTTGCCTCTTGATACAACGTTGGCCAATAATAGCCACTTTGCAACACCTTTGCCGCTGTTCGTACCCTACGATAGTGGCCACCAATTGGAGATGCGTGGCAAGCAACAAGAATAGCATCAACTTTGACTTCCGGTACACATTTTCAGATTATGTGATCAGCACACTCCCAGAACAGATAAGGTTCATCCCAAAAGTACCTTTTTGCATTGAAGAGAAGCCTCTTACGCTGATAGAACGTCAGCCTATCAGGAAGAAGTCCACACATTACGTAGTTGGAAAAATTGGCATACCACAGAGTGGAGCTTTTAGATACCATCATGACCATCTCATCAGGAAAAGCATCCTCAATATCCTTGTCACCTGACACAACGACACTTGTTTCAAGTCTCGATAGATGATCAGCCACTTGATTTTCGTATCCTTTCCGGTCTTGAACCTCAAAATCAAATTCTTGTAACAACAACACCCACCGAATCAGTCTTGGTTTAGCATCCTTCTTTGCCATTAAGTAATGGATGGCCGCATGGTCAATGTGCACCACTACCTTAGTCCCCAACAAGTAAGCCTGGAATTTCTCAAAAGCGTACACTACAACCAACAACTCTTGTTCGGTAACAATGTAGTTCCTTTGAGCCACATTTAAGGTTTTGCTTGCATAGTATACCGGGTGGAATAACTTGCCTCTACGTTGACCAAGTACAACACCCAAGGCGACGCCACTAGCATTACACATCAACTCGAATGGGTTACCCCAATCCGAGGCAACAAAAACCTGAGCCGACATAAGTTTCTCCTTTAGACACTCAAAAGCAATCATACAGGCTTCATCAAACATAAAAACACTGTCATTCTCAAGAAGCTTGCAAAGAGGATGAGCAATCTTAAAGAAATCCTTTATAAATCACCGATAGAAACCCGCATGTCCCAAGAAGCTTCGGACACTTTTAACCAAGATAGGAGGTGGTAATTTGGCAATAACTTGAATCTTTGCTTGATCCACTTGTATACCTTACCCTGAAATCTTGTGCCCCAAAACAATCCCTCCTTTCACCATGAAGTGACACTTCTCCCAATCAAGTACGAGGTTTGTTTCGACACATCTCTTTAAGACTCGGCCCAAGTGTTCAAGGCATTCTTCAAATGAGTCCCCAACTACGGAAAAATCATCCATAAATACCTCCATCAAGTCTTTAACCATATCAGTAAGAATAGACAACATACACTTTTGGAATGTTGCTGGTGCATTACACAACCCAAAAGGCATGCGTTTAAATGCAAATGTTCCATAGGGACAGGTGAATGTAGTTTTGTCTTGATCCTCCAGGGCTATGGATATTTGATTGTAACCAGAATAAGCATCAAGGAAGCAATGCCATCCATGCCCCGCCAATCTATCAAGCATTTTGTCCATAAAGGGCATTGGAAAATGATCTTTCTCGGTTGCCGAATTAAGCTTTCTATAGTCCATGCACACACGCCAATCGGTAACTGGACGCATTGGTTCAAGTGCACCTTTCTAATTTAGGAACCCGATCATACCACCCTTCTTTGGGACACATTGAACCGGGCTTACCCATTTGCTATCCGCAATAGGGTAAACCACACCCGCATCTAACCACTTGATGATTTCCTTCTTGACTACCTCTTGCATTGGAGGATTCAACCTCCTTTGGTGCTCGACACTAGGTTTACGATTGACTTCCAATTGAATCTTGTGTGTGCAAATACCGGGAGGGATCCCCGCAATATCAGCAATTGTCCATCCGATAGCCTTGATAAATCTTTTAACACACTAACAAGTGCTTGTACCTGCCCTTCAAGTAGGTCAGCTGTAATGATTACCGGCAAGGTATTGTTAGCCCCCAAAAATATGTATCGAAGATGAGAAGGAAGAGTTTTCAACTCAAGCTTCGGAGGTTCTTTAATGGATGGCTTCGCGGGATGACTTTCTCTATTTTTCAAATCAATTTCAAGCTTCGAAGGAGTTTTCGAGTGAGAACCTAAACCCGTTAAAGCAGCCACCACTTCATCATAATCTTGGATCTCTTCCCCATCATAATTCAACAGGACAGCAGCCAAAGATTCGCCAATACTAGCAACCGCTTCATCCATCACATCAATAACGGACACCACATGGATATCATTGGGTTTTTTCATAGACTTACACACATTAAAAGTGACTTTCTCCTCATTGACTCAAAATTTCAAATCGCCACTCTCCACATCAACCAAAGCACTCCCGGTAGCATAGAATAGTCTACCAAGAATAATCGAGATCTCGACATCCATCTCATAATCAAGAATAACAAAATCTGCTGGAAAAATGAACTTGTCAACCTTTACCAAAATATCATAACGAATACCAGTAGGTCGCTTAATAGAACGATCCGCCATGAGAAGTCGCATTGTGGTTAACTTAGGCTCACCTAGCCCAAGTTGCTTGAAAATAGCTTATGGAATCAAGTTGATACTAGGTCCAAAATCACATAACGTTTTGGCAAACTTGAACACCCCAATAGTGCATGGTATTGTGAACGCTCCTGGATCATCTTTTTTAGCAACCACATTTGACATGATAGCGCTGCAACTATGGGATACCTCAGCCGTTTCAAAGTCCATACTTCTCTTTTTCGTTACCAATTCGGTCATAAACCTAGCATACCCCGGCATTTCTAGTATAGCGTCCACCAGCGGAAGGTTTATAGAGAGAGATTTAAAAATAGAAAGAAACTTTTGGAATTTTGCATCGTCATCTCTCTTCTTTAACTTTGTGGAAAAAGGGGTTTAATATTAGGTAACGGCCTTGGAGCAACTGATTTAGACACATCACCCACTTTTGATGTAGTATTACCACCGGGTGTACCATCTTTCGTTGAATCAACATCTTTATCGGGCACATCATTGTTTACCACATCATCATTCCTTGCATAAAGTGGGGTCTAGAGCTGTTTAGTCCCATCAGTCTCAACCTCATCGCTACCCAAAACTCTTCCATTTCGAGTCACTATCGCCATGAACTGAGCATTCTCATTCTTCAGGTTAGCCAATATGTCACTAGGAAGGCTCCCATTTTGTTGTTGATGCAATTGGGTGGATATTTGGACCATTTGTGATTCAAGATGTTTAATAGAAGCAGAGTGAGAAGTCACCATTTGATTTAGAGAAGAGAAATCAACCTTCATCTCTTTGAGCACTTTGTCCGAACCTTCCACCTTATGCAAAATACGAGCAAACATATCTTCAGTTCTAAAATTCTCAAGATCAGCCTTCGGTTCGGTAACTTTAGGACGATCATGTGGAGGCACATATCGATCTCTCTCACCATCTCTCCAATTGGCACCTCGATCACGCCAGTCCCGATTATCTCTCCAACCACCACCTTGATCTTTGTTCCAACCTTGATTCCCGCCCGACTTTTGATAGATCGGACGAGAACCCACCATTTGGTTCGACACAAATTGGACTTCTTCGTTGTACATGGCTTCAAATACAGCATCATCTGGGCTCATAGAAACTGCGTTAATGACTTTGGAACCCGCACCCATAATATGCTTTGTTAACAAATCCATCTGAGTCATCATCTTAGCCATGTTCACATCAGGCTCTTGATCTTTGTCAATTTGCTCCTTAGTCATTCCGACTACAAGAGGTGATACTTGGTCTTCTCGTGTGTGCCAAGCCCGGTTGATTTTGGTCATATCATCAAGCAATGCTGATGCAATTGGGAACAGTTGTCTCATGATTCCACCTTGAATTAAACGATCAGCAATAGACTTGTTTACCGAATCAAGGCAACGGTAGAAGTATCGCAACAACACATTTTCAGGCAAACCATGAGTAGGAAATTGTAGTAGAAGCTTTTGGAATCTGAGCAATGTCTCATGGATTGGTTCACCATCAAGTCTCTTGAAGTTCTGAATGCCATCTCTCAACTTCACTATCTTCGAAGGGGGAAATAATCGTTCACGGAATGCTTCCGTCAGTTCCACCCTGGATGTAATTGAGTCTCTTGGTAACTTAGCCAACCGCTTCGTTGCCTCCCCATTTAGAGAGAAAGGAAACAATCGAAGTCGAATCGACTCTTGAGAGATGTTCTTGAATGTGAAAGGGCTGCACACATCCAAAAAGTTCTGAAGATTCTCATGGGGATCCTCATGAGCAAGTCCTCCAAATGAGCCTTTGATTTGCAACAGCTGAAGCATAGTTCTGGTCACATGAAAGATGGCATTACCCACAGTAGGGGGCAAGCGTATAGCTCCAGCACTTCCAACTTGAGCTACATTGAATTCATTGATACTACCAACGTCATCATTCACATGCTGCATATCATCATTCTGAACAACAACACTATCAGCGTCACTCATGTTATTACCTGTTGAAAATAAACAACGAAAAGACTAATAAGTAAATTCGACTACAATCAAACTAATTCACTCAAATACGTCAATACAAGAATTCTAAACGCCATTCCCCGGCAGCGGCGCCATTTTTGATTACGCTCAACTACACCTATCATAATTCAAGATGTAGGTGGTCGTTAGCAATAGAAACCCAACGAGGAGTTGGGGTCGATACCACAAGGAATGGAGTTATGTTAGAATTATAATATGACGTACTAAGGTGATCTAGCTTTTTGTAGATATAGGCTAATGAATCGATGCATAAAAAAAATCGTCAAAGTTTCAATTATCAACAGAAAAGAGTTTTAAATGATTGATTTCAGCAAACACGAGCTAAAGAGAGATTTAACCAATGAAGATTTTAGAACCTTAGGGATGTGTGAGTGTTCAAATACAAATTTCACTAAATGGGTCATTATGAATTGCTTAAGAGTGCTGAAACATAATGGGTAGGCAAGAGAATGACTATGATAGCTATTTTGCAACCAACTACCATGCTTTCAATTTGGGTTCTATCAAACCCCAATAGGCTATACAAATTGAGCACGATCATATACCTTAGTTAAACCCACTTTAACAAGTTGAGTAGTACAAGATAGAACTCATACAATTATTAGTTAATAATTCTACTCAATTGCATCTTCAATAAGCATACAAAGAGATATAAACTAGAACTGAATTTGCAACTTCAATTCATAAGATAAAAACATGAATTATCAACTGCACCCATTCTATTTCAACATTTAATTCAGCAATCCATAAGACCCAAAGCTAATTAGACATTTGAACACATAATCACACCCCTAAGGATGGGGTTTTAGCCAATCATAGTAATGATGAAGAGAGAGTTACCAAAAACATTAGCCATTGATTTTCCAAGTCTTCAAACAGCAAATACAATCAGCTAAAATATACCCAAAGTTCTACTCCCAAGAAATCACAAGAATAGTTCACAAAAATCCCTCAAATTACAATGTACTTCCTAAGTTTGAGTTCTAGTTCTTCTCCCCCACTGCTCTCTCAAATTCAATTGAAAAATTTCTATCTATACTTTTCCAAAAACTCCACACGATTTGAATTTCGGGGTCATTCGACGGCGTTAGTCGGGCTCGCCCTTCCACTCGGCGATGTGCCGAGTTTCTTGGTATCGCCCTTTAATTCTTTACTTCAGTGCTAATTTGATTCTGGAACATTAGGCGGTGTGCATCAGGCTCGCTATTTTGATAGGTGACGCGCCGATTGGTCCCTCAGCTCGCTGACTTGACCTCAATTTTTTCTTTGTTTGCTGGAACTTCAAGCGAGGCTTCATTCACTCGGTGACTCGCCGAGTTGCCTTTGGTGAGCCTCAGCCTTCTTGTACCTTCAATTTTTGCACTTTTTTGCTTCTTTTTGCATGATATTGTCCTTGCCTCATTCCAAGTTCTTCATGCTGCACACAAACGATTTAACATTAGTTACAGGTGCAAAATGTGCATTAAGGACACTAATTTGGCATAATCGAAGCTATGAATGAGTCAAATCTACCAACTCATCAAGTAGCTCTGTACATGTGACTTCCAAGTTCTAGGAGGAATCGTTTGTTTGTATGTAGTTTGGGTTCGCTTCCGCCTTTCTCTTATGTGTTCCTTTAGTTATGCTTTCGCTTAGTTGAGGCTAGTTTTCACCATCAGTCCCATTACTGTTAAGTTCTGGGACAAGATTTGGCTTGCCTACTAGCGGGTTGGTAGGTGCCATCATGACTCAAGGAATCGGGTCGTGACAAGTTGGTATTAGAGCCCCAGGTTCGTCACTCTCACATGTACAGGGCTAGCATCTAGTAGAGTCATACAGATCAGTGCAGAGACGTCCGTGACTTATCTTCGGGAGGCTACAAGATGTCATTAGGAGGTTTTCCTATTTTGTATTATTTTTGTGCGCTGTTGTCCGGTTGGTTTCATGAAATCTTACTTGTTTCACTCTGTCACAGGATGGCTCGCACGCCCGATAGAGCGGCCGGGGGTGATGTACCCGGCCCTACATATAGAGCGAGGACTCCAGAGCCGGAGGCGGAGCCTCAGTTTTGCCAGATTCCTCCTTAGTCGGTGGGGCCGGGACCAGCCCAGCCATCGCTCGCACCAGCTGCTGCCCCTGACCTTCAGGTTATGCTTGCGTATATTTTGGTAGCGATAGGGGGTATGTCACAATAGGCCCCAACACCAGTTCCAGAGCTAGTTCCAGCACTGCAGGGTCAGCTTGCCCCAGCGGCTCTAGAGATCCAACTATAGGGTCAGCCTACAGTAGCGGCCCTAGAGGTTCAGCAGCCGCCAACACCGGCTGCCATTCATCTTGACGCTTTAGATGGGGTTATGCCACTACGAGAATAGAAGATGCTCGGGGTGTTTCTGAGATTGTCACCGCTGAGGTTTTCTGGGGTGATTGGGGAGGATGCCCACGAGTTTATTACTTCCTGCCGGGAGCGGTTGCATGCACTGGGATTAGTGGAGTCGAGAGGAGCTGACTTCACTGCCTATCAGTTAGATGGACCGGCCAGACAGTGATGGTGCTCGTTTTTGGAGAACAGGCCAGCTGGGTCCTCGCCAGTGACATGGAGAGAGTTTTTGGAGTCCTTCCTGGCTAGATTTATCCCACGGAGCGTTAGAGACTATCTCTATGATGAGTTCTAGAGGTTGGAGCAGGGCTCTATTACGGTAGCTGAGTATTCCATGAGTTATCCCATCATGCAACTATGATCTTGCCCACGGAGGAGGAGAGAGTCTGGTGCTTTGTTAGAGGTTTGAGGTTGCCGCTGCGTATGGTGTCACATTGTATGGTTTTAGTGGGCCGCTCTTTCAGGATGTGGTGGACCACGCCCGCACGCTTGAGCAGCTCTGTTGCAAGGCCCAAGGAGGCAGCGGTAAGAGGACCAGACAAGATGACAGCTTTAGTAGGCCCCGTCTTAGGCCTAGAGTTACTCAGGATCGAGTCCAGCAGAAGTTCCAGTAGGGTCAACACAGCCGCCCATTTTAGGTGTCGTTGCAGATTGTGGAGGGTGACCAGCACCGTCTGGGTGGTTATAGTGCCGGTCCGAGTCAGGGCCGAGGAGGTATTCAGACGGGTTTCTTAGGTTGGGGTGGCCGACCTCTAGATGTGAGTAGGTTGTCTCAGGGTTGTTTTACTTGAGAGGGGCTTGATCATTGGTCCAGAGAGTGCCCTATCTCTAACCCAGCCTTACTAGCTCCTCAGGCAGCGAGACCGGTATCAGCAGTAGCACCTCCAGCTAGGGGAGAAGGATAATATTAGGGTATTCGGGGATGTCCCCGGGGAGACAGGACAGGTGGCAAGGTGGATGCACGAGGTAGAGGCACCCAGGGCCACTTTTATGCAGCTCTAGCCAGAGTAGAGGCCGAGGCATCGGATGATGTGATTACAGGTACGGTTCTCTTATGCCATCAGTCCGCTTCAACTTTATTTTATCCTGGTTCTACATATTCATGTGTCTGCTTATTTTGCTTCTCGGTTGGGGGTGAGTCCAGAGCCTTTAGTGGTACCGTTGCTTGTTTCGACTCGTGTAAGTGATTCTTTAGTAGTGGATCGGGTTTATAGATCCTGTATGGTGACAATTCAGGGGCAGGACACTCAGGCTGATCTTATTGTGCTTAGTGTGTTGGATTTTGATTTGATTTTTGGCATGGATTGACTATGCCCTCACCGAGCGGTCTTGGATTGCTATGCCAAGAGCGTTACTTTAGCTATGCCTGGTATCCCATTGGTAGTGTGGTAGGGTTCTTGTAGTCACACACCGGTTGGGGTGATTTCTTGTATTCAGGCCCGGAGGCTAGTGTCTGATGAGACGGTAGTTTTGACTCATTTAGAGCTTCATTTGTACTAAATTAGTGCCCTTAATGCCCATTTTTGCACTCATAACTAATGTTAAATCGTTTATGTGCAGCAACAAGGCTTTGGAATGAGGCAAGGACAAGATAATGCAAAAAAAGCTGAGAAGTTGCAAAATTGAAGGAAAAAGAAGGCTGGATCTTGCAAAAGGGAACTCGGCGACTCACCGAGTGGACGATTTTATCGCCTAAAGTTCCAGTGGACGAGGAGAAGAGTCAAGTCAAGTCGGCGAGCTTGGGAACCAATCAGTGAGTCGCCGATCAGAACGGCGAGCTCGACATTTATAGCCTAAAGTTCTAGAAGGAAATCAGTACTGAAGTCAAGAATTAAAAGGAGAGAACAAGCAACTCGGCGCATCACCGAGTGGAAGGGCGAGCCCGACTTACGTCGACGAGTGATCCTGCATTTGAAAATATTGAAAATTTTGGAAAAGTATAAATAGAAAATTTTGAATTGAATTGAAGGAGAGAGAGAAACAAAAAAAACTGAACTTAGAAAAGTACATTTTACTTTGATTTCTTTTGGTGATTTTGTGAAGTATTCTTGTGAGTTCTTGGGATTTGAGACATTGGGTATAATTTTAATTTATTGTATTTGCTGTTTGAAGACTTGGGAGATCTATGACTAACATCTTTGGTAACTATTTCTTCACTATTGCTATGATTGGCTAAAACCCCAATGCCTTAGGGGTGTGATTATGTGTTTAATTACTTAATTAGCTTGTGGGTCTTATGGATTGCTGCATTAAATGCTGATTTGGAATAGGTTCAGTTGTTAATTCATGTTTTCACCTTATGAATTGATGTTGCAAATTCAGTTCTAGTTTATATCTCTTTGTATGTTTGTAGAAGATGCATTTGAGTGGAATTAACAATTGATGATTGTATAAGTTATTGCTCGTACTATCTAGCTTGTTAAAGTGGGTTGAATTAAGCTATAAGATTGTTTTCTAAGTGTAATGCCTGTTGGGGTTTGATAAACCCAATTGAAAGCATGATAGTTGATTGTTAAATGGCTATCGTAGTTGTAATCTTTCCTACCTATTATGATTCAGCAAACTTAAGCAATTCGTAATGACCCATTTAGTGAAACTAGTAATTGAACACTCACACATCTCTAAAGTCCCATCTCCCATTGTTTAAATCAATTTTTAATTCGTATTTGTTAAAATCAATTATTCAATCTCCTCTTATTTGATAATTGAAATTTCGGTAATTTACATTTTGCATCATTTTACTTATTTGTACCTCCAAAAAGTTAGATCACTTTAGTAATTCATATTCGAATTCAGTATTTAAACCATTCCTCGTGGGATCGACCCCAACTCCTCTTTGGGTTTATACTTGTTAGCGATCACCCACACTTTGAATCGTTATAGGTGTGGTTGAGCGTTATAAAAAATGGCGCCGTTGCTAGGGAATGGTGTCTAGAATTCTTATATTGAAGTGTTTCAGTGAACTAGTTTGATTGTAGTCGAATTTACTTATTAGTCTTGTCGATTTTTATTTTCAGTAGGTGACAACATGAGTGACGCTGGTAGTGTTATTTGTCAAAATGATGACCTTGGTAATTTGAATGACTTCAATGCTGCTCAAGTCGGAAGCGTTGGAGCTATACGCTTGCCCCCTATTATGGGTAATGCTATCTTTCATGTGACCGGGACCATGCTTCAGCTGTTGCAAATCAAAGGGTTCTTTGGAGGACTTGCTCATGAGGATCCCCATGAGAACATTCATAATTTTTTGGATGTGTGTAGCCCTTTCACATTCAAGAACGTCTCTCAAGAGTCGATCCGACTTCGGTTGTTTCCCTTCTCTCTAACCGGGGATGCAACGAAGTGGTTGGCTAAGCTACCAAGAGATTCAATTACTTCATGGGCGGAGCTGACCAAAGAATTCCTTGAACGATTCTTTCCCCCTTCGAAGATGGTGAAGTTGAGAGACGGTATTCAGAACTTTAAGAGACTTTATGGTGAACCAATACATGAGTCGTGGCTTAGGTTCCAAAAGCTCCTTCTACAATGTCATACTCATGGTTTACCTGAAAATGTGTTGTTGCAATACTTCTACCTTAGCCTGGATTCAGTGAACAAATCTATTGCGTATCGTGTAATCCAAGGTGTAATCATGAGAAAACCATTTCCTATTGCATCAGTGTTGCTTGATGATATGACTAAAATCAACCGAGCATGTCACATAAGATAAGACCAAGTATCACCTCTTATGGTTGGAATGACTAAGGAGAAAATTGAGAAAGACCAAGAGCGTGATGCGAATATGGCTAAGATGATGACCCAGATGGATTTATTGAAAAAGCATGTTATGGGTGCGGGTTCCAAAGGCGTGAATGCAGTTGGTATGAGTCCGGATGATGCTAACTTTGAAGCCATGTACAATGAAGAAGTCCAATTTGTGTCGAATCAGATGGTGGGTTCTCATCCGAGCTATCAAAAGCCGAGTGGGAATCAAGGTTGGAACAAATAACAAGGTGGTAGTTGGAGAGACAATCGGGAGTGGCGTGATCGAGGTGCCAATTGGAGAGATGGTGAGAGAGATCGGTATGTTCCTCCACATGATCGTCTCAAAGCTACCGAACATAAGGCAGATCCTAAGAGTTTTAGGACTGAAGATATGCTCGCTCATATTTTGCACAAGGTGGAAGGTTCGGACAAAGTACTCAAAGAGATGAAGGCTGAATTCTCCTCTCTAAACCAAACAGTCACCTCTCACTCAGCTTCTATCAAACATCTTGAATCACAAATGGTTCAAATCTCAGTCCAATTGAATCAAAGACCAACTGGTGGCCTTCCTAGTGACACTTTGGCTAACCCAAAGAATGAGAATGCTCAATATATGGTGATTGTGACCCGGAGTGACAAAGTTTTGGGTAGTGATGTGGTTAAGGTTGATGGGGCTGATCGGAGTAACATCTCACCTCTTGTGAGTAATGATGATGTGAACAATGATGTTCCCAACAAAGCCGATGGCTCATTGAATGATATCACTTTTGGTGAATTTGCTAAGCCAAAAGAAGAGAATGTTCCAAAATCGGGGTATCCAAGGCCGTTGCCTAAAGTTTGTCCACCATTTCCACAAAGCTTGAAGAAGAGAGATGACAATGAAAAATTCCAAAAATTTCTCTCTGTTTTCAAGTCTCTTTCTATTAATCTCCCATTAGTGGATGCTTTGCTTGAAATGCCGGGGTATACTAAAATTATGAAGGAATTGGTCACGAAAAAGAGAAGCATGGAATTTGAAACAGTTGAAGTTTCCCATAATTGTAGTGCTATTATGTCTAATGTAGTTGCTAAAAAGTATGACCTAGGAGAGTTCACTATCCCTTGTACTATTGGGATGTTCGAGTTTGCAAAGCGTTGTGTTATTTGGGAGCTAGTATTAATTTGATGTTATATGCTATTTTCAAACAACTTGGGTTGGGTGAACCTAAGGCAACCACAATGCGACCTCTTATGGCTGACCGCTCCATAAAGTAGCGTATCAGTGTTCTTTATGATATTTTGGTGAAGGTCGACAAATTCATCTTTCCTGCAGATTTCGTGATTCTTGATTGTGAAATGGATGCCGAAATACCTATTAGTCTTGGTAGACCATTTTTGGCCACAAGGAGAGTCATTGTCGACGTGGAAAGTGGAAATTTGAAGTTTCACGTTAACAAGGAGAAAGTCACTTTCAATGTATGCAAGTCCATGAAGCAGCCAAGTGTTTTTATCTCCATGTGGTGTCGGTTATTGATGTGATTGATGAAGCGGTTGCTAGTATTGGTGAATCTTTGGCTGCCGTACTCTTGAATTATGACGGAGAAGAGATCCAAGATTATGATGAAGTGGTAGCTGCTTTATTCAGTTTGGGTTCTTACTCGAAAACTCCTTTGAAACTTGATATTGATTTGAAGAATAGAGAAAGTCCTCCCGCGAAGCCATCCATTGAAGTACCTTCGAAATTTAAGTTGAAAGCTATTCCTCCACACGTTCGATATGTATTTTTGGGGGCTGACAATACGTTACCAGTTATTATTGCTGCTGATTTGCTTGAAGAGAAATTACAAGCCCTTGTGAGTGTGTTGAAAAGGTTCATAAAAGCTATTGGATGGACAATTGCTGATATTGTGGGGATTCCACTCGGTATTTGCACACACAAGATTCAATTGGAAGTCGATTGTAAACCCAACGTCGAGCACCAAAGGAGGTTGAATCCTTTAATGCAAGAAGTGTTTAAGAAGGAAATCATCAAATGGTTAGATACGGGTGTGGTTTACCCAATTGCAGATAGCAAGCGGGTGAGCCCGGTACAATGTGTTCCAAAAAAGGGAGGTATCACGGTAGTCCCGAATGACAATGGTGAACCTGTATCTATGCGATCGCTTACCGATTGGCGTGTATGTATGGACTATCGGAAGTTAAATGCAAGTACGGAGAAAGATCACTTTCCAATGCCCTTCATGGAACAAATGCTTGATAGATTGGCGGGGCATGGATGGTATTACTTTTTGGATAGATATTTTGGTTATAATCAAATCCCTATAGCACCTGAAGATTAAGATAAAACCACTTTTACATGCCCCTATGGAACGTTTTCTTTTAAAAGGATGCCTTTTGGGTTATGTAATGCACCAGCCACGTTTTAGAGGTATATGCTCTCTATTTTTGCTGACATGGTGGAAGACTCGATGGAGGTTTTCATGGATGATTTCTCAGTCGTGGGGGATACTTTTGAACCATGCCTTGAACACCTTTGTAAAGTCTTGCAAAGATGTGTGGAAACAAATCTTGTGCTTAATTGGGAGAAGTATCACTTCAAGGTCAAAGAAGGTATTGTGTTGGGGCACAAAATTTCGGGAGATGGTATACAAGTGGATCAAGCTAAGGTTAAGGTGATTGCCAAATTAGCTCCTCCCATCTCGATTAAAGGCGTTCAAAGTTTCTTGGGTCATGCGGGTTTCTACCGAAGGTTCATAAAAGACTTTTCTAAGATAGCTCATCCTCTTTGCCAGCTACTTGAGAAAGAAAGCATTTTCGAGTTTGATGAAGCTTTCATTAATGCATTTGTGTGTCTAAAAGGGAAGTTGGTATCGGCTCCGATAATTGTTGCTCCGGATTGGAACATTCCATTTGAACTAATGTGTGATGCTAGTGGTGTGACTTTTGGAGCTGTACTTGATCAACGTAGAGGTAAGTTATTCCATCCGGTTTACTATGCAAGCAAGACCTTGAACATGGATCAAAAGAACTACACCGTTACTGAACAAGAGTTGTTGGCGGTGGTATATGCTATTGAAAAGTTTCGAGCCTACTTATTGAGAACCAAGGTGATACTACAGACTGACCATGTGGCTATACGTTACTTGATGGCCAAAAAGGATGCTAAACCGAGATTGATTCGATGGGTGCTTTTATTGCAAGAGTTTGACTTTGAGGTCAAGGATAAAAAAGGATGCGAGAATCAAGTGGTTGACCATTTGTCGAGACTTGAATCAAGTGTGATTTCTCCTAGTGATAGAGATATTGAAGAAGCCTTTCTGGATGAGGCGGTGATGGCTATATCGATAGGTACTACTCCTTGGTATGCTGATTTTTCCAACTATATGGTGTGTGGAATTATTCCCGATAGGCTGAAATTTTATCAACGCAAACAGTTCCTTTTTGATGTGAAGAAGTATTTTTGGGATGAATCTTATCTATTTCGGGAATGTGCTGATCATATAATTAGGAGATGTATATCGAAGGTTCAAGTAGATGCTATTCTTGGTGCATGCCATGCATCTCCATTTGGTGGACACTATATCCGGGTGCGTATAGCTGCCAAAGTGTTGCAAAGTGGTTATTATTGGCCAACGTTGTATCAAGATGCAAATTCCCTTGTTCGCAGGTGTACTCAATGTCAAAAGCAAGGAGGAGTGTCACGTAGACATGAACTTCCTCTTACTCCGATCCTTGAGGTTGAATTGTTTGATGTGTAGGGAACCGACTTCATGGGCCCTTTCGTGAGTTCTTATAGGAACAAATATATCTTGATGGCCGTTGAATATGTGTCCAAATGGGTGGAAGCAGTGGCTTTACCTAAAAATGAAGGGCGGAGTGTAGTGAACTTCCTTAAGAGATACATCTTTACAAGGTTTGGTAATCCGTGTGCAACCCAAGCTTTATTTTAGTATTTTTGAATAACGTGTGTTTGTTATGTAGGTTGGAGTATGAAATTTCAAGTCAGGACTACTAGGTGAGGGGTTGAGCAATTCAGCGCATCGCCTAAAGGCCCCTGGGATCACGTAGTTTCATCTACAAATGAGGGCTGAAGTTGAAGGACACACTGGAATATTGGGCGAACTTATTTCCCACTCGATGCATCGCCGAGTGGAAGGGCGAGCCCGATCGAGCTCACCTTCTGGATCTCTAAGCTGCCCTGGTCTCCTGTTATTTTCGGTGAGGTTGCACTCACTTGGCGCTTCGCTGACCCGATCGGTGACATTAGTTACCTCGCCTAATGGGGCGCGAACTGAAGGGTTTTTAAACTTTTCAAATTCAAATCTTCATTCTACTTGAAATTTTCAAATCCTCTTCACATACCCGCATACTTTAGCTTGTTGTTTTCATTCTTGGATGCATTTTTACTGCTTTTGGAGTGCGTTGGAGTTGTTCCCCGTTCCCTTTTTGCCATATTTGCTTCGCATTGTCTTCATTGAGGTTGGTTCTGTTTAGTTTCAAAATTTTTATGCCATTTTTACTGATTCAACTTGCGAGTATATGGGTATTTGATTGTGTGCTTGATTATATGCCTTGATTGTTGCTTAGTTTGATTGTGTTAATTGAATTCAAGCATGCCTAATTTTATCAAATTTTGGCGTTAGTCGTATTTGGTAATTGCTTTAGTTGATTGTGGGTTGTTGTTTGAATGTTAGGTGAAGTCTGAGTACCCCGGGTAGAAATTAGGGATGGGTGTTGCCTATTTGAGCTTTAATTGAATGGTTTGTATTTTCCCAATGATGGATTGGGTGATGTCATTCTTAAGGGTGAATCATCATTTTATTATTTTCGAATCGATTTGGGCGAAGTCTGAATACCCCGAGTAGAAATTGGGATGGGTCTAGCCTATTTGTTGCTATTTGAGCTTTAATTGTAGTGTTGTGGGCTGATAGTCGATAATCGTTGAAAAATTTGAGGGGGGGTGATGTATCGAGTTGGGTCATCGAGCTATGTCGGGCTCGCCGAACTGACTTGGTGCATTGCCCATTGCACTCCCTATCGCCTTTTTGGTTTAATTAGTTGCCTGTGCATTTTGTTACATTTGGCGAGCCCCTTTTATCTCTCTGAGTGAACTAGGCGACTCGCCGACTGGCATTTCCATCACCTTTTATGCCTAATTCTTGCCTAATTTCATTCTGTTACTTTCGGGGATGCTCCTCTTGCTCGGCTATAGCTTAGGTGACTCGCAGACCTGATCGGCGAGTCTTTCTGCATTTTTTTTGATTGACCCCTTTCTAACCCTTTTTGATCGATTCTTGTGTTTACTTATTTTGTTTGACAGTTATGCCTCGCCAAAAGGTTGTTGCTCATAAACCCCCTCAGAAGAAAGCTAAAGGGATTGAAATAGCTTCGAAGGTTGATAGACGTCGGCCACAACGACCTCAAGAACCCTAATTAATGGGGAAAGGCAAGAAAAAGGTCACGGAGAGTCCCTCCTCGGACAGTGAGGATTTGTCTATACAGTTCACTTCCACAGACTCTGGAGATTCCAAGGGTGAGGAGTCCAGGAATCCTATTGGGGAGATTCTTAAGCGGACGCGTGCTGAGTTACGGTCTAAGGCATTGCATGACCCGTTGGCTAGGGTCACTACTTCAAGTGAAAGACTTGAGCCTCTGACAATTTCTAATCCTGTCCCTCCTGTTCCAGCTCCAGTTCCGACCCCGACTAATCTTCCGAGGTCGATGAACAGATTGAAAACCGAGGATCTATGCACAATCCTCGAGGAAAAGAGGTTTTCCACCGATGGGGGTGGTGGACAGCTATCCACAGGTGTGGGAGACTTTTCGTGTCCACTAGTTTCAGATTTTCACCAAGCCTTGGAGCACTTACGTACCTATATGGGTCCGGGAATTCTATGTTGCCAACTCAGCTTTGATACCAAGAGTCAAGAAGCAGGCGTAGTCAATGACACCAGTTGATTTTTTCATGGTGCGCGGGAAGAAGGTTAAGTGTAGCCAGACCGAGATAAATAATGTCCTCGGTTACACATTTGGGTATCGACATTCCTTGGCCGACAAGCTTAAGGGCAGTTTGGAGATCCTCAAGGGGTGGTTGGCTCCGTTGATCAGTGATGCCTCCCCCTGGTGGCTAGATGCCGGTTCCATCATTGAGAAGAAGGATTTAAATATAGCTTCTCGCTACTGGTTTGAGTTTTTAAGCAGCGCACTTATGCCGTCTCAGAATGAGTCAATCCTCTGACACCCGAAGGTCGCTCTTTTAGGTTGCATTATGGACATACAACTGTTAAATCTGGAGATGATCATCGAGGGTGAAGTTTTGATGAGTGCAAAGCAGCAGTACACCTTCCTACCATTCCCCATTTTGATTAGTGAGCTGTGTAGGCGGGCTGGTGTGCCTTTTGATGAGAAGCCGGATGTTGAGGTCACTTCGACCTCGTCTTGTGACATCTGACTGATCGAAGCCGAGTATACGAAAGATGAGGCTGAGAGGAGGAGGAGACCTCCGATAGACACGTCTTCGGCTGTGGATGTTGAGGCCATGGAGACTGGCTCTCCCACTCACGCAGTTGAGCTGACAGGTACTCCTGCCTCTGATGCTCTTGCTACTTCTGCTTCTGCACCGGGTCCTTCTTCTGCCTCTGCACCCGCTCCTGCTCCTGGCTCCCGGCCTTTGGCACAGGCCATGATCATTAAGATGGGGCACCTTTCCCATTCAGCAGATGTGCGGACTTCTCGGGTCGAGGTAGCTGTTCTGGGCTTGATTGAGCGTGCCATTGATGCGGCACTTGCCCCCATTCGAGCAGAGTTGGCTGATCAGCGCCGGCTTATCACAGCTCATGGGGAGGCTTTGGAGGCCCTCACCTCGAGAGTAGTTGCATGTGAGAGGTAGGAGGGCTATTCTGCGATGTTGACGGCTGTCCGTACTGATATAGCCAGTTTGAGGAGAGATGTGGACGAGCTGAAGTCCACTGACATCACTATGTTGTGGGGTAGTGTGGATGTACTTGAGGGTTCTAGTGCGGATGTTCCACCACCCACCACCACTGGTGTTGCTCCGATAGTTGAGGATAAGGGTGTTTCTGACACACCAGAGACGGATGAGGAGGACCTTGCTGTACGCGATCGCGAGGTGTATGCTAATCTTGAGGATTTGGAGGGTGACATGATCAGAGCTGCCACTGCCAATTCTCTCCGGGAGACATCTATGATTCGGTCGAGTGGGGTCCAGCCCACCGTGGAGGTTGCACAAGGTACTGATGCCCAGGTTGAGGACACACCACCGACCTAGTCAGCCAGGGCGACTATCCTTTGCATTTTTCTTATCTTTAGCCTTTACTTTGATTTTTATTCAGCATTGAGGACACTGCTTTTTCTTTTTGGTGGGGTGGTGATTTTCCTAACTCCGTTTGGTTGTATGTTTTGATTGTTGCTAAGTTTTGATTTTTGAAGTTATTTTAATTGAATGAAATGGTTTTGGTTTTTCGTTATATCTCTCTCTCTACTTATATTTGTTAATTATGTGTTGAATGAGTGAATGCAGTTCTCTTGTACTTTTGAGTGTCGATTGTGTTCAATATCGATGACTTGAATAGTGCTCTTAATTGAGCGATATGTTTGTGTGCATCCAACGAGGTAAATTGGAGCCACATAGTCGTGTGTAAACTCTTAGCCTCTTATTGTGACTAGCGAATTGTCGTTGGTGAGTCTTGTAATGACCGTTGCACGCAAGCTTGACTCGTAGAGTTGTGATCCGCAATTGTGTTTGAAAGCCATGTGTGGTGAGCTTTACTTGAAAGGTGTGTATGATGATGCTTAGAACTTGCCCTGGTAGTCCATTTGACTAAGCATTGGTGAATGTAGGAAATGATCTGAGGCATACATTTTTTAGGGTAAACTAAATTTCTATGCCTTTGTTGGCCGCCTTGTGAGTTTGTGAACCCAGCTTGGCACCATTTGAGCCTATCCTTTTCTTTGGATTAAAACACAAATGCACCTTTGTAATACCCCGGATTCGAAAGGGTGGAAAATTCCTTATTTCTTGGTTAGTGTCAGTATTGATGGAGGCCACCTACGGTTCGTAGGTTGACCTACGGCCTGTAGGTGGGAACCGTGGGTGGCAGGCTAATGTTTTCAAAGTATCAAGTTTTAGAACTCCAACGACGGCTTGCCAAGACGGCCTGTCGTCTAGTGTACGAGCCGTAGATGGATCCCGTTGTTGCAGGGTCCAAGTTGACAGTCTCTGAACCCAACGACGGTTGACCAGTACGGTCCGTGGTTGGACCTACGGACTGTAGGTCAAACCGTCGATAGGGTCTGACAGTTAATTTTAAGAGGGGCTTTTGGTTTTTTCACCTAATGACTTATTAATCAACTAAGGTCGGTTCCTAACACTGTATAAACCCTTTTAATCCTAAAATCTACCCTTCCCAATCACTTTGCAATTTCCCCAAACTATTCTCCCTCAAATATTTCTCTCTCTAGAAGTTAGAAGAAGAAGAAGAGGGTAATCTAGGGTTCAAGAAATCAAGTTTTTCTTCATCAATTGCTTAAGAAATTGAGCACTAAGGTATGATAGTCTTCATCCATGGAGCCCTTTCCTCCATGGAATCCCTTAAATCTTCACTTTTCAAGTTAGAAATTCCCAATTGAATTTAGGGTTTTCTTCCATGTTATGGGTTCTTTGTAATGTCGCTTCAATTGATTGTTTTATGAATTTTGAAGTATAAATTGAGTTGAATTTCACGAATTTAGATGAATCCCCATGAACCCATGAGTTTTCCCAAAATTTCAAAGTGCCTTTAAGGTGCTCTCAAGCAAAGTAAAGATGTTTAGCTTGCTTTGGCCATGGTTTGTGATTTATGTTTCTAACCTCTTTCATATTTTAGCTTGGTCATTGCATGCCATGAAAATGTCCCATTTTTGCATGTTTTAAATGATTTTGTGCATTGCTATCATACTTGGTACTTTATTGTACTAACACATACTCTTGCCTACATTAACTTGTTAATGTAGGGCTTGACGACTCTCCATCTATTCAAGGCTAGAGCTTAGTAGAAGGATTATTGAAGACTTGGTGAGTCCTCATCCATTCAAGGACATAGCCTAGTTGTTCTTACTTTTATGTTCTTCATTTTGACATTGCATTGGGTTACATCCCAAATGTTATTCTCATTCTTATGATAGATTGGCTTTGAGACATTTGATGTAGACTTTTGCTATTTTTTCTTAAAAGCTTTGATATGAAATTGTCCTTTGAACTCTTAAATCTCTATGATCATGTATGTATGTATGCTATGTGGCTTGTATGAGGCCTTTCGGGGTCTTGTACGCCATGTCACATCTAGGGGGTACCTTGGGTCGTGACACCTTAGCCGTTCGTTTGATAATGCCTTATCTTGCCCACCTATAACCTTTGTGAAGTATTGGTTAGTTTGAATAGTCAACTTAGGCCAAAAGCCTAAGTTGGGGGTGTGTTGAAGAAATTGAACTAGAGGTTTGTGAACTTGATCCGTTAAAAAAAATCGTGTGAGAAAAAGATGGAACCCCTCCATAAAAAAAGGGGGAAGAGATGAAAAGAAAAGAAAGAAAAAGATTCAAATAAGGTAGTGCAGTTGTGCATTGATGTAAAAATAAGAAGGGGTGTTCCTACACATGTTTTTTGTGCTACAAAATGACAAAGGATCAGTTGAGAAGTTGAAAAGTGTGAAGGAAAGGGAAGGAGAAGTGAATTGGAAATCATGCTTCACAAAGGTAGAGCCACTAACCCAAAATTGATCATACCTTGAACCCCAGTCCCATTACAAACATATAAAGCCCTTATTGATCTTGCATAAATCTTGTGAATGTTAGGTGGAAAATCTGGGCAAGCCTATGGGTAGAGTTGTGCATATTTTTCTCTTTTGGGAGTGTGAGTGTTGTGTTGAGTCCTAAATGTTGATCTTCATTGAACTTCCCGAGAAAGTGGAATCCTTTTCTTGGTGTAAGGGCATTCAAATATTTTTGTGGACATAAATTTGCGTTTAAAGTAAGCTTTTGTGAGCATAGAGTTTATTTGATGATGGCTAGTCAGAATTTGAAGCTTTTAGTGTGCATTTGATCCTTGCATCTTAGATTGATCCTTGTGTGCATTTTCATGTGGATTCTCAAGGAGCACTATTTGTAGATATCCCTATTGAAATCATTGATCTCTTACTTTACTTGAGGAAAAGCAAAATTGTAAGTTGGGGGTGTTGATGAGTCGGTAGTTTTGACTCATTTAGACCTTTTATTTGTACTAAATTAGTGTCCTTAATGCTCATTTTTGCACTCATAACTAATGTTAAATCGTTTATGTGTAGCAAGAAGGCTTTGGAATGAGGCAAGGACAAGATAATGCAAAAAGAAGCTGAGAAATTGCAAAATTGAAGGAAAAAGAAGGCTGGAGCTCACAAAAGGGAACTCGACGACTCGCTGAGTGGATGATTTTATCGCCTAAAGTTCCAGTGGATGAGGAGAAGAGTCAAGTCAAGTTGGCAAGCTTGGGAATCAATTGGCGAGTCTCCAATCAGAATGGCGAGCCCGACATTCATTGCCTAAAGTTCCAGAAGGAAATCAGTACAAAAATCAAGAATTAAAAGGCAAGAACAAGAAACTCGGTGCATCGCCGAGTGGAAGGGCGAGCCCGACTTATGCCGCTGAGTGATCCTGCATATGAAAATATGGAAAATGTTGGGAAAGTATAAATAGAAAATTTTGAATTGAATTGAAGGAGGGAGTGATTGAGAGAGAAACAAAAAAACTGAACTTAGAAAAGTACATTGCACTTTGATTTCTTTTGGTGATTTTGTGAACTATTCTTGTGAGTTCTTGGGATTTGAGACATTGGGTATAATTTTAACTGATTGTATTTGCTGTTTAAAGACTTGGGAAATCAATGGCTAGCATCTTTGGTTACTATTTCTTCACTATTTCTATGATTGGCTAAAGCCCCAATGCCTTAGGGGTGTGATTATGTGTTCAATTACTTAATTAGCTTGTGGGTCTTATGGATTGCTGCATTAAATGCTGATTTAGAATAGGTTCAGTTGTTAATTCATGTTTTCACCTTATGAATTGAAGTTGCAAATTTAGTTCTAGTTTATATCTCTTTGTATGCTTGTAGAAGATGCATTTGAGTGGAATTAGCAATTGATGATTGTATGAGCTATTGCTCGTACTATCCAGCTTGTTAAAGTGGGGTGAATTAAGGTATAAGATTGTTCTCTAAGTGTAATGCCTGTTGTGGTTTGATAAAACTCAATTGAAAGCATGATAGTTGATTGTTAAATGGCTATCGTAGTTGTAATATTGCCTACCTATTATGATTCAGCAAACTTAAGCAATTCGTAATCACCCATTTAGTGAAATTAGTAATTGAACGCTCACACATCCCTAAGGTACCATCTCCCATTGTTTAAGTCCATTTTTAATTCGTGTTTGTTAAAATCAGTCATTCAATCTCCTCTTATTTGATAATTGAAATTTTGGTAATTTACATTATGAATCGTTTTACTTATTTGTACCTACAAAAAGTTAGATCACTTTAGTACTTCATATTCAAATTATGTATTTAAACCATTCCTCGTGGGATCGATCCCAACTCCTCGTTGGGTTTATACTTGTTAGCGACCGCCCACACTTTGATTCATGATAGGTGTGGTTGAGCGTTATCAGTGTCTAGCGTATGTTATGATTATTTGGCTTATGTTAGAGATGCTAGTAGGGAGGGCCCTACGGTGGATTCAATGCCTATAGTTTGAGAGTTTGCTGATGTGTTTCCTGCCGACCTTCCTACCCTACCCCCAGAGCGAGATATTGATTTTGCCATTGATTTGGAGCCGGGTACTCATCCTATTTCCATCCCACCATACCATATGGTCCCCGCAGAGCTCAAGGAGCTCAGTGCTCAGCTTCAGGATCTCTTGGGTAAGGCATTCATTCGGCCTAGTGTATCACCTTGGGGTTCGCCAGTCCTGTTTGTGAAGAAGAAGGATGGTACTATGCGGATGTGTATGGGTTACAGGCAGCTGAATAAGGTGACGGTGAGGAACCGTTACCCCATGCCTAGTACTGATGATTTGTTCGATCAGCTTCAGGGTGCCACAGTGTTTTCTAAGATACACTTGATATCCGGCTACCATCAGTTGAGGATTAGAGCAGCAGACATCCCTAAGACGGCATTTAGGACTCGTTACGGCCATTATGAGTTCCTAGTGATGTCTTTTGGGGTGACTAATGCCCCTGCTACTTTCATGGACTTGATGACTCATGTATTCAGGCCGTATCTGGACTTCTTTGTCATAGTCTTCATTGATGATATCTTGGTATACTCGCAGAGCCATAGTGAGCATGAGCATCATTTGAGGATAGTACTCCAGACTTTGAGAGACCATTGGCTTTATGCTAAGTTCTCAAAGTGTGAGTTTTGTCTTGAGTCTGTAGAATTCTTGCGACACGTGGTGTCCAAAGATGGCATTATGGTGGATCCGACAAAGATTGAGGTTATCCGTGATTGGGCTAGGCCCATCTCTGTGACTGAGATTTGGAGCTTCATCGGATTGGCAGGGTACTACAGGCATTGTGTTGAGGATTTCTCTTCTATTGCGATGCCTTTGACTCAGTTGACTCGCCAGGATATTCCCTTTGTGTGGTTGGAGGAGTGTGAGAGGAGCTTTCTGAGGTTTAAGGAATTGCTTACCACCGCTCATATATTGACTCTTCCAGTTGAGGGTGAGGGCTTCACGGTCTATTGTGACACATCTGGCATTGGTTTGCGTTGTGTTTTGATGCAGCAGGGTAAGGTTATTGCTTATGCATCAAGGCAGCTTAAGCTGCATGAGCGCAACTACCCCACTCACGACTTGGAGTTGGCGGCGGTTGTTTTCACGCTTAAGATCTGGAGGCATTACCTTTATGGAGTTCATTGTGAGATCTACACTTACCACAGGATCCTTCAGTACATTATGACCCAGAAGGATCTTAATTTGAGGCAGCGCCGTTGGATTGAGCTCCTGAAGGACTATGATCTCTCTATTCTCTACCATCCGGGCAAGGCGAATGTGGTAGCGGACACCTTGAGCCGAAAGGCAGTGATTGTGGGTAGTCTAGCCTTCCTTTCTGTTTCGGAGCGACCCTTGGCTTTGGACATACAATCCATAGCAAACTCGATGATCAGGCTTGATGTTTTAGATACCAGTGGGGTGTTAGCCTGTGTGGGAGTTCTTTCATATATGCTAGATCAGATCAGTGGTCGTCAGTTTGAGGATGAGTCTTTGATGGAACTCAGAGATAGAGTATTGGCGGGTGATGCCGAGCAGACTACTTTTGAGATTTGCTGGCCATTTGTGTGTTTTGAGAGTTGGGGATTTGATTAAGCTGATCCTTAGCGAGGCCCATGATTCCAAGTATTCTATCCATCCGAGCATCGCTAAGATGTATCGTGATTTGAGGCAACATTATTGGTGAAGTGGTATAAGGAGGGACATCTCATATTATGTGTCTCGTTGCTTCTATTGTCAACAGGTGAAGGACGAGCATTTGAGGCTTGGTGGGGAGTTGCAGAGATTACCCATTCTTGAGTAGAAGTGGGAGCATATCACTATGGATTTCATTGTGGGTTTACCTCGGACTTCTAGAGGTGTTGACAACATTTGGGTCATTGTAGATCGATTGACCAAGTCAGCACACTTCCTTCCAATTCATACTTCATTCAGTGTAGAGAGGTTGGCTCGTATTTATATTCGGGAGGTGGTTCGTCTTCATGGTGTGCCAGTTTCTATCATTTCAGATCGGGGTTCACTGTTCACTTCCAACTTTTGGAGGGTATTTCAAAAGGAGTTGGGCACCCGTGTCGATCTTAGCACAACATTCTACCCGCATACTGATGGCCAGTCAGAGCGTACTATCCAGGTCGTTGAGGATATGTTGCGGGCCTGTGTTATGGACTTTGGAGGTCAGTGGGACCAGTTCTTGCCCTTGGCGGAGTTTGCGTACAACAATAGCTACCACTCTAGAATTCAGATGGCCCTGTTTGAGGCTCTATAGGGTAGGCGTTGCCGCACTCCAGTTGGATGGTTTGAGTGTACGGAGCCTAGGCCACGTGGTACAGACTTGCTTCAGGAGGCCTTAGTTCATGTGAGTATGATTCAAGATCAGCTCTGGACGGCTCAGAGTAGACATCACAGTTATGCGGATCGCAGGCGATGGCCACTGAGATTTGCCGTTAGTGATAGAGTATTCCTCTGAGTATTGCCCATGAAAGGAGTGACGACATTTGGGAGGCCGGGCAAGCTTAGCCCCAGGTATATTGGGCCTTTTGAGATTTTGAGGACAGTTGGTGAGGTGGCCTATGAGTTAGCATTACCTCCAGCATTCTCAGCCATTCATTCAGTTTGCCATGTTTCGATGCTGCACCGGTATGTTCCAGATGAGTCTCATGTGCTCCAGTATGATGCCGTTGAGTTGGATGATCGCCAGACCTATATTGAGGAGCTAGTTGCTAGTTTGGCCAGATATGTGAGGCAGCTGAGGTCTAGAGCCATTCCGGTGGTTAAGGCCCGTTGGAGGCATCATCCCAGTCAAGGAGGCTGCCTAGGAGACCGAGTGGATGTTGTAATGACCCTCCAGGTCATTTTTGTGGTAATGTCTTCTTTCTGTCGTTTAGAGCATTCCTGTAGCGCCCCAAGTCATTTATGACTTTCCTGGAACTGACTATTCGGTTGCCTAGTTGTTCGTTTGGGTTTATTCCCGTTTCCCTATTTTGGAGCTTTTGAAACTTGAAAAGTTGATTTCATTCATAACCTTAGGTAAACGACCTTAGAATATGATTCTGACAGTTCTATTAGCTCCAGAGCGGCCAAATTAGGCTGGAAGCATGGTTGGCCTGAGTCCTGAGGCTTTCGGTGTGAGTTTAGGGCAATTTGGTGCTTTAGCCTTTGAAATTTGGCTCAAGGTTGACTTTGGTCAACATTTTTAGTAAACGCGCTCGGATGAGGATTCTGTCAGCGTTTTTAGTTTTGGAATGTTGAGTTTGGTGAAGAATTACCCTTTGTGTGCTTTTCGGGGCTTCCAATCTAATTTCGAGGCCCTTGGTGAAATTTCGCTAAAATGGTGCCTTGGGCGTGAGACCCACTTTTAGTCGAAACAACCTCGTATGGAAATTTTGGCTGTGCCATGGAGTTTGGAATGTCGAATTCGATGGGGTAGCATACCTCGTTTCCATGCACGAGGTTCCGAACGAATTCTGAGCACCCCGTTGGAGATTTGGCCAAAGCCAAAGTTTAGCTCGTGCAACAGCTGATGCTACAGACCCATCTCTTCTCCATGTTCACGGTCTTGGCTCCGCACTCGTGGATTAGTGTGTTTCTCTTCTCTGCGTTCGCGGTGATCTGGGAGTTCCTTCTCCGCGTTCGCGGAGGTATGGTTGTTCTCCCTCAATGTTCGTGGGCCCCTGGCCGTGTTCACGGAGGTTTGTGTGACTGGCACTTATGTTTAAAAAGGGCAGTCGGGCTGTTGTTGTTGTTATATTCAAAAGTTTATATCTTCTTCGTTTTTAGTCAAATTTCGGTGATTCCAAGTCCCAGGTGTTCGGAATTGCGTAGGCTCTGTGGGTGTTGGTTTAGATAGCATTGGGTGAGCCCCAATTTAAGTGAATTTGAGGCGTGAGTGGCTGCCATAGGCTTGTTTCGTATAGTTTTGCATGTTTTGTTTTCTCGGGTTGTCAGCTTTTTCGAGCCTCGTTTTATGTTCTCTTTTGAAACATAAGTTCGGAGAAAGGTTCAGGACCCTTTTACGAAGTCAATTCATGGATCTCTGGAGCGGGTCCCACATTTTCTGATTTTGACTCCTAAATTGATCCGTCTCCGATTTTTATGATTTTAGTGTCTAAACGACCGTCCTGATGCTGTGATTCTATTTTTGATAGCGTGGCAACAATCTGAGGCCGCTCGAAAGGGAAAAGATCTGGTGGAGCGATTTAAAGCGCGCGCGATCGGCTTTCTGGTAGGTTACGACTTCCCTTCTTTTTAGATTGAGCTGGATTATGTGAATGCATGCTGATTTGTGTGAATCTAGGGTGGGGTTGTAGTATTTCTTCTCTTCTTCTCAGAAATCTTGTTTTAGGCTTGATTTTTGGGCTGTTGTGGGGGTAGGATCATGCTATCGAAAGGGTGGTTTGTGTGTTAATGCATGTGGTTTATCTGGTTGGTTGTTTATTTATGTTGGAGCATGTTTCTGGCCTTAGTCTAGGTTAGACTAGTTTTGCCTTAGACCCAGGCACCTATTTGACTTTAGTATGTATTCGACGTCGATTCGGATGGACTAGGTCCTTGTAGATCGGAATAGCAGACTTGGGCCTGATAATATGAGCCTAGTTCTGGTCTTGTATTATTGTGATCTTCTGGCTTCTCTCCCCATTTCTGTGGTGCCGATGCGTCATTGGAGGCATGGTGTTCCCCTGGGATTTGAGTGTTTCAAGATCGGTTCGGTGGTGGACGACGATCCATGTTGGTTTGGTATTTTAGATCCTCGACGGAGTTGATATACCTCGCGCACTCGTCTAGCTAGGGTAGGGCCCCCAGAGTGTTAGCTGGCACACTCGTCTTGCTAGGGCAGGGCCCCCGGAGTGTTAGCCAGCTAAAAATTGAATAAAAGATATTTGAGGTCCTCTTTGGAGTCTACATGCCCTGTGCTCTCTACTGGCTAGGGCAGGGCCCCGAGGAGTTGCTCTCTAGCTGGGTAGGGCCCCTCGAGAGTGTTAACTGATTGGGCGATTGGATATTAGGGCCTCGATAGGAGTTTTTATGCCCCCTGTGCACTCTACTGGCTAGGGTAGGCCCACGAGAGTTATATCTGGTTGGGAAGCCCAATGTGGAAGTCAGACCATTGACTGTGTTGAGTTGGCTGGTTGTTTCGGTTGAGTTGGTTGGTGGTTTCGGTTTGTGTTTGAATTTTTCTTCGGTCTCATAGATTTAGCTTCTTTGTGTACCTGTCGGGCTTATGGGGGTCCGTTCAGGTTTTGTTTGTCTGTGCTTGAGTGTACCTTTTGGGTTTTATGGGGGGCCCAGTTAGGTTTAGTTAGGTATTCTTAGATTTGCTATCGGTTAGTTTTGTGCTTACTTCCTTTGACTTCTGTTATTGTAGATTCTATCCTTTTAGTCTGTTTTTACCATTCTTGCTCAGTCGGCCTATGATGCCTATTGGGTACCTGTTGTGTTGGTACTCATGCTACACTCTGCATCTATTTTCGTGATGCAGGTCCTAGCACCAGTTATCAGCGTTAAGGTTGAGGCTGCTGCAGTCTGTTTCGGAGGTGAGGGTGAGCACTTGGCGTTCTGGGATTACTCGTCTCCTTTTGTATATATGTTTTGGTTTGTCTTTTGTGTTTGAGACATTCTTGTTTCTGTGGTCCACTTTTGGGACTTGTACTCATTTTGTAGTAGCTCTGTACATGTGACTTCCAGGTTTTGGGAGGTATCGTTTGTTTGTATATAGTTTGGGTTCGCTTCCGCCTTTCCCTTCTGTGTTCCTTTTGTTATGCTTTCGCTTAGTTGAGGCTAGTTTCCACCCTCAGTCCCATTACTGTTAAGTTTCGGGATAAGGTTTGGCTTGCCTATTGGCGGGTTGGTAGGCACCATCATGACTCGAGGAATCGGGTCGTGACAAATTGCTTCTATAGGTCATGAAAATTTTGACGACCCATACTGTCAACTCGTCAAAAACTTTAGAAAAGTCAAATTTTCAGGTCCCATTCCTACGGATCGTAGAAACTTCTACGGGTCGTAGTTTGGACCCATAGAATGAGTTTCTGGGCCTTAAAATTTAATATGAATTCCTCGGATTGGATCTACAGTCCGTAGAAAAAACCATGAATAGTAGATGGACCCATAGAATGTTTTCATCAATTTTTATGAGGGGTAGTTTAGTCTTTTCCCACTTCTTCTAAGCCTAAACCCTGTCCTTTTTACACCTAGTTAAGGGTTTAGATAGTGTTAATCAGTTCTTTTACGTTCATTAACACTTCAAGTCATTAGGGCAAGGTTCCAAGAGGAGAAAAAACTAAGTTTTTCAAGCGTTCTTCCAGTTTCGCCATGAACTTTGTTCTTTCAGGTATTAAGGCTAATTATAGTGATGGACTCATTTCGTCCTCACGTCCTACATCTACTTTCAATCAGTAAGAGATAATCTAGGGTTACATCCTTAGTTTTGATAATTCTTGAGATGAGTTGTTGTTGAATTCTGAGTTTCTATTCCTAATTTTTGAGTTGCTATATGCTATGGATTGAGATTCTTGAGTTGATTGTTCATGACTATTAATAACCGGTGAGGGGGACATGCATAAGCCGTATGCAGAGGGTCTCATTCTTGTTCTCCCTAAGGAGCCTGTCAAGTACAATAGGGTGGAAACCTATTTATGTGATGACTACATAACAATAAAGTGCTTTGATGATAGAAGTAGAAAGATGATGGACAAATTTGACCCTAGTATTTGAGACTTCACGGAGTTATTATTGAGAATGTTTTTAACCAAACAATTGTCTTAAACTGATTTTTGGAGAAAGTAAAGAAGAGTTTTGAGTAGAGTTTAAAGAGAGATTTTTGAGTAAAGTTTAGGGGAACTTATTGATTTCCAAATGTATTATTCCAAATGTATTACTTTTACATTGATAAAAGAGAACTTTGTTTTTCATAAAGAGTTTTTAGAGATACTTTAGAGTAGTTACCTCTTTTAAAAGGATAATTTGAGAAATTACCTCAAATTGAGAAAGAGTATGTTTTATATATTTGAGCATGAGTATATATATATATATATATATTGGGAGTAGTATTGAGCACTGATATAAGAATGAGTTCAGATAACTCAAAATCCTCATAAACCATGTAGCCAACATGAATAAAGGATCGTACTTTTTAGAAAACTCCTTATTGCTTTCGAGTTGAGATTTATTGGATCTATTTAGTTGAGGTGTCGTATATCCCGGCAAGGTATAGGACAGTTCTGGCAGTGTGGGCGAGACGCTGTATCATCACATAGCTCGTAGTAATAGTTGTCGATTAGAGAATTTCCCAAATAAGAGTAAAGAGTATTTTATATACATCCTTGAGTTAACATATATTATTTATGAAGCTTTAAATATTTCCATCTCTTATTACTACTTTGTATTGAGTTGAGTTGAGGTAAGTATTCTTTCAGCCTTATCAGTTAAGTTATTTATCCATTCAACTATATTATACTCATACATTTAATGCACTGATGTCATTGGACCTGCATCTTTTTATGATGCAGATATAGGTCTGCAGAATCATCAACATGTGCTTTCGTTGAGATCACTTTGCACTTCAGATAGCTTGGGTGAGCCTCCTTACATTCCGGAGGACTTCACATTTATTGTCTAGTCAATTGTCTTGAGATGTCGTGGGTCTTGTCACAACATCCATCTTGAATAATAGAGGCTTCATAGATAGATAAAGTTGAGGATCTCTCAGTATTTACTTTTCGTTGAGATGTTTTTGCAAACTATTATATTTATGTTATTGAGTATTTTACAGACACTTTGACTTGAGTATTTACTTTGAGTTTAAATATTTTGAATTGTATTCTAAATCTTAAATCTGCTTAAGTAAGTCTTCCGCTAAGTAGTCAGCTAGGCCAAGGATTCGCTTGGGTATCAAAGATAGTTCTTGAGTTCCGGCCACAACCAGGGTGTAGGCTTGAGGCGTGACAAACTTGGTATCAGAGCACATAGTTCAAGTGTCTTAGGATTTCTATGAAGCCATTTTAGTAGAATCTTAGTTATTGCTGTGAGGGCCCACTTCTATAAATAAGGGACTAGAAACATTTAAGAAGAGTTTCCCTTCTTTCATACTTTAAATCGTGCAATAGAACTATGCCATAAGTAACTTATTCATTCTCGTGCATTTCTCAATTCCATTCAACTACCCCTCATACTCAAGGTGATTAAAAAGTAAAGTCCAGATCCTTATCGATGACTTACTCTCAACAAAAGTCTTCAAAAAGTCATGACACTGCAGAGAGGCTTGAGAGAAGCCCGTGAGTGAGTTTAAGTGTTTAGATTCAAAATAATGCACTCTTATTCATATGAATCGTGTGTTTGAGCTAAAAATGAGATGTACTCCCAGACGCTCTTCTCTAAGCCTCTTTTTAGGTGATACCCTTTAAGAGGGAAGTATGTTTTAGAGCTTGGATAGTATTTTCACTCGAAAAGATAGTACGAGTTACGATGTTATAAGCAGTAGTAGTAAAAGTGCCCAAAGTTAGAAGTATGTATTAGAGGTGTAGTAACGTAAGAAATAGGGATAGTTATTGAGTAAAGTGTATAGTTGCAGTCACGTACCTAGTAAGTCATTAATGAGGAGTTTTCCTTTATGTGTTGATTAAGGAATAATAATTTTATATGGATTTCATGATGAAAGGTAGAGTAATAGTTACTAGTCAGGATGAGTTAGAGTATACTTTAACCAGAATGAAATTTATGTCGATGTGCCATTGTGTTAGAGAAGAATAAGTGTATGTGTTGAATAGAAGAGCAGAGTATTCATGAGGCGATAGACTAAGATAGACTTATGATTTTGAAGGGAGAACCCCATGATATTCAGAGGATTATAGAACTAATTAGGTAATGATTTATAGTGAATGGTAAATTGTACTTCAAGTTATGAAAGGTAATGTGAATGTAACATGTAAATAGGTAGACTGAGAGATAAAGATTGACTACTTGCCATGAGGTCTTGGTGGGCCAGTGTTTCTTAATTTTATCTAGTAGTCGTAAGTAGTGCAAGATGTGAGTAATTATATTGATGTACGTGTTTAGTACTATAAACACTAAGCTTAAATTTGAGATGAGTGTCGTGATAAAAAAGATGACAACACGAGGGTGATGATATTAGTTTTGAGCTTTGATCTGGTATATTTGACACAGAGTAGGTGAGGAATTAAGGTGGTAGTTGCAATGAATGTGAGTGATACAAGTGTGGTATTATGACCCTTAGATGAGAGAAATAAAGTATGTCTAAGTCATTAGATTAACATGAGCATTAAGGGGTTTACCCGAGATTGTATGTAGTATGAAAAGGTTCTAACTAAGTTTATGATTTTTTTTCATGTGTGCCAAGGTAGTATAGTTAAGTTGCCAATATGGAGTAGGCCGATGTAAGTATTATTTATTACTCTTAAGAGATTAGTTGAATGGATCATATATAGCCAATGATAAGCCTCTTAAATATAGTTCAAGTTTCCTCTAGTTAGGTAGATATGAACTTAGAAGGATGGTATTAGTGGACCAAGAAGAAGAAGTCAGATTATTTAGAATTTGATTAAGTGGCTTTATAAGCCAATAGAGGTAACGATTAAAGAAAGACTTCTATAGAAGTGGGAAGAGGTTAAGAGAAGCATCAAAGAAAGAAGGCTTAGAAGGAATCTTAGTGCCTTCACATAGAGAGTTCAATAGCCAAGAGATAAGCATTTCCCCTCAGAATTAGAGTAAAGCGGATCTAGACTAGTTTAGAGATAATGGAATAGATCCATAACTTTAAAGTGTAGGATTTAGACCTAAGGGGGAGATGATAAGATGAGAAAACAAGACAAGTGTTGAGAATCAGATAATGATGTGTTCAGAAAGAGTTAAAGTGATATATCGATCCATTCACACCCTAGCATATTCCTCAAAGTTCAGTCATTACAACGTCCTACTGATGTTTGTAATATTAGAATTGTGTCCATAACCTATGCTCATACACTCCATACTGATTCACATCTATTCTCAGATTCCCATTAATGAGGGGCAAAGCCTTTAGCCCATTGATCTTAATCTTTCTCTATAAAGTTATGGATATCAGCCTCGTGGTATGAACCTATTCAGATAAGCTCTTTCTGTGATCCTCTTTAGTTTTGAGAGTGATGTTATTGATAGTAGTTGTGTGATGATAGATAAGAGTGGATTGATGTTTCTTCTTGCGGTATTGGTGGTGTGCTTTTTCCATTTAAGGTTATAAACGTGGAGGAAAAAAGATATGCAGTTTTACGATGAGTAATAATTAGATAAGAGTAATTAGTAAGTTTCTTGGTAGTAATGCGTGAAATTTCAATTGTTAGAGATGGCGAAAGAATGAGAAAACCTAGAATGATTGGTTAGTAGAAGTCCATGGAGTGGTTATTGTACTAGGCTTGAATGTGGTGTTGATAACATGTGGATAAATGCACGATGCATTAGGTGCTTCTTGATTTGGGTTCGAGGTTGATTGAATACGATTATAAGGAGAAGTATTCTTGGGATGAGATTCCCTATAGAGGTATAGAACCTAAATCTTATGTTTTAGATTAGTTTAACCATCTCATGTTTAGCAAATTATAATTTAGAGATTAGGCTTGAACACAGTAGGAGCAAGCGATTTGACTTAGACATTGGTAAGAGTAGTCATATACTCTAGTGGGAGCTATGCGTTGCAGCTAATGAAGTGTAGTAATCTGAAAGGAAAACACAGTTGAGAAGTATTGCTAAGCTTAAAACCTAACAGTCATATCACTAAAGTCATAGTATTCCTATTCTTACTTCGTGCCCAGATATCCTTGCTTCATGTCAAATAGCTTCAGATAGAGCATGACTATGTTCAAACTCATATTGTTTGTGACTTATGTGCTAGAGAGAGTTCCAAACTCTTAGTATGGATCAGTTCCTTCTATGTTAGTAGGAAAGTTCAAAAGTCAGAAAGATAGTAAGAGTAACTCCTTTCCCTTCCATTCTCAGTCTAACCGTCATTCGAGGACAAATGATCCCAAGGGGGAGATAATGTTACACCCTGAAAATTTCTAAGTTAAGACCCTAACTATTCTTTATTTACATGTAAGGTCGTATCTGTCACGACCTAAAGTGCTTAAGGTCGTATCTGTCACGACCTAAAGTGCCCCTAGACGTGACATGGTGTACAAGGCCCTGAAAGGCCCCATACGAGCCACTTAGCATGCATTATACAAGATAATAGTAAGTAAGAAGTTCAAAAGACAATTTTTTGTCAAAGTAGCGGAAGTCTAATCATAGTCTCAAAGACATCTAATACATCATTGAACTAAAAGTGGGACGTAACCCATACAAGTCTTAAAAGAAAATGACATGAAAGGTAAATGTGGCTATGTCCTTGAACATATGAGGACTCACCAAATCTTCAAAGTCTTTAGCACAATGAACTAGCCATGGGAGGGTGGAGATAAGCCGGATCCTACACTTATAAGAAAGTTTAGGCAAGAGTATGTGTTCGTACAAGAATGTACCAAGTATGATAACTATGCATATAGGTTACAAAATCATGCAAAAAGGGCTATACATAAGATATAATAACCAAGTTAAAATCATATGATGGCATAATAGAAAACATGAGGTAAAAGCCATGGTCAATGCAAGGAAATCATCTTAAAACAACATATGCTTAATAAGACTTTAGAAAGTATCCTTAGTTCATTATGTGGGAGATTAACCTTCACCGACATAGACCATGTGAGCTATAACATGGAATCTGGTGTCTACCCCACACCAAAAAGAGGTGTCCTTACTTGCCAGGGTAAGAACCATAGATTCTAGCTTAGGTGGATCCACTAGCTAATGTCTATCTAAGACAAACCTATGGTGGCACATAGTTATGGGATAAGGAGATTGTTACTAGAAACCCGACCTCTACTAATGGGAGAGCCTCCATCTCAATATCCACTCGGTCCTAAGCATAATTCCCACGGATTAATCATATGTCTTAACTTATCTTGTCATTTGATTAGCTCCTTAATCTTCATTCAAACTTTGGTTGAGAAAACCTTTCAATCCTTATGAATTCTTCATGTGAGAAAAGTCCTTTCACAAATCATGTTTTTGAGTAGTATGTGAGATATCCTTTCACAACCCAATAACAATCAACATTTATGCTTCACTCTCAAAGCAAGTCTTAAATCATCATAATTTCATAATTGAACATGCATAACTTCATAAAATTCATCTTTTGATCATTCATAAACTTCATCATAGAATCATAGCTTGAAAACCATAAATCATGCATGAACTCATTTAATTTCACCTTAAAATCATTCAATTTACCCAATTCATGGATAAATAAAAATAGCTTATTCAATTAGATCATAATTGGAAATAACCCATGAGATAGAGGAAACCCCTAATTTCAATTGGAGAATTCTAGCTTTGCAAATTGGGGAATTTCGGAACCCTATGGAGGAAAGGACTCCATAGGTGAAAGCTATCATACCTTGATGCCAAAAGCTTGAAATCAATGGTGAACTTAGGAGACTTGAATGGAAACCCTAGAACCTTCTTCTTCTCCTTCAATCTTCTTGAGAGAGAAATATTTGGGGAAACTTGGAGAGATTTGGGGGAACTTTGAAAAGTGATTAGAAAGGGGTATAATTAGGCTTAGAGGACTTATATAGGGCTTAGGATTAGAGCTTAACCGACCTAGATTAGGAATAGATTAATTAGGAAAAAGACCAAAAAGCCCTTAAAAATATTAATTGTCGGCTTTGACCTACGGTCCATAGGTCCAACTACGGCCCGTCTTGGTCAACTATAGAAAAGTTCAGAAACTATTTATTTGGACCTTCAAATGACGGGACCCCATGTACGATTCGTAGGTCCATTGACGGATCGTACATACCCACCGTCAGTCCAACCTTGAACCCTTCAAATTTCACCAATCTGGAGAGACCTACGAGACCTACCTATGACTCGTTAATGGAGTGATCGGCCGTCCTAGCAAACCGTCAATGGGATCTTGAAACTTGACATTTTCAAAAAGTTCACCTCGCCACCTACGGTTCTCACCTACGGCCCGTAAGTCGACCTACGGTCCGTAGATGGCTTCCATTGGCACTACCACAAGACCTGAAAACTAGAAATTTCCTTCCGTTTGAATCCGAGGTGTTACAATATCTTCCCCTTGGGAACATTCATCCTCGAATGATAACCAAGACATCATAAGAAGGATAGAAACTAGACCTAACAGCCCAACATGAATGCAATCACATAAATGCACATATCCGAGGAGGAAACATTAACTCCAAGCTAAAGCATGTTCAAAACATCATTTCATAAGATCTACATGCACCATATACTCAAATGCTCATAAAAATGAAGAAATCAATCAAGTTAACTCATTTTCTCAAAATTAAGCTTTTTCGTGAACATACATAAATGAGGAATCATGGGAATATCTTAAGACACATGAGACCAAGAGAGTGAACCATGAGGAACTAAATACCTCAAGCTAGAGTAGGAGTGGAGGGGAAAATATGAGGATAACGGGACATCATATCGGCCTCGGCCTCCCAAGTAGCACCCTCAAATAACTGATTCCTCCAAAGGACTTTTACGGAAGCAACTTCTTTATTTCTCAACTTCCGAACTTGCCGGTCTAAAATCTCAAGTGAAACCTCTTCATAAAAAAGACTTTCCTTTACACCAAGACTCTCCAATGACACTATAGATGCCGGATCATCAACACACTTCTTCAATAAGGAGACATGCAAAACCGGATGAATAGATGCCAAATCAATAGGCAAGTCAAGTTCATAAGCAACCTTGCCAATTCACCTCAAAATCTGATATGAGCCCACATAACGGGGACTAAGCTTCCATTTCTTCCCAAACCTGATTACACCCTTCATGCGTGAAATTTTCAAGTAAACCCAATCATTAACATCGAATTCTAGATCTCTCTTTCTAACATCGACATAGAACTTTTGTCGACTTTGAGCCATTTTCAACCTTTCTCTAATAAGCCAAAATTTCTCCATAACCTCGTGAACCAATTCGGGACCTATCAAGGCAACTTTGCCAACTTCAAACTAACCTATAGGAGATCTACACCTCCTACCATAGAGAGCCTCAAATGGAGTCATACCAATACTAGAATGATAGCTATTGTTGTAAGCAAACTCTATTAAAGGCAAATGGTCATCCCAATTTCCCTTGAAATCAATCACACAAGCTCTCAACATATCTTCCAAAGTTTGGATAGTATGCTCTGCTTGCCCATCGGTTTGAGGATGGAAGGCCGTGCTAAGCTTAACACGGGTACCAAGGCCTTTTTGGAAAGATTTCCAAAATTGAGAAGTGAATTGAGTACCACGATCGGATATAATGGATAGGGGCACTCCATGCAACCTAACCATTTCCCTTAGGTACAACTTAGCATAGTCTTCCGCCGAATAAGAAACTTGATGGGAATAAAATGAGCTGATTTCATCATATAATCCACAATAACCCAAATAGAGTCATGTTGTCACCGGGTGCGTGGTAAACCAACAATGAAGTCCATATTTAAATCTTCCCACTTCCAAGTAGGAATACTAATATCTTGGGACAAACCTCCAGGCTTTTGGTGCTCTACTTTCACTTGTTGACAATTAGGACACTTAGCCATAAATTCTGCAATATCCTTCTTCATCCTATTCCACCAATAGACCTCCCGCAAGTCACGGTACATCTTGGTGGCTCCCAAAAGAATGGAATATCGGGAACTATGGGCTTCCGATAAAATCTGCTCCCTCAAGTTATCAACATTCGAAACACACAACCGACCTTGATATCGGAGTACATCATCTCCCCCTTGGGAGAAAGCCTCAATGGACTTCTTAAGCACTGCTTCCCTTATTTCTATCAAAATTGAATCAAAACCTTGCTTTCCTTTCACATTCGACACAAAGGACGATTCTGCACCATTATGAACAACAACGCCACCTTCTTTGGAATCAATCAACCGAACACCCAATCGGGCCAATCTATGAACATCTCAAGCCAATTCCTTCTTATCATCCTTGTAACACCCTGGATTTGAAAAGAATGAAAAACTTCAATTTTTGAAAATAAAGTGACCCACGTCTCCTTGTAACAAATTTTTTCGGAAGCCCATAGTTCTAGATATTCCATTCACCCGGGAGCTACTAAGATGTACCGTGATTTGTGGGAGGTCTATTGGTGGAATGGGATGAAGAGGGATATTGCAGAATTTGTGGCTAAGTGTCCTAATTGTCAACAAGTGAAAGTTGAGCATCAAAAGTCGGGAGGTTTGTCCCAAGATATTAGTATTCCTACTGGGAAGTGAGAAGATTTGAATATGAACTTTATTGTTGGTTTACCATGCACCCAGCGGTAATATGATTCGATTTGGGTTATTGTGGATCGTATGCCGAAATCATCCCATTTCATTCCCGTCAAGGTTTCTTATTCGGCGGAGGATAAGATAAGTTGTACTTGAGAGAAATGGTTAGGTTGCATGGAGTTGCTTTATCCATTATCTCCGATCGTGGGGCACAATTTACTTCTCAATTTTGGAAGTCTTTCCAAAAGGGTCTTGGTACTCATGTTAAGCTTAGCACGGCCTTTCATCCTCAAACCGATGGGCAAGTGGAATGTACTATCCAAACTTTGGAAGATATGTTGAGAGCTTGTGTGATTGACTTCAAGGGTAATTGGGATGATCATTTGTCTTTGATTGAATTTGCTTATAATAAAAGCTACCATTCTAGTATTGGTATGGCTCTGTTTGAGGCTCTTTATAGTAGGAGGTGTAGATCTCCTATAGGTTGGTTTGAAGTTGGTGAAGTTGCTTTGATAGGTCCCAAATTGGTACATGAGGCTATGGAGAAAGTTCAGCTTATTAGAGAGAGATCGAAAACGGGTCAAAGTCGACAAAAGTCCTATGCTGGTGTTAGAAGGAGAGATTTAGAATTTGATGTTGATGATTGGGTTTACTTGAAAATTTCACCCACGAAGGGTGTGATGAGGTTTGGGAAGAAAGGAAAGCTTAGTCCCCGTTATGTAGGCCCATATCAAATTTTTAGACTTGTTGGTAAGGTTGCTTATGAACTTGACTTGCCTAATGACTTGGCATCGGTGCATTTGGTTTTCCATGTCTCATTGTTGAAGAGGTGTGTTGGTGATCCGGCATCTATAGTGCCATTGGAGAGTCTTGGCATAAAGGATAGTTTTTCCTATAAAGAAGTTCCGATTGAGATTTTAGACCGGCAAGTCCGAAAGTTAAGAAATAAAGAAGTTGCTACCGTGAAGGTTCTTTGGAGGAATCAATTAGTTGAGGGTGCTACTAGGGAGGCCGAGGCCGAGGCCGATATGATGTCATGATATCCTCATCTCTTTCCCTCCGACTCTACTCTAGCTTGATATATCTAGTTCCTCATGGTTCATTTTTTTGGTTTCATGTGTCATAGTTGTTTCCATGATTCTTTAATTATGCATGTTCTTGAAGAGTCTAATTTTGATAAAATGAACTAGCTTGATTAATTTCTCTATGATTATGTGCATTTGAGTGTAAATTGCATGAAGCCTTCATGAGATGATGTTTTGAGCATGCTTTAGCATGGAGTTGATGTTTCCTCCTCGGATATGTGCATTTATGTGATTGCATGCATGTTGGGCTGTTAGTTCTTGATCTTACCTTTCTTATGATGTTTTGAATCTCATTCGAGGACGAATGTTCCTAAGGAAGAGATAACATAACACCATGGATTCTAAAAGAATGAAAAACTTTGATTTTTGAAAATAAAATGACCTACGACTGTCCGCTGGTGGACCTACCAACCATAGGTCAAGTGGTGGGAGGAACCGTAGGTGCTACTGGTTGGGGAGGAAAAATCTATAAAATTTTTGGACTAAGGCAATATGACCTACGATTGGTCACCTACGGGCAGTAGGTTGACCTACCAACCGTAGGTCATGTAGTAGGTGGGGGTCGTCGGGCTATTTTTAAAGAGGGTCTTTTGATCTTTTTCCCGAATGATTTAATTAGTAATTAGGTCAGCTACCCACCCTTCCTAACACTATGTAAACCTTCTTAAGCCTAAAAACTACCCTTTCCAAATAACTTTACAAAATTCTCTCAACCTCTCCAAATAATTCTCTCTCTAGAAGTGTGAAGAAGAAGAAGAAGAACCTAGGGTTTCAAGATCAAGCTTCCTAATCCTCCATTGATTTAAAGATTTTGGCATTGAGGTGTGATGATCTTCATCTATGGAGCCCTTTCCTCCATAGAGTCCCTAAATTTCTCTATTTTACAAGTTAGAAATCTTCCATTGAAGTTAGGGCTTTTCTTCTATGTCATGGGTTCTTTTCAATGTTGATTTAATTGATTGTTTTATGAACTATGAAGCATGAATTCAGTTGAATTTCATGAATTAAGATGAATCCCCATGAACCCATGTGATTTCCCCAATTTCAAAATTAGGTTTGTTGATGGGTTGAATTGTGAAGAAGATGAATTTTATGAAGTCTATATGAACCCATGCATGATTTACGATTTCTAAAAGCTATGATTTCATGATGAATTATGAATGATTAAAAGATGGGTTTTATGAAAGCATGCATGTTCAATGATGAATATTATGATGATTTATGAATTGCTTTGAGATTGAAGCATGAATGATGTTGTTGTTGAGTTGTGAAAGGGTTTCTCACATATTACTCAAACTATGAATGTGAAAGGATATTTCTCACATAAAGGATTCATAACAGGTTGAACAATTTTCTCAACTAAAGTTGAATCAAAGACTAAGGAACTATTCAAAATGACGTAAGCTTGAACTAGTCCATGGAAGATGAAACGTCAATACTAATGAACTATAGCTTGGATTAGTAACTCTAGTTGTACCTTTCCATGGACAATAAGATGAATAAGAATTATGACTAAATTTCGTGGGATTTATGCTTAGCGCCGAGAGGATATTGAGATGGAAGCTCTCCCATAGTACAGGCCGGGTTTCTAGTGGAAGCTCTCTCGTAGTAGAGGCCGGGTTTCCAAAAGCAATCTCTTTATCCCATAAACTATGTGCCACCATAGGATTATTGTCTAGATAGACATTAGCTAGTGGATCCGCGTAAGCTAGAAGTTTATGGCCTTACCTTGGAAACTAGGACACCTCTTTTTGATGTGGGGTAGACACCGAATTCTTTGTTGGTAGCTCACATGGTCTTACATGTCGGTTAAGGCTACTTCCCACAAATAATGAACTAAAGTGACCTTTAAGGTATTTCTTAAGTAAAGTAAAGATGTTTGGCTTGCATTGATCATGGTTTATAACTTATGATTTCTAACCCTTTTCTAATAATTTAGCTTGACCATTGCATGATTATGAAAATGTCCCTTTTAGCATGTTTAAATGTTTTTATGCATGGTTATCATACTTGGTACATATTTGTACTAACGCATACTATTGCCTATATTTTTTATGAGTGTAGGGTCTGGCTCATCCCCATCTTCTCGTGGCTGGTTCGTGATTGTAGAGATCTTGAAGAATTTGGTGAGTCCTCATATGTTCGAGGATGTAGCCACATTTACTTTCATGTCATTTACTTGCTTTTGAAGACTTTTTATGGGTTACGTCCCAACGTTCTTTCATTCCTATGTTAGATGGCTTTTGAGACTATATGTAGACTTTCACTATTGCTTAAACTCTTTTGATAATGAATTGTGTTTTGAACTTTTAAATTGCTATTGTCTTGTATGATGCATGCTAAGTGGGTTATATGAGGCCTCTCGGGGTCTTGTATGCCATGTCATGTCTAGGGGGTACTTTGGGTCATGACAATCTGCAACATGAGCAACAGTAGCCATGGGTAATCGACTAAGGGCATCCGCTACCACATTTGCTTTGCCGGGGTGCTAGAGGACAGTCATATCATAGTCCTTTTGCAACTCAAGCCACCTTCTTTGGTGAAGATTCATATCTTTTTTCTTGAACACATATTGCAAACTCTTATGGTCGGTGAAGACATCGACATCGACACCATACAAGTAATGCCTCCAAATCTTTAGGGCAAACACAACTGCCGCTAGTTCTAAGTCATGGGTAGGATAGTTCTTCTCATGGATCTTAAGTTGCCTTAAAGCATAATCAATCACCTTCCCATTTTGCATAAGGACACATCCCAACCCAATTCTTGAGGCATCACAATAAACCATAAATTCATCGGATCCTTCCGTTAAAGTCAATATCGGAGCGGAGGTAAGCCTATCTTTAAATTCTTGGAAGCTCTTCTCACATGCTTTAGACCACACAAACTTAACTTTCTTTTGGGTTAATTCCGTCAATGGAGAGGCAATCGAAGAGAACCCCTCAACAAACCTTCTATAGTAACCGGCCAAGCCCAAGATACTTCAAATATATGAAGGGGATAGAGGTCTAGGCCAACTCTTAACCACATCCGTCTTCTTAGGATCTACCTCAATATCCTTACCGGAAACAATGTGACCAATAAAAGCCATGGACCTCAGCCAAAACTCACATTTACTGAATTTTGCAAAGAGTTGTTGGTCTTTTAGGATTTGCAACACAATCCTCAAATGAGTGGTATGCTCATCCTCTCTCCTTGAGTAAATCAAAATATCATCTATGAATACAATCACGAACATATCTAGGTATTGTCTAACACCCTATTCATCAAATCCATAAATGCAGCCGGAGCATTAGTCAAACCAAACGACACTACTAAGAATTTGAAATGGCCATATCTAGTCCGAAAAGCTGTCTTCGAAATGTCATTTTCCTTCACTCTCAATTGGTGATAGCCCGATCAAAGGTCAATCTTGGAAAAGTAACTCGCTCCTGGAAGCTGGTCAAACAAATCATCTATCCTTGGAAGAGGATACTTATTCTTAATAGTAACCTTATTCAATTGCCGATAATCAATAAAAATGCGAAGTGAACCATCCTTCTTCTGAACAAACAACACTGGGGCACCCCATGACGAGATACTTGGTCAAATAAAGCCCTTATCCAACAAGTCTTTCAATTGTTCCTTTAGTTCTTTAAGTTCTGCCGGAGCCATTCCATAAGGAAGAATACAGATAGGTTACGTATCTGGGAGAAGGTCAATACCGAAGTCTATTTCCCTTCCTAGAGGAACACCAGGTAGATCATCGAGAAACACTTCTAGAAACTCATTTGCAACAAGGACCAACTCAAAGATAGGGGTTTCAAAATTCATATCCCTAACCCGAACAAGATGGTATATGCAACCCTTAGAAATCATCTTCCTAGCTTTAAGACAAGAAACAAATCGACTCTTAAGCAAAAAATTTCCCCCTTTCCACTCTAGGATAGGTTCATTTGAAAACTAGAACTTGACCACTCGGGTTCTACAATCAATAGAAGCATAACATGAATGCAACCAATACATCCCAAGAATAACATTGAAATCTAACATATCTAGCTCTACAAGATCAAGATGAGTGACTCTATGGGATAAGGAGACTGGACAATTTCTATAGACTCTCTTAGCCACGATAGATTTACCTATAGGAGTAGAGACGGAGAAAGGATCAACAACACGCCAGGAGTACATCAAATCTCATAGCCACATATGGCATCATAAAAGATAAGGTAGCATCGGGATCAAGCAAAGCATAAACATCAAGATTAACGACTTTCAACATACCGGTAACTACATTGGGAGAACCCTCTTGATCATGTTCAGTTTGGAGTGCATAGAACAAGTTTTGCTTGGGAGCATTTGAACCCGAACCCCTAGGTGGAGCTTGTCTATCTTCTCTTTCCTTAGCCGTGAGTGATGGACAACACCTTATCTTATGACCACTCGTACGACAACTGAAGCAACCATCAGTGCAGACTAAGCATCTACCTTCATGCTTCTTTCCACATTTAGCACAAGTATTCGATAAAGATTCACCACCATTTCCTCCTTGAGGCTTAGGGTTAGACACCCTTTCCTTATTGAATCTAGGAGGAGCATTGGAGGAACCTTGACCGGAAAAACTTTGTCGAAACTTAGGACGACCATACGCATCGGACCTTGAGCGTGAAAAGTCACTATCACCGATCTTAGCCCTCTTTGCCTCCCTAGACTTTTCCTTAAGCTTATCCTTTTTCTATTTGTTGAGCATGAACCATTAGATGAGAAATGTCCATATCATTAATGAGCATAGCGGTACGACATTGTTTGAATACCATTTCAGGCACTCCTAAAACACATTTACTCATTCTTGCACTAGGATCGACAACCATTGTAAGAGCATACCTAGACAATTGTGTGAACTTCAAAGCATACTCCTTCACACTCATGTTGCCCTGATGAAGGGTAATGAACTCAAGCACCCTTGCCTCCCTTATCTCAAGGGGAAAGAACCTATCAAGGAAAGCAACCTTAAACTTCTCCCAACCAAGAGGATCCACATCAACCGCCCTCTCACTCTTTCATTGTTCAAACCACACTTGAGCCATACCCATGAGTTGATAAGCGTCCAACTCCGCCTTTTCCACCGACGTCACACCCATGATCATCAATACCTTATATACTTCATCAATGAACTCTTGATGAGTTTCCTCAACCTTGGAACCATGAAACTCTGGAGGGTTCATCCTAGTGAAGTCCCTCACTCTAGATGCTGTGGTACCCATATTTGGGTTCACGGGAACCACAACCTCACTATTGGCTTGAACCGTCTTGGGCCAACACTTGAAAAACAGCCCTAAACTCTACATTAGTTACTTGCTCGGCCAATGGGTCGATCGAAACTTGAGCAGCTTCTTGTTCCACATTCTCTCTCACATTCCTCCTAGCATATGCCCTTCGAGTGGCTATATCCTGAAAAGCATCGGATAGAGATTAAGAGAGAGACATATAGAGCTAAACTCTATCGCACAACTTTGGAGTGATGAAAGAAGTGGAGTTTCCTAAACATCTTATAACTTCTCATTCATAAGTGTGGCGCGCTTCACACCCATGAGCAAGACTCTACTCGATGTGGCTTATGAGACATCCTAGGACCGTTCTAAAACCTTGCGCTCTGAATACCAAGTTTGTCACGACCTAAAGTACCCCCTAGACGTGACATGTCATACAAGGCCCCATACAAGAAACTTAGCATGCATTATACAAGATAATACTAAGTAAGAAGTTCAAAATACAATTTTATATCAAAGTAGCGGAAGTCTAAATATAGTCTCAAAGCCATCTAATACATCACTGAAATGAAAGTGGGATGTAACCCATATAAGTATTAAAAGAAAATGACATGAAAGGTAAATGTAGCTATGTTCTCAAACATATGAGGACTCACCAAATCTTCAAAGTCTTTAGCACAACGAACTATCCACGTGAGGATGGAGATAAGCCGGATCCTACACTTATAAGAAATCGTAGGCAAGAGTATGCGTTAGTACAAGAATGTACCAAGTATGTTAACTATTCATATAGGTTACAAAATCATGCAAAAAGAGCTATACATTAGATATAATGACCAAGTTAAAATCATATGATGACATGATAGAAAACATGAGGTAAAAGCCATGGTCAATGCAAGGAAATCATCTTAAAACAACATATGCTTAATAAGCCTTTAGAAAGTATCCTTAGTTCATTACGTGGGAGATTAACCTTAACTGACATAGATCTTGTGAGTTATAACATGAAATCCAGTGTCTACCCAACACCGAAAAGAGGTGTCCTTACTTGCCAGGGTAAGAACCATAGTTTCTAGCTTAGGTGGATTCACTAGCTAATGTATATCTAAGACAAACCTATGGTGGCACATAGTAATAAGATAAGGAGATTGCTACTAGAAACCTGGCCTCTACTAACGGGAGAGCCTCCATCTAAATATCCACTCGGTGCTAAGCATAATTCCCACGGATTAATCATAACTCTTAACTTATCTTGTCATTAGATTAGCTCGTATTCTTGATTCAAACTTTGGTTGAGAAAACCTTTCAAACCTTATGAATTCTTCATGTGAGAATAGTCCTTTCACAAATCATATTTTTGAGTAGTATGTGAAAAATTCTTTCACAACCCAATAACAATCAACATTTATGCTTCACTCTCAAAGCAAGTCTTAAATCATCATAATTTCATAATTCAACATGCATAACTTCATAAAATTCATCTTTTGATCATTCATAAACTTCATCATAGGATCATTGCTTGAAAACCATAAATCATGCATGGGGTTATATAATTTCACCTTAAAATCATTCAATTTACCCAATTCATGCATAAATAAACATAGTTTAATCAATTAGATCATAATTGGAAAGAATCCATGAGATAGAAGAAAACCCTAATTTCAATTGAAATATTCTAGCTTTGCAAATTGGGGAATTTTAGAACCCTATGGAGGAAAGGACTCCATAGGTGAAAGATATAATAACTTGATGCCAAAATCTTGAAATCAATGGTGAACTTAGGAGACTTGAATGGAAACCCTAGAACCTTCTTCTTCTTCTCTTTCAATTTTCTTGAGAGAGAAATATTTGGGAAAACTTGGAGAGATTTGTGGGAACTTTGAAAAGTGATTAGAAAGGGATAAAATTAGGCTTAGAGTACTTATATAGGGCTTAGTATTAGAACTTAACCGACCTAGATTAGGAATAGATCAATTAGGGAAAAGACCAAAAAATCCTTTAAAATATTAACTGTCGGCTTCGACCTACGGTCACGACTATTTACGGACCATCCTGGTCAACCATACAAAAGTTCATAAACTATTTCTTTGGACCTTCAAATGACGGGACCCCATGTACAATCTGTAGGTCCATTGACGGACCTTACATACCCACCGTCAGTCCAACCTTGAACCCTTAAAATTTCACCAAGTCTGGAGAGACCTACGAGACCTACGTACGAATCGTTAATGGAGTGACGGGCCGCCCTAGCAAACCGTCAATGGGATCCTAGAACTTAACATTCTTAAAAAGTTCACCTTGCCACCTATGGTTTCCACCTACGGCCCGTAAGTCGACCTACCCTTAGATGGCTTCCATTGGCATTGGCACCAGACTTGAAAACCAAAAATTTCCTTCCTTTTGAATCTGAGGTGTTACAGTATCAGGTGACTCTTAAATTTCACATACATGCAATGGTCAATTCTTTAGTGTGGGAGTTAATTTGGATATGATTTAAGGTCACAAGAACCCCCTAGCACAAAGTTGAGTTGAAAGCTTCCTTACCCATTAAGTTTTGACATAAGATTCTACTTAGGTCAAATTTAAACGATCATATCTCTTAGCAAAAAATGAAATAGGTGACCCATGACCTATTATATTTAAGGTCTATGAGTCCTCTTTACAACACTACCAAGTTTTCCTCATTTTGAATTCAGACTAGATAGTTATGGCCGTTTTACTAGAGACTGTCACTATGAGTCCTCTTTACAACACCACCAAGTTTGAGTTGTGTATTTACTTTGAATTTAAATATTCTAAATTCTATTTTAAAGCTTAAATCTACTTGAGTAAGTCTTCCTCTAAGTAATCAGCCAGGCTAAGTGTTTACTTGGGGATCAACAATGGTTCACGAGTGCCGGCCACATCTAAGGTGTAGGCTCGGGGCGTGACAAGTCTTGTATCAGAGCACAGAGTTCAAGTGTCCTAGGGTGTCTATGAAGTTGTGTCAGTATAATCTTATTTATGGTTGTGAGGGCCTACTTCTTTAAATGAGGGACTATAGACATTTAAGAAAAGTTTCCCTTTGTCCATACTTTAAATCGTGCATTAGAACTATGCCATAAGGAACTTATTCAAACTCATGCATTTCTCAAATCCATTCGATTACCCCTTATACTCAAGGTGGTTGAAAAGAAAAGCCCAGATCCTTATCGATAATTTACTCTCTGCAAAAGTCTTCAAAAAGTCATGAGACTGCAGAGGGGCTTAAGAGAAGCCCTTGAGTGATCTTAAGTGTTTAGATTTGAAAGAATGCATTTTTATTCATATGAATCGTGCATTCGAGCTAAAAATGAGATGTACTTCCAAACTCTCTTCTCTATGCCTTGTTTCAGGTGATAAGAGGGAAGTATGTTTTAGAGCTTGGATAGTATTTTCAGCCGAAAAGATAGTATGAGTTACAATGTTATAAGTTGTAGTAGTAAAAGTTCCCAAAGTTAGAAGTATGCATTTAGAGGTGTAGTAACCTAAGAAATGGGGATAGTTATTGAGTAAAGTGTATAGTTGCAGTCACGTACCTAGTAAGTCATTAATGAGGAGTTTTCCTTTATGTGTAGACTAAGGAATAATAATTTTTTTATGGATTTCAGGATAAAAGATAGAGTAATAGTTACTAGTCAGGATGAGTTAGAGAATACTTTAACCAGAATGGAGTTTATGTCGATGTGCCATTGTGTTAGTGAAGACTAAATATAGGTGTTAAATAGAAGAACAGAGTATTCATGAGGTAATAGATCTAAGATAGACTTATGATTTTGAAGGAAGAACCCCATGATATTCAGAGGATTATAGAACTAATTAGGTAATGATGTATAGTGAATGTTAAATAGTACTTAAACTGTGAAAGGGAATGTGAACGTAACATTTAAATAGGTAGACTGGGAGATAAAGATTGACTACTTGTCATGAGGTCTTAGTGGGCAAGTGCTTCTTATTTTTATCTAGTAGTCGTAGTATAAGATGTGAGAAATTATATTGATGTCCATGTTTAGTACTATAGACACTACGCTTGAATTTGAGATGAGTTTTGTGATAAAAAGGATGGCAACACGAGGGTGATGATATTAGTTTTGAGATTTGATATGGTGAGGAATTAAGGTGTTAGTTGCAATGAATGTGAGTGGTACAAGTGTGGTATTATGACCCTTAGATGAGAGAAATAAAGTACGGCTAAGTCATTAGATTAGCAAGAGCATTAAGGGGTGTACCCGAGATCGTATGTAGTAAGACAAGGTTCTAACTAAGTTTATGATTTTTTTCATGTGTACCTAGGTTGTATAGTTGAGTTGACAATGTGGAGTAGGTTGATGTAAGCACTATTTATTACTCTTAATAGTTTGGTTGAATGGATCATATATAGCCAATGATAAGCCTCTTAAATATAGTTTAAGTTTCCTTCAGCTAGGTAGATATAAACTTAGAAGCACGGTATTAGTGGACCAAGAAGGAGAAGTCAGACTATCTAGAGTTAGAATAAGCGGCTTTATTGGCCAATGAAGGTAAAGTTTATAGAAAGACTTCTATAGAAGTGGGAAGAGGTTAAGAGAAGCATCTATGAAAGAAGACTTAAAAGGAATCTTAGTGCCTGAACATGGAGATTTCAATAGACAAGAGATAAGCATTTCCCTAGTATTAGAGTAAAGCAAATCTAAACTAGTTTAGAGATGATGGAATAGATTCATAACTTTAAAGTGTCGGCTTTAGACCTAAGGGGGAGATGATAAGATACGAAAACAAGCCAAGTGTTTAGAATCAGATAGTGATGTATTCAGAAAGAGCTAAAGTAATATATCGATCCATTCACACCCTAGCGTATTCCTCAAAGTTCAGTCATTACAACATCATGTTGTTGTGTCTAATATTAGAATTGTGTCCATGACTTATGCTCATACACTCCAGACAGATTCACATCTATGCTCAGTTCCCAGAATGAAGGGCAAAGCCTTTAGCCCATTGATCCTAATCTTTCTCCATAAAGTTGTGGATATCAGCTTCGTGGTATGAACCTATTCAGATTAGCACTCATATTTCATTGTATGCTTAGTCTTGCGAATTCATGACTTAATCTCAATGGATAGCAACATAATGCTATGTCATGCATATTCTTATATCAGAATTCTCAAATGAATTGTGCTTATGATCTTTCGCCATGAAGCTCTTTCAATGATCCTCTTTAGTTTTGAGAGTGATGTTAGTGATAGTAGTTGTGTCATGATAGATAGGAGAGGATTGATGTTTCTTATTACGGTAGTGGTGGTGTGCTTATTCCATCTAAGGTTATAAATGTGGAGAAAGAAGGAGATGAGGTCTTATGATGAGTAATAATTAGATGAGAGTAATTAGTCAGTTTCTTGGTAGTATCGTGTGAAATTTCAATTGGTAGAGATGGCGAAAGAATGAGAAAATCTAGAATGATTGGTTAGTAGGAGTCCATGGAGTGGTTATAATACTAGGCTTGAATGTGGTATAGATAACATATGGATAAATGCATGATGCATTAGGTGTTTCTTGATTTGGGCTCGAGGTTGATCGAATGTTATTATAAGGAGAAGTATTCTTGGGATGAGATTCCCTATAGAGGTATAAAACCTGAATCTTGTGGTTTATATTAGTAAGACCATCTCATGTTTAGCACCTTGTGATTTAGAGATTAGGCTTGAACATAGTAAGAGAAAGCGATTTTACTTAGACATTGGTAAGAGTAGTCATATACTCTAATGGGAGCTATGAGTTACAGCTAATGAAGTGTAGTAATCAGAAAGGAAAGCATAGTTGAGAAGTATTGCTAATCTTAAAAGCTACCAGTCATATCACTGAAGGCATATTATTCCTATTCTTACTTCGTGCCCAGATAACCTTGCTTCATGTCAAATAGCTTCAGATAGAGCGTGACTATGTTCAAACTCATATCGTTCGCAACTTATGTGCTAGAGAGCGTTTCAAACTCTTAGAATGGATCAGTTCCGTCTATGTTAGTAGGCAAGTTCAAAAGTCAGAAAGACAGTAAGAGTAAATTCTTTTCCTTTCATGCTCAGTTTAACCATCATTCGATGAGGAATGATCCCAACGGAGAGATATTGTTACATCCCAAAAATTTCTAAGTTAAGACCCAAACTATTTTGTATTTACATGTAAGGTCATATTGGGTGATTCTTAAATTGCTCATATGTGTAAAGGTGAATTCTTTAGTGTGAAAATGAATTTGGATATGAATTAAGGTCACAAGAACCCCCCAGCACAAAGTTGATTTTAAATCTTCCTTATTGATTAAGTTTTGATATAAGATTCTACTTAGGTTAAATACAAACAATCATGCCTCTCAGAACATAATTAATTAGGTGACCCATGACCTATTAAATTAAAGGTCTATGAGTCCTCTTTCTAACGCCGCCAAGTTGCCTCATTTTGAATTCAGAGTAAATAGTCATGGCCGTTTTATCAGAGACTGTCACATTAGAGTTTCCTTCTACGGGTCGTGAAACCTTTCGACGACCCGTACTGTCAACTCATCAAAAACTTCAGGGAGTCAAATTTTGAGGTCCCATTTTTATGGATCTATCTACGGATCGTAGTTTGGACCCGTAGAATGAGTTTCTGGGCCTTAAAATTTAATACATATTCCACGGATGGGATCTACAATCCGTAGAAAAAACCATGAACCATAGAAAAAACCACGAACCGTAGATGGACCCATAAAAATATTTTCGTCAATTTTTAAAAGGGGCAGTTTAATCTTTTTCCACCCCTTCTAAGCCTAAACCTTGACCTTTTTACACCTAGTTAAGGATTTAGAAAGTGTTAATCAGTTCTTTTACGTTCATTAACACTTTAAGTCATTAGAGCAAGGTTCCAAGAGGAGAAAAAGATAGGTTTTTCAAGCGTTCTTCTAGTTTCGCCAAGAACTTTGTTCTTCCAGGTATGTAAGGCTAATCATAGTGATGAACTGAGTTCTTCCTCATGCCCTACATCTACTTTCTATCAGTAAGAGATAATCTTGGGTTACATCCTTAGTTTTTCTAATTCTTGAGATGATTTATTGTTGAATTCTGAGTTTCTATTCCTAATTTTTGAGTTGCTATATGCTATGCATTTAGATTCTTGAGTTGATTGTTCATGACTATTATTCAGCATGAACCCTAGTATTTGAGACTTCACGGAGTTATTATTGAGAATCTTTTTAACCAAACAATTGTCTTAAATTGATTTTCTGAGAAGGTAAAGAAGAGTTTTGAGTAAAGTCTAAAGAGAGATTTTTGAGTAAAGTTTAAGGGAACTTATTGATTCCCAAATGTATTACTTTTACATTGATATAGAGAACTTTGTTTTTCATAAAGAGTTTTCAGAGCAGTTACTTTTTTAAAAGGATAATTTGAGCAATTACCTCAAATTGAGAAAGAGTATGTTTTATACATTTGAGCATGAGTATATATATTTATTAGAAGCAGTATTGAGCATCGATATGGGGATGAGTTTAGACAACTCAAAATACTCATAAACGATGTAGCCAACATGGGTAAAGGATCGTACTTTTTAGATTTCTTTCGAGCAGAGCTTTAGTGGATCCACTTAGTTGAGGTGTCCTATATCCCGGTAAGGTATAGGAAAGTTCTGGAAGTGTGGGCGAGACGTTGTATCATCACATAGCTCATAATGATGGTTGTTAGTTAGAGAATCTCCCAAATAAGAATAAAGAGGATTTTATTATATTTTATATACATCCTTGAGTTAACATCTTTTATTTATGAAGCTTTATATATTTTTATCTCTTATTATTGCTTTGTATTGAGTTGAGTCGAGGTAAGTATTCTTTCAGCCTTATCAGTTAAGTTATTTATCCATTCAACTATATTACATACTCGTACATTCAATGTACTGATGTCATTCGACCTGCATCTTTTTATGATGCAGATATAGGCGTTCAGGATCATCAACATGTACTTTCGTTGAGATCACTTTGCACTTCATATAGCTTGGGTGAGCCTCCTTGCATTTCGGAGGACTTCACATTTATTTTCTAGTCAGTTGTCTTGAGATGTCGTGGGTCTTGTCCCGACATCCATCTTGAATAATAGAGGCTTCATAGATAGATAGAGTTGATGAGTCTCTCAGTATTTACTTTTCCTTGAGATGTTTTTGCAAACTATTATACTTATGTAATTGAGAATTTTACAGACAGTTTGAGTTGAGTATTTACTTTGAGTTTAAATGTTCTAAATTCTGTTTTAAAGCTTAAATCTTCTTGAGTAAGTCTTCCACTATGTAGTCAATCAGGCCAAGGGTGCACTTCGGTATCAACAATGGTTCTCGAGTGTGGGTCATGTCCAGGGTGTAGGCTCAGGGCGTGACATTATGTATCCTTAAAAAATACATTGAATACATTGAGGGTTATCCCATAAAACTATACATAAAAAACATATGAAAAATAAGAACCTACTTTTGTGCATACCGAACAAGAAGTCCTTCACAAATTCATTTTGAGTAATCATAAAAAAGTACATAATTATGTGTCCCTCGTATAAAATTATAAATAAATGGATGTTTCTTTTCATATATTCGGATCAATTTTGTTGAACTACCTAATAAAATAAGGTATAACAGCTCAACTTATACATTTTAAGAAATAAAAATATAATTAATAAAAAAATACAGTTAGACCGTTAACAAATATATAAATAAATTTTCTTAGTATTTATATTTTTTTGATGATGACCCAAACTTTATCGAGTAAGGAAAACAATTCTATCGACCAGGTTGTCTGAGTCTTTGCATGTGTAACACCCCAAAAGTTTCTAAGTACAGATCAGATCTTGGAAAACATAAAGAGCTGAAATAAGCAAAGTTTGATTTTTATGGATCCTTTCATGGACCGTGAAAGGAACCACTGACCGTGATGGGATTTGTAAACAAGAGTTTAGAGCAAGTTAAATTAGTTTAACATTTTACAGACTTTTCTATGGACAGTGGAGGGTTTCACGGGCAGTAGATTGATCCGTAGAATAAAATCATCAGAACCCAGAACTTTCCATCTTTTACGGGCACTTGAACATGCCGTGTAAAGTTCTACAGACTGTAGAAAGATCCGTAGAGTTGACCCTCAGAACTTAGAATTTCCCTTCCATTTACGAGCATTTCCACGGACAGTAGAGTGATCTACGGACCGTGGAAGGGATCTATAGATGACCTCTGACAGTTTTTAAGTACCAAATATTTTGGTCTTTTTCCACTCTTTTAATTTCTATACTACGTTATTTTGGACTATTCTAAGTGAGATTAAGTGATTCCTAGTGACCCTAACCTCTCATTCTCTTCTAACTCTCCCAAGATCAATTTCTTTTCTCTTAAGTTTTCTCCCAAAGCAAGAAAAAGGGTTACAAGCTTCTAGTCTTTATTGAAGGAATCAAGCCAAGGTTTCTCTTTCAGGTATGTGGGATTTTATCAATGGATATCCCTTCACCCATTGAGTCCCAAAAAAACTCCAATTCCTCAAGTTTATGATTCCTACAAGTTAGAACTTTATATAGTCTTCATGGATTTTCATTTTAAATCAGGTTTTCTTCATGATTATTCCCTAATTGCATGATTTCACTTATAATTCCATGTTTTCAATGATAATTTTATGAACTTATAGAATGCAAGTATTTTCATGACTTAGTATTATGCTATTTCAAATACATATCTCAGATTATCATATTTTCATCATTTAGATGCTTTCAGATAAAGTATCTTCCAGATTCTTTTCAGTTATCATAATATAAGATGCTTACAGTATTATCAGATTATTATTATTTCTTAATTATGCATGTTTCCATTGGGAGTTTACTTAGCACTGAACGGCTTTAGAGATGAAGGTTTTCGGTCAGGTCCGTGGATCTTTAGTAGCAATCTCTAAGTCGCAGAACTACGTGCCACCATAAGATTTGTCTCAGATAGACATTATCTCAGTGGATCCGTATTAGCTCAATTATCAGATCCCTTACAATGGCAAGTATTGGACACCCTCTTTTTAGTGTAAGGGTAGTACACTGAACTCCATGTAGTAACTCACATGGTTTATGTTGATTTTAGTATCTCCCGCAGTCAGACTTTCAGTTATTACATGACCTTGTACTTATGTATTTCAGCTCATTATATCTCAACTTCATGTTATTTTACTTGGTCGTCGCATCATATTTTACAAATTCAATATGTTCAGATTTCATATTTATTATGCATATTCCTCATACTTAGTACATTCAAAATACTGACTGCATATTTTTTGCCTATATTATTTGATAATATAGGTTTTTACGTTCAATATCCAGCCCATGGTTAGTACTATTTCTGATCAGTGAGCAAGAGAGTTGGTGTCATCTTCCAAAGTACCCCTAGGTGTGACATGGTGAACTAAATCCCGAGAAGTCCTAAACAAGCCACTTGACATAAACATGCCGTAAAATAAATATAACGAGAGAGAATAGGCAATATAAGTCTCATATCATAAAAGGAATCTATATATAAGTGAGGAATACTGAACTGTGTCTGATATAACCTTTTGAACATCATAAGAGTGGTTAGGAAGTAACCCATACACCACGTACAAGTTTGAAATGAAAAGACAATAGAAGAAATAAAACATTAATGGTCTTATCCTCGAAGCATGAGGACTCACCAATACAATAGCGCTAGTAGAGCAATCAAAGATACCCACGAGTGGGAGGAGGAGCGTCAGACCCTATATTATGAGACAATATAGGAACAAATATGCATTAGTACGATGAATGTACTAAGTATGGGGAAATGCATATAAACATAGGCATGATATTATGAGGAACTTAAACATGATATACCAGACCAAGTAAAATGTGATAAAAACCTTAATAAAGAAATCATAAATCATATACGAGGTCAATGCATACTTAAAACCATTTGAGAAGCTTTCATAAAACTTTTGAAGAAAACATAGTTCATTTGTGGAATATTTACAGTTAACCGACATAAGACCATGTGAGCTATAACATGGAATCCGGTATGACCCACACACCGAAAAGGGGAATCTACTTACCAAGGTAGAACTCCGTCACATTCATTCTTTGCTAAAGTGGATCCACTAGCTTAGGTCATTTAAGACAATCCTACGGGGGCACGTAGTTAAGGGACAAGGAGATTGTTTCTAGAGACCTAACATCTACTAACGGGAGAGCCTCCATCTCAAGATTCTCTCGGTCCTAAGTAAATTTCAACAGAAAAGACATAATCATAATCATATCAAATACTTCCAATCCAATCATAAGTTCTTATTAGAGTAGCTCCTTTCAAATAATGATTTCATAACTTCTTCATAATAGACAGTTACCTTTCTAAGCATCTAAATCATGATTCCTTTCAATTGTGAGAAAATCTTTCACAAATCATTAACACTTTATCTTAAAAGCATCTTTAGTCATAAATCATTCTTTTCATAAAACATGCATAAATCCTTAATCAAATTCATGATCATAGTTCATAAGTTCACAAGTTCACAAGCTTTGTTTATAATCCTTGTTCATAAAGTAGGCATAGGCATTGGTTAATATGAAATTAATTAAAAACCATGTAATTGTATCAAATCATGCATAATAAGATTGAATATAAGCAATTGAATCACAATGAATTGAACCTATGGAGAATCACATGATCCCCTAAGAGAATTGGGTGAAATTGAATTGGAGATTGAGGCTTTTTTGGGACCCAATGGTGAAAGGAATCCATTGGTGAATTTCCACATACCTTAACAATCAAAGCCCAAAAGCAATAGAGTTTTAAACCTCGAAGCCCTTGAAACCCTAGTTCTTCACCTTGAAGCTTTTGAGAGAGTTTGGAGAAGAAGACTTGAGGGATTTGGGGGGAATTGATTGATTGAGAGGAATTAGGCTAAGTTTGAAGGGCAGAAACGATTATAGGGGTAGTTATAGGGCCAAAATAACGTAGTTTAGGGGTTAGTTAGGTAGGAAAAGACCAAAACACCCTTAATTAAAAGCTTCTGGACAAGTCTACGGTTTGGACCTATGGTTCGTAGGACTTTCCACGGACTGTCTCGGTCAAATTTAGAACTTGTTACTAGACTCAAAGATCCAGCCAATTTCCAAGAATTGTTTCTACGGACCGTTGACCCTTCTATGGTCCGTAGACCCCTTCCGTAATCCTCAAATGTAAGCCTAAATTTTCTCTAAGTTTGGATCATCTCTATGGGTCCCTTATACGACTTGTAGACCACTCTACGACTCATCATATTCATTCATAGGTTAGACATCAGAGAGCTAACATTTCCCAAAACTCAAACCAATCCTACGACTACCATCCTACAGCTCGTAGGATATTTTACGGTGCGTAGATGGATTCCGTAGACTCTGCATCAGTACCAAAAATGCACCTTTTCCTTTCCAAACGCAACCTCCAATTTTCGAGGTGTTATAGATGGTGATTTCTCATCTCTTTGACGACAACCTCTTGTGTCCCTTTCAGTCATTTACTTTCACTTTCAAATAGTTGGATTTAGCTAGGGTTTGTCCTAGAAGCTGATATTAGTATAGGCTTTCAGATAATCAGATATAGATTCAACTTATGTTATTTATTCAGATATTAGTCTATCTCAGTGTTACGAGATTTATTCACATATTTCAGATTTAGCTTATGTGTTTACATTCTAGTTTCTATTGATTTTTGTTAATCTTAGTATCACGCCATGCCAGCATGAGGTTAGCTTGGGATCAGTTGTGACTCTAGGCACCATGTCGTGTCTAGAGAGTAGTCTCGGGATATGACAAACTTGGTATTAGAGCATCAGATTTAAGTTTCTTAGGGTGTTTGAATGCTGCATTAAGTACAGTCTTGTTCATGGGTGTGAAGCGCCCTACATCTATGAATGAGAGTCTGTGAAACATTTTTAGTAAATACTTCACTTCTTTCATACTCTAGTCGTGCGATAGAGTGCAACTCTATATAGTTTTCTTTTAACCCATGATTTACACATTTTCAACATTATTCCTCCTAGAAGAGCCTACGTCAGAATGAGCATGAATGGGGAGCAATAAGCACCTCCAGCTCCAGCAGATCCTTTGGCTAAACAGGTCACTCATGCTGAGTTTAGGACTGTTTTTCAATTGCTAGCCTAAGCTACGACTGCTCAGGCTAACCGAGAAGTTGTGGCCCCAGTCAGACCGAATGTGGACACAGTTATAACTAAAGCTTGAGACTCTACTCAGATGAACCCTCTAGAGTTTTATGGTTCAAAAATAGATGGGGATCCATAGAAGTTCATTGAAGGCATTCAGAAGATTCCCTCTTTGCAATTGTTGATTTTATTTTATTTAGTTATAACCATTTGACAAATATTTTAAAAGTTATTATTCATGAGACTTTATCGTAAATATAGGTGAATTATTTCTTACAATAATATAGCTTTTGATTTCTTTTACTTTGTAATTTAATAGTTACCCATTTTATATATTTCTGGTACATTTCTATTTAAACTCTAATTTTTTATGTTGAGTACAACTTTTAAATTTTAAATTTGGTCATATATTTTCATACACCTAAAATCCTCCTAAATATCTTTTTTAGATCGAAGAATAAAATTTCTCCCCAAAAATTTGCTCCAAAATGAATTTGTTACCTATTTTTACTTCTCCTCCCAACATATCTTTTCCCTCTTCTTTTCTAAACTTCCTTTAACTTTTTATTTGTTTATTTAACTTCCTTTTCCAAAAAATTGTCCCATTAAAATCAGCTTCAAATCTTTTTTTTTCCTTTTTCTTCAAGCTTCCAACGTCTTTTTCCCCCAGTATCTGTTGAAGTTCTCTTTATTATTTTTTCCTCTTCGTAAGAGCCAATGTGAGCAGCAATACAGGAGACGGACACATACACCACACACACAACTTCAAGAAAAGCTAATGTCTCCTTCAAGACTAAAAGAGAGAAAGCTCATTGTGCCTCTATAGCTACTGCTTGTCCTTGCCTCTTCGCTAAACAACAATAACACCTCCGACCTTCCACTATATCTCCACTAATAAACCATAAGCTCCTAAAATCACTTCAAACAGCAATAGAAAACCATCCAAACACATAACGCTAACTGCCGCCACCAACACAATGTCATCATCATGGTACCACCATGTCTCTGTTTGAGGTGTTAGAAAAATTTTTAGAAAATATAATTGAAGATGAAGATGGATTTGAGGTGTGTAATCACTTTCTTTAAAAAGATATTGCCCATATACATATTGGAGTAAATACAAACAATTCTCTTCAAGGATACAACAAAGCCCTTGTTTATACATGCAGATTTTTCTTAGGCTACTTCTAGAGAGTTTTTATATTTATAGAACTTAAAAGATGAGTCTTCATAAGAGTCATGTTCTTTCATGAATCAGATGACTTTTCATAAGAGTCATGTTCTTTCACAAACAGATGTGTCTACTCAATTTGAGACCTCTATACATTACAAAATATCCAACAATTTCCCACTAGTTTGTAATATTTCTCATAATATCATGCATACTAGAGAGTATCTTATAATAGATTTGAACTTTCCATTAGTGCAAGTACTTTAAAGTTCTGACGAAGTAATTGGTATCTTAAAAGATTTGAACCACAACTCCATGTGTTAAAATCAAAAATATCACACACATAATATTATTTATAGCTTAGAAATCCCAGCATTTGCTTTAGCACGTTTATGACCATGTGCTCATCCTAATTTCATAAATATTTACAAGACCAATTCTTTAGATCTTGCTTAAAGCGGCACCACTTCAATATACATATAGGTGAAATTAGTTACTATGTCCCTGTTATTGTAGACATTTAATTATTAATTTTATTAAGAATTAATTTAACCTCCGTGTAACAGTCTGCACTATGAAGTTTGTCACTGTGCCCTTGTTATTTCAAGCATTTAACAACTTCTCAAGTTCTATACTGTTAGTACACTTGATTCAAGACTCTAAAAGAGAAGAATCGTACTTTAGCAACACAAAGTAACTTGTTATTATCCATTGAACTTGTATTATTAGACTGCATACTAACTCAAAGTTGGATTTCCATCACTTGTGTTTTGTTTAAGAATTTTAGCTTTATTCGTTCACACATTTATTATACTACATCTTTTGAAATGATTTTTTACAAGATTAATATAAATCATAAACAAATCTTTCACATAGGCATATCACATATGTCATCATTATCTCAATAGCTTAGAATAGTTGTATCAGTTGTGGCCACAACATTTCAAATTCATATTTTTCCAACCATTCCATTTCTTTTCAAGCATTTATATGTTAAATATATTGTTATTCCACTATGAAATTCAAGCCTATTTTGATGCAAAACTTATGGCACCTTCATACATGTTACAAATTCAACTCATATGGATTTTATCATTATCATTAGAAGATATTTATAGACAACGCACCAATTTATCTATGTATAAATGGTCATGTCTATACAAAAGTTATCTTACAACATATACTTCTTTTCATGAAAAGTTACAACACTTCAAGCGACACTACTTCACGAAATTACATAAATTTTTTCGAAGGCTTATAGCCTAATCATCACATTAGCAGTTTAAATAACTAATCATCGCTAAAATTGTCAAGTTATAAACACTAAGTACCATGTCAAATACATCAAAGATATATCTTGTGGATGTTGAAGAACAAGAAACAATTTATATCTTAAACTTCTTCAAATATTATTGACTATTAATCATAATTCAATCATCCCCACACTTTAAATGTTTCAAATGTCCTTTTCATATCTTGTGTGGACATCTAATTAACATCAGTAAATCATCTTGTTATCAAATTTATAGCGTTTCAATACTATGACACATGAACATTTAATAAGAAGACAAAATCTTCAATCTTTAATGAACACAAATGATCTAATAAAAAGTAATCATTTCTCTTAATTTCAATTATTCTAGTAACTTTCAAGTATAGATATTATCCATCAAAATAAAGAAATTTATATATATCATCTCATAACTTGAAAATAAAATTCACATGATCTTTATGCAACACAATTATGCCATAATAATTTTCTTTGTCCCAAATAACAAATTTACAATAAGCAAGTCAAATATGTTATTCTTAAACTTATTTAAAATGCATTTCAAGATCATCACAAGTGAATTATTTATCCTAACATTTATGAAAAATCATTTCTTAAAAATTTCTAAGAATAAAATTTCATAAATAAAAATAAGAGAAGATAAGAAAGCAGAACCCGATATATGTCATTTCCTTTGTAATCCATTGTTGGCTCATTTTTGCCATATGACTTGCTGCCTTGGAGTCATACTTTAAATCACTCAAATATTTTTTTTCTTACTGCCCCACTTCTTTAAGATTTCAAGGATCTTGTCTCATTTATATTCTTCAATCCCAATATCTCTTTAAAATTGTTAGAAAAATAATAATAATAATAGGAAATATGATTGAAGATGAAGATGGCTTTGAGGCGTGTAATCACTTTCCTTAAAGAAATATTACACATATACATATTGGGGTAAATACAAATAATTCTCTTCAAGGATACAACAATGCCCTTGTTTATACATGCAGATTTTTGATAGGCTACTTCTAGAGAGTCTTTATATTTATAGAACTTAAGAAATGACTCATCATAAGAGTCATGTTCTTTCATGAACTAGATGACTTTTCATAAGAGTCGTGTTCTTTCACAAATAAATGTGTCTGTTCAATTTAAGACCTCTATGTATTACAAAATATCCAACACGAGGTCTCCATCCAGCTATTTTCGTTGTCGAGGTCCTCGGCATAAAGGTCCATTTTATCCCGGTTTACTATCTTAACAAAATCTCAATCGAACTTTGTAATTCGTTATGTGATTATTTGGTTGAGATGAATAATTAATATATGAAAAACTATAATGAAATCACCTACTGCTTGTTATTGCTTTTGATGTTATTTTTATGACTTCTATTTTGGCTTAGGTAGTAAAGAACATGACTAAGTTGTGTTTAAAACAAAAGTTATAAGTGTCATTCTTATCTTAGTCATTATTTTAGAAAAGTTCATTGTTTTTTTATAAGTGTTAATCCTTCTGGATGTTTTGATTAGAAAATATTCTCCCAATGGCATCACATTAATATTTGTTAGTTTTCTCTTACCTTGCCTGTTCATATTTTGTCAAGTAGCTTGATGGATATTGTTGGGTATTCATGATAAGGCTAAAAAAAGTGTTAAAAGATGAGATTAGATAAATTAGTTTAGGGGTTTTCTTTTGGATAGTTGAACCAGTAGTTAGGGTTATATTAGCTATAATTTTTCTTAGTCAATTTTCATTTGTTTGTCTCTTTTTTTAATTGTTAAGATTTTCTGCTATAGTCATTGCAATGTTATAATCGAGTAGTGGTTTAAATACTAGGTGCGATGATATGTCTTGAATTGTTTCTATCAATTCGTTGTCTCTCTTACGTGCTTACTTTATTTAAGAGTCTTTATCCATTATCTCTTTATTTTTTATTCGTTTGATTAATTAACCCTTAAGAACAGACATACCCTCACCTCTTTATATTTTTTTTTCATGTACACTACAGTAAAATGTGGTCGCTTGGTGTTCAATCACGAGAGGGGAGAAGTCAATGCGTGAAGCAGAGCTCAAGAGGAAGCGTCTCCCCAAGCAGGCTATAGCTGACTTCTTTTATGAAGCACACATATAGCTTTATAAAAATAAAGCAAGCTCGTTACTCCCTTCTTTTTTGATTTTATATGCCACCCTTTTAAAAAGTCTCAAAAACTTGACAACTTTTATTATTATGTTAAATTATCAATATACATTCACTAAATTCTATATCAATGTAAATATTTTAAGTTTTACATGACCTTTTAAAATAACAAAATATTTTATTTAGTATTATTGAATAATTAATTTAAGAATTCTTTTCATTTCTGTCCTAAAGAATTTAAAAGAGTCAATCATAAAAAGTTGAAATAAATGGAGTGACATCACATTGGGCCTATTTGGAGCCTCGCCATATCCTAACCCCACACTCTCTTGCCATTTACTTTGAATTTGTATATTATTGATTCATTTATTATAAACTCATACGTTTAATTTGTCACCAAAATGAAGGAGACATGTATTTTGTTAATAAGTTAGTCAATTGTTTGTAGTTTATTGTTGCCTCGATTTAAGTTTGAATTCTTGAGTTATCGGTCTCTAGTTTGTTACAACACTACAAAGCAAATAAGCTTCTTTTTTTCAGAATCCATCATCCAAGAAAGATGAAGATTACCTTATCTTTTCCTCCATTGTTCACACAAAAGTCATGGTGTTCATTTTTTTATTACATGCACGTCGTAAAAAGTCAGTCTCTTATCTTTTGCATTTTCATTTTCATTCACATATAGAGTATATAGAATTGTTCTTGTGTTTTGGAGGCAACCCTGTTAGTTTCTTTATTCCTCATTTTCTTAAAAAAAATTTGTATGTGAAATACTTTTCTCAAATGTTTGATTTCGCCTTTTAAAAATACTCTTCCTAAGACAAATAAGTAAGGTGTCATCCCTTGAATTAAGTAATCTTGTTTATTATACTTGTCTTATTGAGTATATTTATTTGGGACTGATAGAAGCTTAGTTTTTCTTTTTATTTGTATTATTCAAACACTTTAAATATTTTATGGGAAGCAACCACGTTAGTCTCTTCTTCTTTATAGTTAATATTATTAATATTTTTTTGTCTGGCGACTTGAGAATATGCTTATTTATTAGTTTAGTAGTTACTTGATTGAATCACATTAATTGCTATACTTGACTTGTTGCACTCTGATGAATTGTTGCATTTTGAGGCAGATAATTGTATCACTTTAAGCCAAATTGTGATTGCACTTGAGGAAAAAGATTACTACATTTTCAGCTTAGTTATTGTTACACTATGATGAATTACTGCTATATTTTGATGCAAGCAACTACTGCACCTTTGAGGGAGATTGTTGCTACACTTTTAGACCAAACAGTGGCTGCATTTCGGGTTTGTCGTTGCTTAGATATAAGTTAAAATTTTCAGAACGCGTCTATGCATTTATGCTTCCTTTTCTTTGATGAACTCGAGATTCACAAACATACATATTTGTTTTGAGTGCTAAGGATGGAGGTTAGTCATTTAAATTTTATCCACATTTTTACTTGCTTAGATGCTTATCTGTTGCACGTGTAAGCCTTACTTATGATGTAGAATTTTTAATTAATAATTAATTTGTCATTAAAGTTCTTTCTGCCTTGTATGTACTTAGTATGTATTTATTAAAAAGATTGCAGAAGATGTTTAAGTTTATTAATAGCTAGTAGACAATTAAAGGTTTCCTTTCTTGTTTAAATTACTTTGTTTGGATATCTAGGATTCTGCATCTAGTTTAATGCCTTAAAATTAGCTATTTCATATATGTGAATTATGTGTTTAACTTTGTCTCATACTTTAGTCATCTTCACAATTTCCCACATAACTTACAAGATTCGGTCGGGACCCATATTTGGTGGACCTCGAGAGGTGCTTAACACCTTCCTTTTGAGGTAACCTGAACCCTTGCCTGATCTATGGTTTCGCAGACCCTTTAAATTAATTTTATTTGTAATTAATGTAGAATGGGGCCCTAACGCACCTTTAATTCGTTAGGTGGTGACCCTTCTCTTTTAAAATCCTAAAAGAGAGTTGTCATGTCGTTGTAAAACCCATTTTGAGAAAAATGGGGTGCGACAACAGGCTACATGCTTTCTATGCTTCAGTCAACTGTAGAACCAGAGTCATCAAATTTCAGTTTCCAAAAGAACCATCCATTGAATAGAAGGGTAGTACCTTAATGCCTTTAGGTCGGTTTATCTCGTGCCTTAAGGCTAAAAAGATAATTTCTAAGGGTTGTATCTATCCTCTAGTTTGGGTTAAGGATTCTAGTTTCGAAACCCCAACTCTTCAGTTAGTCCCTATAGTGAATGAATTTCCAGAAGTGTTTCCCGAAGATCTTCCCAGGGTTCCTTTTGAAAGGGAAATTGACTTTGGAATAGACCTTCTTCTAGATACCCAGCCTATCTCCATCTGTCCTTACAGAATGGCTCCAGCTAAGCTTAAGGAGTTGAAAGATTAGTTAAAGGACCTTCTAGAAAAAGGTTTTATCAAACCCAACATCTCTCGGTGGGGTGCTCTAATTTTCTTCATGAGTAAGAAAGATGGTTCTCTCAGAATGTATATCGATTACTATCAGTCGAACAAGGTTAGAATAAAAAATTAGTATCCCATCCCCAGGATCAATGACTTGTTTGACCAGCTTTAGGGTGCTAGATTCTTTCAAAAAATACACCTCAGATCAGGCTATCATCAGCTCAGAGTCAGAGAATGTGACATTCCCAAGAGAACCTTCAAGACTCGATATGAACACTATGAATTTTTTATTATTTCTTTTGGATTAACAAATGCTCTTGCAGCTTTTACGGATTTGGTGAACAGGGTGTTCAAACAGTATTTGGATATGTTTGTCATTGTTTTTATAAATGACATTTTGATCTATTCTCGGAATGAGGATGTCATGACCCAAAAGCTGAGGTAATGAAGGAATATACCCCGAGAACCCCAAAATGGTGTGTACGCCGAAAGTAATACACATACAAGACTCCTGAAGGGAAGTTAGACCACAAATGATAGAAAAGAACAACAAGGAATATCCCAAAACCTGGTAGCGTAAGTATAAAGAGCATCTAATACATTTCTAGAATTGGAAATACTTCTCAAGTTTTCAAAAGGAAAGTTAAAGAGTTTAAATGAAAGATGGAGACTAATGATGCTCTGGAAAGTAGGATCTCACCACAACTCCGAAATAGAGAACTCTGGTGGATCCAATCAACTGCTACGAGGCTCACCCTGACTAGGATCTATATCAAAGGGATAATAGAAGTAGGGGGTGAGTATAACCCACATGTACTCAGTAGGTTGGACCAACTGAGTAAAAGCAACTAAACAGACTTAAGAAATAAACTATAAAATGCTTCCACCGGCCCACAGAAAAGTCCCATTCCGACATCGGTTCCACCAATTTATATAGAACGGTGTGAATAAAGTAAACACATAGGAAGGCTAATAATATCTAAATTAGCACATAAACAAGTTACACAACACAACAAAGCTGGTCAATGACATGAAATGAAATGATGAAATGATGGAATGATGTGGTGGTACCAAGGTCGTCGCACAAACTATCACATGCACCTTGCCAAGCCTCTAGCTTTCGGACAAGGACCCATGGGGGACTCGCAGTACATATACCAATCTCATAATCTCAATATTTTATCAACTTGCCACCTAGATCGTGATCAAGGATATAAGTAAGGTGTCATATTTTCTTTCTTAAAAAGATAGTATTTCTCCACTTTCTCATATTTCCATGATCAATGATATGCTGCATGAGGATGAATGCATCACAACACATACAACACAAGCCATAATAAATTCATCAAGGATTTTTTATTAGTATCAAGTTCCCAAAATCAACGAGTCATGAAACATATTCTCAAATGATAGGGATAGTGGAGGAATCCATTTGAAACAAGTCTTTGTCACTTAGAAAATATTTCTTTCATTTTAAGATGTTCAAAAATCAACTGAAGCCCATAACTCGGGCATCTCAATGTCAACATCAAGATAAGTCACACAGCCTCTCTCTCGGGCAATTACATAAGTATCACAAAATTTTCGCAACAATTACAGATATCACATAAGCCTCCACACAGGCTAAGCATCACAATTAGGCATCATACGAACTACACAAGAGGTCAACATTTATCAACTTCTAAGAATCATGATACTACTCATTTCACAATTGACTCCCTAAGAAAGATTAACTACTCATCTCAGTCTAAAAGAGGGATAGTCAAACCTACCTCAATGCCAAAACATGATTCAACAACCCTATCGAAGCACTTCCTTAACCACACAATCATCGGAATGATCCTCAACTATCAAAAATGGAAAGAGTTCATTAAAAGTAGTCCAATGATACCCATATTAATAGGATTTGAAACCGAGGGTAAAATAGTCCAAATATTACTTTGGAAATCAAAAGGGTAAAATCATATTTTTAGTTAAAAATCAAGTTCTACAAGTCAAGTGGAGTTCGTGATTAAAACCCCATTTAAAATAAGCAAGAATCGAGATCAAGAAATTACTCATTTTTCAATTTGGGGGAAACACCTCAAAATCCGCATTTGAAATCTTGATTTTAAAGTGTTTTGGAAGATAAAATTTGAAGAAACGATATAAAATCAATAAAGGGACTTACCTGCACAAGTTTTTCTCAAGAAAATGCTTTCAAAGTCTCCCTCTCAAGATTCCAATATGAAAAGAATGGTCCCAAGCTCCCAATATGAAAAGAATGGTGAAAGAAGGTGAAATGGGAGGAAAGGGGATTGTTTTAGCCAAAAAAAAGGGTTGTTGACGACCTTTGACTGTTGACCGCACGTTGACCGTGATAAACAATGCCATTTTTTCTATCTTATTAAAGTCTCTGAACGGACCCTCGAAATTCATTTGAGACCCGATAAAAATAAATCAAATATGCTACCCCACTAAATTTGACATTTGAGACTCAATAGAATTGTCAGATTTTTGAAAAAATATCATTATGATAGAAATACCCTCTCGAACCTCTTTAGGCTTAAAACTCAACTTCTCACCCAAATGCCCAAAACTCAACCTAAGGCCTCAAAAACCTTACCAACCACCTTACTAGCTCAAACTCAATGTTTTGGACGCGATGGAACTGACAGAATTCCCATTCGATGCTTGAAGCTCAAAATGTTGACCGAAGTCAACCCTAACAAGAATTCTCAACTCAAGAAGGGTCAAAGTCACCAAAAACTCACCCAATTGCATCGGGGACCACGCTAACAATTTCCTAGACACAAACTAAGCATGAATATGCTAAGGGAAAGGGAAAAATGGTCATTCCATAATTAAAAGTAAATTCACAAGAAATGAGACATTGCACTATCCATCACTAAAACATGAGTTCATCCTCGAACAAAAGGCAAAATAAAGTAACTGAAAGGGTGAAAAGCTGAGGATATCTATGACACATGTCACACTCCAATTCCCATATCGCCTCCTCAACAGATCTGTGTCTCCACTACACCTTCACTGAGTCAATATGCTTGGATCTAAATTGTCTAGTCTGTCTATCCAAGATAGCAATCGGCTTCTCCTCAAAGGAAAAAGTTTGATCCAAAGCAACTGAGTCCCACTGAATCTTATGAGAATCATCATGATGATATCGCTTAAGCATCAAGACACAAAACATGGGGTTAACCGTTGAAAGGCTTTGAGGTAAGGCCAACTTATAGGCTACCTCTCCCCATTTTCCCAAAATATCAAAAGGTCAAATGAACTGCGGACTGAGCTTTTCTTTCTTTCTAAATTTCATCACACCCTTGGTGGGTGACACCTTAAGCTCCCGCTCACCAATAGCAAAGAACACATCCCGGACACGCCTATCTGCATAGCTCTTCTGCCTACTCTATGCGATCACAAGGCGCTACTGAATCAACTTCACTCTATTCATGGAGTCTCTCATCAAATCAGTGCCCCAAGATCGGACTCCAAAAGAATCAAAACAACCAACGGGAGATCTACACCTCTTCCCATACAAAGCCTCAAACAGTGCCATCTGAATGCTGGAATGGTAACTGTTGTTATAAGAAAACTCTGCAAGAGGTAGGGATTGGTCCCAATGACAACCAAAGTCCATGATGTAAGACCGAAGCATATCCTCAAGCACCTAAATAGTCCTCTCAGACTGAACATTGGTCAGTGGATTGAAAGAAGTACTCAATTCAAGCTTAGTACCCATCTGCTCCTGCATAGAACTCTAGAAATGAGAGGTGAACTGCGCACCCCTATCAGACACAATAGAAATGGGCACCTCATGCAACCAAATAATCTCGCGAATGTAGGTCCTAGCCAACTACTCCGCATTATAGTTAGTTTTCACCAGAATAAAATGAGCTGACTTGGTCAACCGATCCACAATAACCCAAACAGAATAAAATTTATCCAAAGTCAAGGGCAATCCAGTCACAAAGTCCATAGTAATGTGCTCCCACTTACACTCAGGGATGGGCATCCTTTGCATTGTACCACCCGGTCTTTGATGCTCATACTTCTCTAGCTGACAATTCAAATACTTGGCCATAAAGTCCACAATGTCTCTATTCATACCACACCACCAATAGTGTTGCTTCAAATCATGATGCATCTTGGCCACTCCCGAGTGAATAGAGTATTTAGAAAACTGAGCCTCCTCCAATATCATGTGTACCCAATCACCAACTCTAGGAACACAAATACGGCCACAAATCCTCAAAACTCTCTCGGGAACAAGACACAGTGATACAGCTTCACCTCTCAACACCTTGTCCTGAATCACTCTCAACCTGTCATCCTCAAACTAGTGAGCACGAATCTAATCCAACAAAGTAGACCTAGCCTCAACAAAGGCTAAAACACGGTGAGGTGCAGAAATATCAAGTCGAACAAACTTTCCAGCCAATGACTGAACCTCTAAGGCCAACATCCTCTCCTCTGCCTTAAGAAATGCTACGCTACCCAAACTAGGTGTCTTCTGACTCAAAGCATCCGCTACCACATCTGCTTTGCCCGGATCATGAAGAATGGTGATGTCATAGCCTTTCAACAATTCAAACCACCTACGCTGCCTAATGTTCAGATTCGGCTAAGAAAAGAGATACTTAAGGCTACGATGATCGGTAAAGATCTCACAATGCACACCATAGAGATAATGCCTCCATACTTTAAGACGAAGACTATTGCCGCTAACTACAAGTCATGAGTGGGGTAGTTCTTCTCATGAACCTTTAGTTGTCGAGAAACATAGGCTATGACTCTCCCTTTTTTGCATAAATCCTCAATTTAGCCCAACACCCGAAGCATCACAGAATACCACAAATGCCACAGCCTTCTCGAGTAGTGCTAAGATAGGTGCTAAGGTCAATTTCTCCTTGAGCTTTTGAAAGCTCGCCTCACATTCATCAGTCCACAAAAATACCACAGTCTTCTGACTCAGCTTAGTCAACGAAGCTATATTAGAAGAGAAACTCTGAACAAACCGATGATAATAACTTGCTAACCAGTGAAACTCCGAATCTTGGTAGGGGAAGTAGGTCTTAATAAATCACGAACTACCTTCCTTGGTCACCACATGACCCAAGAAAGCCATAGACTCAAGCCAAATCTCGCACTTAGAGAATTTTGCATACAACTTCTCTTCTCTCAATCCTTGAAGTACGGTCCTCAAGTGACGAATATGATTTCCCTCATTCTTGGAATAAACCAAGATATCATCAATAAACACAATCACAAAGGAATCCAAATAAGGCCAAACTACTCAGTTCATCAATTCCATAAAACAAACCGGGGCATTAGTCAGCCCAAAGGACATGACTACAAACTCATAATGCCCATAGCGAGTCTTGAAGGCAGTCTTCAAAATATCAGAATCCTGAACTCTCAACTGATGGTAGCCCAACCTCAAGTCAATCTTAGAGAACACTGATGCACCCTGTAGTTGATCGAACAATTCATCGATGCAAGGAAGAGGATACTTATTCTTGAATGTAGCCTTGTTCAACTCACGATAATCAATACACATCCTCATACTACCATCCTTCGTTCTTTACAAATAAGACTGGTGCTCCCCAAGGTGATACACTAGGCCGAATAAACCCTTTCAGCAACATGTCCTTCAATTGAGCCTTCAATTCCTTCAACTCCGTCGGAGCCATCCAGTAAGGAGAGATAGAAATGAGCTTAGTCCCAGCTCCAAGTCAATCACAAAAGCAATATCATAGTTAGGAGGAACACCTGGTAAGTTTGTAGGAAACACATCCATAAACTCTCTCACCACCCTCGTGGTCTCTAAAGGAGATGGATCCTTGGTAAGATCATGAACATGGGCCAAATAGGATAAGAATCCCTTCTCCATCATACAACGGGCAAAAAAGAAAGGATATCACTCCCTTAAGATATGAACTCGGAGAACCCTTCCACACCAATTGAGGTAAAATAGGATAAGCTAAGGTTATAGTCTTAGCATAATAATCAAGGATCGGATGATAAGGAGATAATCAATCCATGCACAATATCACATCAAAATTAAGCATATCAAGAAAAATCAGGTCTACACGAGTCTTAGTATCAGCAAATGTCACTACACACCTCGGTACACTCGATCCACCACTAAAGAATTACCTACCGGGGTAAAGACACTAATAGGCACAACAAGGGACTCACACATATGATCAATACCCATAGTAAAATATGTAGACACATAAGAATAGGTCAACCCAAGATCAAATAATACTGTAGAAGAACGATGACAAACTGGAAAGGTACCTGTGATCACTGCATATGAAGCCTCTGCCTCGGATCTACCCGGTATAGCACAAAACTACTTGCAGTCACCACTAGTCTAAGAGCCAGTATGAGAACCACCTCGAAATCCCTAAGCTCCACCCTTGGTTCCCTCGGCACAACCTATAGCACTCTAAGAAGTACCTCGTGCCACTGTAGTTGTTGTAAAATGAGAAGCATGTGATCCAGACTGGATAGTAGAAGAAGCATGTCAGGGGCAATCCTTTGCCTTGTGCCCAAACTTCTCATAAACAAAATAACCACGGGGACCAGAACCCCACTGAGAGTAACTAGAAGAGTCGACACACCTTCCCTGACCTGAGGATCCACTATGCGTACCCTGACTGGTCTGACTAGGCCTGGATCCACTAACACCATCTAAATTCTGAATGGCAGCCTACATTGGTTTACCCTGATAACCCTGTGAGCCCTGGCATGAATAATCTTTGCCTTTGGATGAATGACCATTGAACTGACCCAGACGATGAAACCTTTTGGTACCGCTACCCTATCTAGCATGTTGAATACTCTCAATCATTCTGGCATGATCAATAATACTCTAGAATGTACCACCTGATAAAACAAAAGAAGATGTGGCCTCCTGAAGATAACTACCGAACCCCTTTACCAACTTACAGATCCACTCAAAGTCTATGGGAATACTCAACATGGCAGAGCGGAACAACTCAAGGAAATGAGCCTCATACTCAGAAACTGATAAGGAGCCCTGCTTCAATTTGTCAAACTCATCCCTGTGTTGATCTCAAAGGTTGTAGGGCACAAACCTCTCAAAGAACACCTCATTAAACTGCTCCTAACCCATAGAAGGAGAACCAACGAGCCTACAAGAAAGAACTAATGTCCACCACTCCTTCGCCACTCCTAAAATTTGATAAGAAGTGTAAGACACCCCATGAGCCTCTAAAGTACCCAGGTTGAACAACCTATCTTGGCACTCAGTCAAGAAATCATAAGCCTTCTCTCCAGCTATACCATCAAACCTTGGAGGTGCCGATCTAACAAATCATCAAAACTCTGCTGCTCAGCAACAGACATAGCCACACTAGAAGAAATAGGTGGAGCTGCGAATCTTGGAGGTGCAATAGAAGGCACTGAAGAAGAATCAAGAGTCTAAAATCTCACACTAGGCCCCAAAACTAGAGATGTAGCACCAATTGCAATAGGAGAACCTGAAGTACCCGGAAGAACACAAGAAGGAGGGACACTATCCAATCTACCAATAATGAGACGATCAACTTATAAAGCACCAGAGTGTTGTCTGGACTCGAAAGAGGCTGGGTTGATCCGTCTCTTCAGTCTGCTGCTTAATAAAATCATCAAGCTCAACTATGGGCTCAGGCAATGCCTCTCTAGCTCGTTCTCGATCAAGTGATGCCCCTCTCGCTCGGCTAGACCCCTAACTTTACTACGTCTCCTACCTCACCCATGCACTGGGGCTCTGGTAACAGGTACAACTTTGCTCTATGAAGTACTAGCTCTAGTCCTCGGCATCTGCAAAAAGAGAATAGATTAGAGGTATCTAACACTTGATATGAACCATTCGCATGAAAGGGATAAAAGGAAAGTTATTTATCCTACTAGGTATCTTGTAGCCTCTCAAAGATAAGTACAAACATCTATGTACCAATCCACAAGAATATACTAGATACCCTACTCTTTAACTTATAGAACCGATGAGACTGGCTCTGATACCAATTTATCACGATTCAAAAGCTGATATCACGATGGCACACACCCCGAGAACCCTAAAATGGTGTGTAAGCCAAAAGTAATACACATACGAGACTCCTGAAGGGAAATCAGGCCACAAACAATAGAAAAGATCAACAAGGAATATCCCAAAACATGGTAGCATAACTATAAAGAGCATCTAATACATTTCTAGAATCGAAAATACTTCTCAAGTCTTTGAAAGGAAAGTTAAAGACTTTAAATGAAAGATGGAGACTAATGGCGACCCGAAAAGTAGGATCTCACCAAAACTCTGAAATACAAAACTCCGCTGGATCCAATCAACCGCTATGAGGATCACCCTGACTAGGATCTACATAGAAGGAATAACAGAAGTAGGAGGTGAATACAATCCACATGTACTCAGTAGATTTGACCAATTGAGTATAAGTAACTAAACAGACTTAAGAAATAAACTATGAAATGCTTCCACCGACACGTTAAAAAGTCCCATTTTGGAATCGGTAGAACGACGTGAATAAAGTAAACACATAGGAAGGTAGATAATAGCTAAATTAGCACATAAACAAGTTATACAACAAAACAAAGCTGGCAAATGCGATGCAATGAAATGATGGAATAATGTGGTGGTACCAAGGTCATCGCACAACCTGTCGTATACACCTTGCCAAGCATCTAGCTTCCAAACAAAGACCCATGGGGGACTCCCAGTCCATATACCAATCTCATAATCTCAATATTTCATCAACTTGTCACCTAGCTCGTGGTCAATGATATAAGTAAGGTGTCACATTTTTTTTCTTAAAAAGATAGTATTTCTACATTTTCTCATATTTTCATGAACAATGATATGCTACATGAGGATGAATGCATCATAAAACGTACAACACAAGGCATAATCAATTCATGAAGAATTTTCGATTAGTATCAAGTTTCCAAAATCAACAAGTCATGAAACATATTCTCAAATGATAGGAATAGTGGAGGAATCCATTTGAAACCAATCTTTGCCACTTAGAAAACATTTATTTCATTTTAAGATGTTCAAAAATCAATTCAAGCCCCTAACTCCGGCATCTCAATGTCAAAATCAAGATAAGTCACACAACTCCTCTCTTGGGTAATTACACAAGTATCACAAATTCCAGCAACAATTGCAGATATCACATAAGCCTCCACACAGGCTAAGCATCACAATTAGGCATCATACGAACTACACAAGGAGGTCAACATTTATCAACTTGTCAAATTCATGATACTACTCATTTAAAGTTGACTCCCTAAGAAAGGCTAATTACTCATTTCATTCTAAAAGAGGGATAGCCAAACCTACCTCAATGCCGAAACTTCACTCGAACAACCCTATCGGAGCAATTCCTCAACCACACAATCGTCGGAATGATACTCAATTATCAAAAATGGAAAGAGTTCATCAAAAGGAGTTCATTCATACACATTGATATGATTTGAAACCAGTGGTAAAATAGTCTAAAAATCACTTTAGAAATCAAAAGGGTAAATTAGATTTTTAGTTAAAAATCAAGTTCTACAAGCCAAGAGGTGTTTGTGGTTGAAAACCCATTAAAAATAAGCAAAAATCGAGCTCCAAATCAAGAAATTACTCATTTTTCAATTTGAGAAAAAAAAAACCCCAAAACCCACATTTGAAATCTTGATTTTTAAGTGTTTTGGAAGATGAAATTCGAAGTAAATGATAAAAAATCGATAAAGGGACTTACCCGCACAAGCTTTTCTCAAGAAAATGCTTCCAATGTCTCCCTCCCAAGCTCCCAATATGAAAATAATGGTGAAAGAAAGTGAAAAGGCAAGAAAGGGGATTGTTTTAGCCAAAGAAAAGGACTATTGACATTTTGTTGACCACCTTTGACTCTTGACCGCACATTGACCGAGTGTTGACCGTGGTCAACAACACCATTTTTTTATCTTATTAAAGTCTCCGAACGGACACTCGAGATTCATTCGGGACCCGATAAAAATAAACCAAGTATGTTATCCCACTAAATTTAATATTATGGAATCCTCGCATTTCTGAAAAAACATCGTTATGAGAGAAATCCCTTCTCAGACCTCTCTTAAGGCTTAAAACTCAACTTCTCACCCAAACGTCCAAAACTCAACCTAAGGCCTCAAAAACCTTACCAACCCCCTTTCTAGCTCAAACTCAACATTCCGGATATGATGGAACTGACAGAATTCCCATTCAATGCTCATAACTCAAAAAGTTGACCGAAGTCCATCCTAACAAGAATTCGCAACTCAAGAAGGGTCAAAGTCACCAAAAACTCACCCGATCACATCGGAGACCACACTAACTATTCCCAAAACACAAACTAAGAATGAAGACGCTAAAGAAAAGGGAAAAATGGTCATTCCACAATTAGAAGTAAATTCAGAAGAAATGAGATACTATAGAGGATAAGCATGCAGACTATTTGGGGATTGTCTTGTAGGTACTTAAGGACCGTCAGTTGTTTGCTAAATTCAATATGTGTAAATTTTGGTTGAGGTCAGTAGAACTCCTTAGCCATATTTTTTATGGAGAGGGCATTCAAGTTGATCCTAAAAAGACCGAGACAGTTGAGAACTAGCCTATAACTCTTTCTCCCTCAGATATTAGGAGTTTCTTGGGTTGAGTCGGTTAATACAAACGGATTGTTAAGGGATTTTCTTATATTGCTTCTCCCTGTTCTAGGTTGACTCAGAAAAAGGTAAAGTTTTAGTGGTCTAAATCCTTTGAGAAGAGTTTTCAAGAGTTGAAGGCTCGACTTACTTCAGCCCCAGTTTTGACTCTACCAGAAGATTAAGATGGTTTTTTGGTGTATTTTAATGCCTCCAAAATTTACCTAGGCTGTGTATTGATGCAACATGGTAGGGTCATAGATTATGCTTCTAGGACACTCAAGGTTCATGGGAAGAATTACCTGACTCACGATCTAAAGTTGGCAGCGGTGGTGTTTGCCTTGAAGATTTAGGGGCACTATATTTATGGTGTTCATGTGGATGTGTTCACAGACCATAAGAGTCTTCAATACGTGTTCAAACAGAATGACTTAAATATTCGCCAGAGGAGATGACTCGAGTTGTTGAAGGATTATGACATGAATGTCCTTTACCATCTGGGTAAAGGAAATATAGTGGCAGATGCTCTTAGTAGGTTGTCCATGAACCACTTTTCTCACATTGAGGATGAAAAAAGGAGTTGGTTTGTGATGTTCACAGACTCTCTCCCTTCAGAGTTCATCTGGTTGATTCAGAAGATGGTGGAGTTATTGTTCAAAATGGGTCAAAATCATCTCTTGTGACGAATGTTAAGGCAAAGCCAAATGATGATCCAACTTTGGTTGAATTAAAGAAAGCAGTTCTCAAAAAATCTATTGAGGCTTTCTCCTAAGGGGAGATAGTGTGCTTTATTATTAGGGTCGGTTATGTGTTCCAGATGTTGATGGGTTGAGGCAACAAATACTATCAGAAGCTCACAATTCTCAGTATTCTATTTACTCGAAAGCCATTAGGATGTACCATGATCTATGGAAAGTCTATTGGTGGAATGTGATGAAGAAGGATATTACAGAATTTGTGGCTAAGTATCCAAATTACCAACAAGTTAAGGTTGAACATCAGAAACCAGGTGGTATGACTCAAGCTATCAGTATTCCTACTTGGAAGTGGCAAGATTTGAATATGGACTTCATCATAGGTTTTCCTTGCACACGTTGTTAGCACGACTCCATTTGGGTGGTTATAGACTGAATGACTAAGTCAGCACATTTCCTTCCAGTTAAGACTTCCTATTCAGCTGAGGATTATGCTAGACTTTACATTCGAGAGTTGATGAAATTTCATGGAGTTCCACTATCCATTATCTCAGTCAGTTCACCTCCTAGTTTTGGAGATCATTTCATAAAGGTCTTGCCACTAGGGTTAAGCTTAGCACAAATTTTCATCCATAGACAGATGGTCAGGCTAAATGGACTATTCAGACCTTAGAGGATATGTTGAGAGCTTGTGTAATTGACTTTAAAGGTAATTGGGATGATCATTTTCCTTTGATTGAGTTTGCCTATAATAATAGTTAACACTAAAGTATTCAGATGTTTCCTGTAATACCCCGGATTCAAAGGGTGGAAATTTTTTATTTTTCTGGGTTCTGGTGCCAGTGACGGAGGCCACCTACGAACCGTAGATAGACTGACGGATCGTAGGTGGGAACCGTAGTTGGCCCACTGAAAGTCTATAAGATTTCAAGTTTCAGAACCTTAATGATGGTCTGCCAGGACGGCCCGTCGCTCTTTCAACGAGTCGTAAATGGGTATCGTAGGACTCCTCCAGACTTAGTCAAATTCTTAAGCCATAAGTTCAGACCTACGGTTGCTGTGTACGGTCCATCGATTGACCCACGAGCCGTACATTGGATCCGTCATTGTAGGGTCCAAAATAACAGTCTCTGAACCTACCTACGGAAGGACGGGACGGGTCGTAGGTCTAACCTACGGACCGTAGGTCCCGCCGTTGGTAGGGGCCCGACAGTTATTTTAAAGGGGTCTTTTGGTCTTTTCACCCAATGACACATTTACTAACTTAAGTCGGTTCCCCTCTTTCCCTAACACTATATAAGTCTATTCAATCCTAAAATATACCCTTTTCAACCACTTTACAAAATTCCCCAAACCCCCCTCTCTCAAATATTTCTCTCTCTAGAATTTGAAGAAGAAGAAGAGGGCAAGCTAGGGTTCAAGAAATTAAGCTTTCTTCACCAAATTGCTTAAGGAATTGAGACCCTAAGGCATGATAGTCTTCCTACATGGAGACCTTTCCTCCATGGAGTCCTTCAAATTTCCAATTTTCAAGTTAGAAATTCCCAATTGAATTTAGGGTTTTCTTCCATGTCATGGGTTCTTTTCAATGTTGATTTAATTGATTGTTTTAGGAACTATGAAGCTTGAATTGAGATGAATTGAGATGAATTGAGATGAATTGAGATGAATTTTATGAAATCCCTATGAATCCATGTATAAATTATGAATTCTAAGTTAAGGTCTTCATGATGCGATTATGAATGAACTAAGGATGGTTTTTTGGAAGTAAGCATGTTCAATCAAAAACTATGATTTTCCTCTATTATGTGGGTTACTTCAATTATGATCAAATTTCCTTGTTTATGGTTTTCTAAGCATGAGGTTGAATTGTATTGCATGACATAAGAGAAATTCTCATGAATCTATGTGAACTGTATGAGTTGTAAGTTATGAGCATGATGAACTATGTAAAGATGAAGTTTATGAATATATGCATGTCTCATATAAAGTTAATGATGAATTAAGTGTGCTTTGAGATTGAAGCATCAAAGTTTATGAGATGTTGATGTTATTGTTGAGTTTTGAAAGGAAATTCTCATATATTACTCAACCCATGAATGTAAAAGGTTTTCTCACATGTAATAGTTCATAACTTGTTGAAAGGCTTGCTCAACTAACCTTAAATTGATGATTAAGAAGCTATTCTAATGAAGGGACAAGAGGCGATCACCCATGTTCCCTATTGTAGACAAGAGGTGACTACCCATGTCTACTTATGATAATTGAACTATGACTAATCCGTGGGAATTATGCTTAGCACCGAGTGGGCAAGTGACGATCACCCATGCCCCATAAACTATGTGTCACCATAGGATGATGGTCTATGATAGACACTAGCTAGTGGATCCACGTAAGCTATATGTTAAGTAAAGGGTCCTACCTTGGCTAGTAGGATGGCCCTATCTGTGTGGGGTTATACATCGAATTCCATGTTGATAGCTCACATGGTCTTGTATGTCGGTTAATGCTACTTCCCACAAACAATGAACTAAAGTGTTTCTATGATGTTTCTCAAGTAAAGTAAAGATATTTAGCTTGCTTTGACCATGGTTTATGTTCATGTTTTCTAACCTTTATCATGTTTAGCTTGGTCATTGCATGTCATGAAATGTCTCGTTTTAGCATGTTTTAAATGATTTCTTGCATTGCTATCATACTTGGTACATGATTGTACTAAAGCATACTCTTGCCTACATTCACTTGTTCATGTAGGGCTTGGCGATTCACCATCCACTTGTGGCTAGAGCTTAGTAGAAGAATTGTGAAGACTTGGTGAGTCCTCATCCATTCGAGGACATAGTCTAGTTGTTTCTTACTTTCATGTTCTTTCATTTTGGCATTGTATTGGGTTACGTCCCAAACCTTCTTTTTTTCATTCTTATGTTAGATTGTCTTTGAGACATAAGTTGTAGACTTCCGCTACTTCCTTAAAAGTTTTGATAAGACATTGTCTTTTGAACTCTTAATCTCTTTGATCTTGTATGTATGTATGCTAAGTGGCTTGTATGAGGCCCTTTCGGGGTCTTGTACGCCATGTCACGTCTAGGGGGTACCTTGGGTCGTGACATTTCCATTCAAGGTGCTCTATGGTTAGAGGTGTAGGTATCCTCTAGGTTAACTTGGAGTTGGTGAAGTGGCTTTTATAGGGCCCAAGTCACTTCTTGAGGCCATAAAGAAAGTTTGACTTATTAAAGATAGGTTGAGTACAACCCAGAGTAGGCAGAAATTTTATCTAGATATGAGGATAAGAGAGCTTGAATTTTCTATAGAAATTGGGTGTATATGAAGATTTTTCCCATGAAAGGGATGATGAGGTTTGGTAAGAAAGGAAAGCTCAGTCCCCATTATGTAGGTCCTTACTAGACTATGAGGCATTTTGGTAATGTAGCTTACGAGTTAGATTTTCCGTCAGAATTAGTATCAGTGCATCTAATTTTTCATGTGTCTCAGTTGAAGAAATGCATAGGTTATCCGACTTCAATGTGCCTTTAGAGAGTGTCGGTGTGATGGAAAGTCTCTCTTACAAAGAATTCCCAGTTGAGATTCTTGAGCGTTAGGTTCGTAAGTTGAAGATAAAGAAGGCACTTCAATGAAAGTCCTTTAGAGGAATCAGTTAGTTGAGGGAGGTACTTGGGAAGTAGAAACATATTGACGTTCAAGTACCCCAATCTCTTTCCTTCTAGTTTAGCTTCAGCATGAGGTAATAGTTCCTTCATAGTACTCTTTCAGATTTATGTCTTTCAGTATTTCCAAGTCTCAATATGCATGCATGTTCATGAAATTAGATCATTTTTTATGTTTTAGTTCGGAGTCAATCACTCCTTCAGTTTTAAGTGTTTAGCTTTCAGTATTGGGTTGCAAATCCTTCCCTACTCTTTTAAATTTAATTAGACTCCATTCGAGGAAGAATGTTTCCAAGGAGGAGATATTGTAACACCCCAAAAGTTCCTAAGCCAAAATCAAATCTTGGAAAGTCAGAAGAACTGAAATCAACAAAGTTAGGATTGAAATCAGCAAAGTTAGGTTTTTATAGACCTTTTCACGTACGTGAAAAGAACCACGGACCGTGATGGGATTCATAGACCAGAGTTCAAAATAAGGGAAACTAATCTAAAATATCATGGACCTTTCTACAGATCGTGGAGGCTTTCACAGGCTGTAGATTGATCCATAGAGCAAAAACTTTAGAACCCAGAACTTCCCATCTTTTACGGGCACTTGTAAGGGCCATGTAAAGTTCTACAGAACGTAAAAAGATCTATAGAGTTGACCCTCAGAACTAAAAATTTACTGTCCATTTATGAGCACTTCCACAGATCGTGGAGTGATCTACGAACCATTAAAGGCATCCATAGATGACCTATGACTGTCTTTAAGTCACGATTATTTTGGTCTTTTCCCACTCTATACTACGTCGTTTTGGACTATTTTAAGTGAGATTAAGTGATTCCTAGTGACCCTAATCTCTCATTCTCTCCAAACTCTCCCAAGATTAATTTCTTCTCTCTCAAGTCTTCTCTCAGAAGAAGAACTAGGGTTCCAAGCTTCAAGTCTCCATTGAAAAAATCCCACCAAGGTTTCTACTCCAGGTATGTGGGATTTCATGAATGGGTATCCCTTCACCTATTGAGTCCCAAGAAAACCCCAATTCCTAAGTTTATGATTCCTACAAGTTAGAACTTCGTATGATCTTCATGGATTTTCATTGTAAATTAGTATTTCTTCATGATCAGTCCCTAATTGCATGATTTAACTTATAATTCCATGTTTTCAATGATATTTGCATAACTCATAATTATGTTACTTCAAATGCATGTTTCAGATTATCATATTTTCATGATTTAGATGCTTTCAGATAAAATATCTTCCAGATTATTTCCAGTTATCATGATATATAATGCTTTTGGATAAAGTATCTCGTAGTATATTTCAACTAATCATGGTTTATGAACTACTTAATATGTATCAGCTATCAACATAGTTTAATATTATCAGATTATTACTATTTCTAGATTATATACGTTTCTGTCGGGAGTATACTTAGTATCGAGTGACTTTAGGGATGAAGATTTCTGGTCAGAGTCTGTAGACCTTTAGTAGCAATCTCTAAGTTTCAAAACTACGTGCCATGATGTACCATGAATTTACGATACTTTTGATGCATTAAACTTAGAGTTTTGTATACTTCTTAGGTATTTTGGTAGTAGATGTGATGGTATTGATGTTTAATTTTACAGGAAATAGGTTTTTGGAGCAGTTGATGATTAAAGTGTTGCAGCAGCAGAATTTGGGTGATGTACGAGTTGACTTACTAGCCGTCATTCCCTTGACGAGCCGTAGGTTGAAGTCGTAGGTTCAGGCGCTTTAAATTTGAGCTAAGTATGGAACGACGGTTCAGCATGATGAGCCGTAGTTCCTGCTACGAACCGTAGATGAAGAACTGTAGAAAGCTTTAGAGGAGATCAACTTTAGTACTTGATTGACGAAAGAATAGGACGGGCCATACTGAGGTCTACGAACCGTAGATCATGCCCATAGAAAGTGGCCTCCAGATTATTGACTAACTGCTGAATAACAGAAGGTACCGACGAGCCGTAGGTCTGACTACGTGCCGTAGGTCACCAACCGTAGATGACACTGCCCAAGCCGAATTTCCTGAGCCTCCCTTTTCCTACTTAGTTTAGGTTTTGTTTTCTATAAATATAAGTTGTAATTTTCATTTTTTATAAGTTTTTGGAGAGAGACGTTTTGTGATTTATTATTTTGACTTTGGGAATTATCTATTTAAAAACTTTTGGTATTTAATTCTTGAAGTTCGGTTTATGCAATTGACTTTTGTTCTTCAATTAGAGATTTTGGATTCCATCTATTCTAAATTGTGAGTTCATGATTTACTATTCAAACCCTAATATGAATTGTGAGTCCTCAAGCATGAGTAGCTAAATCCACAACTAGGGTTGTGGGAACCATGAGTAATTAGCAACATAAGACTAATAATTAAGTAATTCTTGATAAGTGTTTATGCATGTATTTGTTAATCTCTTCGTTTTGAATGCTTTTTAACGGTGTACAACGTTAGAACATGCCTCATTCCTACTTGTCAGACCAAGGAAGTAATCAATGAGAAAGAGATTAAACAACAGAGATTTAGCCTGATAATCCACTATCTAATATTCTGAACCACATACGCTGAGGGCTAATCTGGGTCAAAGGTAAGGGTTAGTAAAGCATACACCCGTAGACAGACCAAGTTGCGTGGTGAAATTCTCTGTTTGGAGGACCAATCACTAGGGCATACCTAACTTACCCACTATGCATGTTTGACACTAGAAAAGAGTTGCTATTATTAGGATTACTGAGTTAAGGACTTGTGGGGAACACATGTGCCCTAGTTTCATTCTCATATTGATATTACAAACTGCGAATCCTGTTACTTGTTTACTTGTTACTACACATCAATCAATTATAATTTTAGTTTTCAAAACCCCCATTTTACAGAGATAACTTGGCTAAATGTACAATCAACAATAAATTAGACTAAGTCTTAACCATATTCCTCGTGGGATTGAGCCTAACCTTTGTTAGGTTCTTTATTTGATAATGACCGCTTATACTTCTTAAGGAAGGTCTAATTTAGGCGTTTCAAATTTTGGCGACGCTACCGGGGAATAAGGCTTTTAGATTAGACTAATTTCATTACTGCACTTTAGTCAATTATTTCTCGATCTACGTTTTATTTTGTTTTTGTTTTCTATAGATCATAGTTCTAGTGTATTCCAAACACGTGAAGTCAAGGCATTCTTCTGACTCCCTACGATCCACAATTAAGAAGAACTTTATGAAGAATGGCCAGAAGAGGTCAACAAGTGGGACATGAAGATGATCCAAATGAAGAGGGTCATTAAGAGGCACCTGGAGTCCAACCTCCAAAAGTGGTGGACATGCCAGGAAACCTTCAGGAAAATCCACGTTTTGAGAATGCGGTTAGAGTGCAGAACCAACCAGCACCTAATGTTCGCCTCAACTATGAGGTTGACCATAATGTTGTAGGATCGACTGGTGCATTAGTCGTTCCTCCACTACCAGCCGGACACACGTTTGTGGTTACTAGCAGTCTTATGCAAATGCTGACATCTCGAGGACTGTTTATTGGGTTACCATCGGATGACCCGTATGCTCATCTGAGTAAGGTTATCAGCGTGTGTAAAAGCAGTGTAGAGAGGCCGAACTTAGTTATGGATGCGATCGGTTTGCGTGTATTCCCATTATCTTTGATAGGTGATGCTATCCTATGGTTGTCTGAGCTCCCATACAACTCTATTTCCATCTGGAATGAGTTGCATTGAGTGTTCCTTGAAAAATACTTTCCATTATCAAAGAAGTTAAAACTTAAAGATAAACTTAATAATTTTGTGGCTTTACATGGAGAGTCAGTCAGTGATTCTTGGGATAGATTTACAGGTTTTATGAGAAGTGTGCTGAACCACCGCATTGATGATGAATCACTCAAGGAGTATTTCTATAGAGGACTAGATGACAATGGCAAAGCTTTGCTTGATACTATTGCGGGAGGATCCTATGGAGCAAACATATTTGAGGAGATCGCTGAGAAACTTGAAAAGATCTCAAAGAATAATAAAGCATGGAACACTAGTACATCGGCTACTACAAAAAGCACTTTCTCAATACAAGCTACACCAAATCAGTCCAATGATGATATTTGTGAAGAAATGTCGCAGTTGAGGACAGAGGTAGGCTTGGTGCTCAAACATGTGAGCGGTAATGCAGAAAAATTTAATGTGGTCCAGTATCAGTAAAATGCTCCACCAACTAACTGGTATACATATGAGGAGGATGCGAATCTTGTGAATGAGCAATGGGGGGTTTTCAGACTAATGCCCAAGGATACAATCAGGATGATTGGTTCCATGGTCAAGGGAATCAAGGTCAGAACTATAGAACCTACAATCGAGAAGGACATCATAATCGTGAAGGAAACTACAATCGAGATAATAACTATAATAGAAATGGGTATAATAATAGGAATGATAGAAGTGGCTCGTATATCCCACCAGGAAATTGAGATAGAGGATCGAGTCTGAATCGCATTGAAGATATGATGAGCAAGATGATGAAACGATTTGACTCTACGGATGAAAATGTGAAGGAGATGCGTAATGACTTATCAGGCATTGGGCAAAAAGTAGAATCATATGCATTATCAATCAGACAGATTGAGCAGCAGTTGAGCCAACTATCTTCGAATGCAAATCCGCACCAACAAGGAACACTTCCTAGTAATATTGTTCAAAAATCTGAAGAATGATGGGCATTGCATGGCAGTTACTACTAGAGCTGGAAAGCAGACTGTTGACCCATACCAACTGGAGTGGAAAGTGCAAAAAAATGGATGAAGATGATGTTGAGATAGCAGAAATGCCTAAAGATCAAAACGAGAAAGAGGTTGAAGTCACGCAAAAGGTCATCCCTATTGCAAGACCTCCACCTCCATTTCCACAAAGGTTGGTTAAGAAGATGGAAAAAGGGAAGTATAGGAAGTTTATCTCTATGTTAAAGGAGTTGACTATAAATGTTCCTTTGATTGAAGCATTAGAACAGATGCTCAGTTAAGCTAAGTTTATGAAGGATCTTGCGACCAAGAAGAGAGCTATCAGTTTTGAAGATGATGATAAGTTGTAACATTGTAGCGCTATTGCTACTCAGTCATTAGTGCAAAAGAAGGAAGATCCCGGAGCATTTACTATTCCATGCACGATTGGCATGATGCACTTTGCAAAGACATTATGTGACTTGGGTGCTAGTATTAATTTGATGCCGCTATTTGTGTTCAAGAAATTGCGCTTGGGAGCCCCCAAACCGACTACAATGCGGCTACTTATGGCTGACTGTATTGTGAAGAAACCAATAGGGGTGCTTCAAGATGTTTTGTTGAAAGTCAAGGCATTCATATTTCAGGTGAATTTTGTGATACTAGACTGCGAGGTTGATTTTAAAGTGCCTATAATACTAGGGAGACCATGCCTTGCCACGGGGCGCGCACTCATAGATATGGAAAAAGGGCAGATGAAGTTTTGTTTGAACAATGAAGAGGTGACATTTAACATCTGCATATCAATGAAGCATCAAAGTAATATCAAAGCAATAACGGTGGTGAACCATGCTAATGGGAAGCAACCAGAGGTGTCCATTGAGAAGAGACTAGGTGTGGAAGCTCTAGCTATTGTGATCATGAACTTTGATAGTTATGGAATTGCTGAATATGATGATCTATTTGTTGCACTTGATAAGGGTGGTTTTCCTTGTCGTCAACAAAAGAAACTGGACTTGGATTTGAAAAATCGAGACACTCCACCTGCAAAACCATCTATTGATGAGCCTCCGATGTTGGAGCTGAAAGATCTTCCATCTCACTTGCGATATGTGTTCTTAGGCCAAAACAATACTTTGTCTGTCATTATAGCTGCTGATTTGAATTAAGGGCAAGTAGAAGGTTTGATATCGGTGCTGAAGCGATATAAAAGGGCGATTGGATGGATGATTGCTGATATTATTGAGATTTCACCAGGGATATGCTCGCACAAAATTGAACTCATACCGGACACCAAACCAAGAACTGAACACCAGAGAATATTGAATGCACCAATGCAAGAGGTTGTGAAGAAAGAAATCATCAAGTGGTTAGATGCTGGAGTGGTATATCCGATTGTTGATACTAACTGGGTGTGCCCGGTTCAATGTGTGCCAAAGAAGGGTGGAATCATTGTGATTCCCAATGCGAAGAATGAGCTCGTGCAAATGAGGCCTGTCATTGGATGGAGGGTCTGTATGGACTATCACAAGTTGAATGCATGGATCGAGAAGCATCACTTTCCAATGCCGTTCATGGGCAAAATGTTAGATCGTCTTGCTGGAAAAGGTTGGTACTATTTTCTAGACGAGTATTCGGACTACAACTAGATCTCTATAGCCCCAGAAGATCAAGAGAATACCACTTTCACTTGTCCTTATGGGACATTCGCTTTCAAAAGAATATCATTCGGGTTGTGTAATGCACTTGCAACGTTTTAGCATTGCTGTCACGACCCAGGGTAGCCCCTAGATGTAACACGGCATACAAGTCCCCGAGAGGCCTCATACAAGCCCTTAGCATACATAACATACAAGATAATAGAGAAGTAAGAGTTCAAAAGAGCATTTTATATCAAAACTTTACTCAAAACAGCGGAAGTCTACAACTCATGTCTCAAAGCCTTCAAATATCATAGAATACAAATAAAAGTGATAGGGACGCAGCCCAATACAGTATCCAACATAAGGAAAGACATCAAAGTAAAATCCAACAAGGCTATGTCCTCGGATGGATGAGGACTCACCAAGTCTTCTTCGCAACTCTAAGTCAATGCTCTAGCCACGAGTAGGAGAACTGCTACATCCTACACCAAAGAAGTTGATGCAGTCAAGAGTATGCGTTAGCACAATAAAGTACTAAGTATGATAGCAATGCATATAAACTCATAAAACATGCTAGAAACTGAGATATAAACATGACATGCAATTGGACAAGCTAAACATGATAAGGCATATAAGCAAATAGCATAAAGCATAAACCATGGCCAAAGCAAGCAAAATCATCTTTCTTTTACTCTTTTTTTCTTTACTTTACTTTTAGTAACCCCATGCACCATTGTCCAAGCTGAAGTGTGGGAAAAGCCTTAAGCCGATCTGTAGACCATGGAATCCGGTGTCTGCCCTACACCGAAAAAGGGCCATTCTACTTGCCAAGGTAGAATCATTAACCATAGCCTACGTGGATCCACTAGCTAAGCTGATATAATATGGGCCTATTAAAGACCACCTATCGGGGCACATAGGCATAGGACATATGGGGACTTGTCACCCGTCCACTCGGTTCTATGCATAATTCCCACTATACAATCATAAATATTGATATCCATGGAAAGGCACAACTGGGGTTGCCAATCCAAGCTAAACATGACTTCACATACCATGGACTAGTCCAAGGTTACTTCATTGAGTGTTTCTTCTTTCATGGATTTGTCCAAGCTTACACCCCTAGAATAACTTCTTTAAGCTCTTGTTTCAATTTTAGTTAAGCAAACCTTTTAACAAGATATGAATCCTTTACATGTGAGAAAACTTTTCACAAGCTTAGGTTGAGCATTATATGAGAAAACCTTTCAAGACTCAACATCAACATATCATAGATTTCATATAAAACATGCTTCATTCTATAAACCTCTTTCTTCATGATTCTATCATGCTTTTTCTTCATAGCTAATGGATTCATGTTGCCTTTATTTTAAACCATGCAACTCAATGCAAGCTAGCTCTTAAAGTCATAATCATGGCAATTTAGTCATACTTGAAGTAACCCACATAAAAGAGGAAAATCATGCTTTTTACTTGAACATGCTAAATTCATGCAATTAACCCCAATTCATACTCAATTCATGCTCAGTTTCATAGATGATCCATCAATATCATCAATTCATATCTCAACCCAACAATCAAGGCATATATTATCAAATTGGGGAGAATTTACCTGGGATCATAGGGGTTTGTGCAATAATTACAATTAGACATGTAATTCACCCTAGATCATGCACTAAATTACTTTACCCACACTAGATCGTGCACTACAAAGCATTAAATCAGTAAATGAACTCATACTAGAAGAACCCATAACAATTGATCAAACCCTAGCTTACTTGAAGGGAATTGAACCTTGAAATTCATGAAGAAAAGGGAGGGCCCAATGGATGAAGCAACTCCATTGGCCAATACCATCATATCTTAGCAAAGCCTACTAGAAATTGGAGGAAATTAGGTGACCTTCAATGGAGGACTTAGCCTCTTCTTCTTCCTTGAGCTAGAGAGGATTTCTTTTAGAGAGAGAAATATTTGAGAGGTGAATTTAGGGAATGAGTTAGAATGAAGTGATTTAGGTATAGAGAAATATATATAAGGCCTTCATTAAGGGTAAAACCGACTTAGTTCATTAAGGAAAAACCAGGGAAAAGACCAAAAAGCCCTTAATTAAAACTGTCGGGGTCCATCTACGGTCAGGACCTACGGTCCGTACATCCATTGACGGACCGTCCTGTTGAACCATCAAAAGATTCAGAGAGTTGGTATCTGGGAATGATGGTTTCAATCTACGGTTGGTAGGTCCATATACGGACCATACACCTCAACCGTAGATCACAGCCTGAGGTTCAAGAATTTAACCAAGTCTGGGGGACATCTACGGTTACTTTCAACGGACTATCGACTGACTCACGATCTGTCCTTCTACTCCGTAGATCACACTTCAGAGACTGAGAATTACTGAAATTGACAGAGCCATTGACGGCTCCTCACTTGCAGCCCGTCAACCTGACTACGGCTCGTAAGTGGCCTCCGTAGGTCACTGCCTACAGGTAAATTCTGCATTTTCATTCCTTGGAAAGCTGGGGTATTATAGTTGCATGATGTCTATATTTTTTGATATGGTGGAAGATACTATTGAGGTATTTATGGATGATTTTTCGATAGTTGGTGACTCATTTGATAATTGCTTGGTGTATTTAGGTGATGTGCTGAAACGCTATAAAGAGTGCAATCTTGTGCTAAACTCGGAAAAATGTCACTTCTTTGTAAAAGAAGGTATAGTTCTGGGCCATAGAATCTCACAAAAAGGCATTGAGGTCAATAGAGCAAACGTCGAGGTGAATGAAAAGTTACTACCACCTATCTCTGTGAAAGGTGTGAGAAGCTTTCTAGGGCATGCATGTTTCTATAGGAGGTTTATTAAATATTTCTCAAAAATTCCACACCCTTTGTGCAAACTGCTCGAAAAGGAGATGAAGTTTTTATTTGATGATGCTTATCTGAAAGAATTTGAGGAGTTGAAAAAGAAGATAATTTCTGCGCCTATCATTATTTCATCGGATTGGGGACAACCGTTTGAAGTAATGTGCTATGCGAGCAGGGTGGCACTCTGCATAGTATTGGGGCAAAGGCGAGAGAATATTCTTCATCCCATATATATGCGAGCGAAGCTTTAAATGTTGCTCAAAGGAATTACACAGTCACCGAACAAGAATTTCTTGTTGTAGTCTACGCGTTTGAGAAGTTCCAATCCTATTTGATGGGCACTAAAGTAATTGTGCACACTAATCATTCTGCATTGCGATATGTTATGGCAAAGAAGTATGCAAAACCGAGACTGATTCGATGGGTACTACTGCTACAAGAATTCGACATTGAGGTAAGAGATATAAAGGGGACAGAAAATCAAGTGGGTGATCACTTGTCCAGATTAGAGGAAGAAGCGATGTTGAAGCTAGAAGATGGAATAGAGATTGATGATACATTTCCAGACGAACATGGTTTGGATGCTTCTTTTGATCTTATCCCTTGGTTTGCAGATTTCGCCAATTATTTGGCAAGCGATGTGGTGCCTTCAGATGTATCATTCCATCAAAGAAGGAAATTCATGTCTGATGTAAAAAAAAAATTTTGGGAAGAGTCTTACTTGTTTCGCGTCTGTGCTGATGGATTATTCTTCATAGTGTACCTGAGGTAGAGATGATGAGTATATTGGAAGCTTGTCATTCGTCTCGGTTGGTGGTCATCATAGTGTTATCCAGACTGCTCATAAAATCCTGCAATGTGGGTACTATTGGCCCATCATTCACCAAGATGCTCATGATTTCGCCAAGTCTTGTGATCGATGCCAAAGAGAAGGAGGTATTTCAAGAAAATAAGAATTCCCAATGAACCATATCCTGGTGATTAAACTCTTTGATGTGTGGGGCCTTGATTTTATGGGTCCGTTTGTGAGTTCAAATGGGATGAAGTACATACTTGTAGTGGTGGATTATGTGTCCAAATGGGTGGAAGTTGTTGCGCTTTCAAAAAATAAAGGTAAAAGTGTCACCGCGTTCTTGAAAATGAATATCTTCTCCAGGTTTGGTACACCAAGGGTGATTTTTAGCGATGGAGGTTCCCACTTTTGTAACAAACTGTTCAAGGCGTTTCTTGAGAAGTATGGTGTTCGTCACAGTGTAGCAACTCCCTATCATCCGCAGTTTAGTGGGCAAGTTAAAGTGTCTAATAGAGAAATCAAGCAAATCTTTGCAAAGACTGTGAATGCGAATAGAACTGATTGGTTGAGAAAGCTCGATGATGCTCTATGGTCTTATCGCACTGGTTTCAAGACTCCCATAGGTATGTCTCCTCACCAACTTGTTTTTGGGAAGTCCTGTCACTTACCTGTAGAGCTAGAGCACAAAGCGATGTGGGCCCTCAAAAAGTTGAATCTAAATTGGGATGTTGCATCAAGTCAAAGGTTGAATGAATTTGAATGAGCTAGATGAGTTCCGCTTAAAAGCATATGAAAGCTCTGCCTTGTATAAAGAGAAGATGAAGAAGTACCATGATCAAAAGATCGAAAGGCATAATTTTGCTTCCGATGATATTGTACTTTTATTCAACTCAAGACTATGATTGTTTCCTGGCAAGCTCAAGTCCAAGCGGACAGGACCATTTAGAGTTGTTCAAGTATTTTCACATAGAGTTGTCGAACTTGAGAACAAGGAAGGAACAAAATTCAAAGTCTATAGCCAGAGGATCAAACTCTATATGGGCCAAGCAGAAGAGGTCAACGAGTTGATTGAACAATGGAGTCTTGATGAAGAGATCTGCGTCGTGCCGCGAAGTTAAATCAATCACTACTTGGGAGGCAATCCAAGGTGTAAAATTTAGCCAATTTTAAGAATTGTTTAGTGATTTTTATGACTTTTTAGAATTTTTATTGAGTTTTTTGTTTTATTGAGTCGTAGAATTGTCTAGTTTAGGGTAGAATAGGGTCCTTGTCCAAAAAGAGTAAAGAAAAGTAGAGAAATAAGTCCTAATGCTTGCTACATATGCAGGAAAGTGTGAAAAAACTAGAAAATTATAGGTACAAAAGGTTCTTCGGATCCCATCGATGAGTTATCATTCACTCGACAGACCGTCAATGGCATCTGTAAAACTTGATGTCCAAAAGCAGCTGCAGTTTTAAGTCTACAGTTGCACAATACGAGTCGTACATCCTTTGACGGTCCGTAGTCTGTAACCGTAGATCCAAGGTATGTTTTCAAAATTTCACCAAGTGTTGGGAGCAGTTACGGGCCGTACAACTATATATGAACCGTAGACAGAGATTCGTAGAGTCAAACGGGGTAATATTAAATGACCCAGCCCGTGATTTTTCTTAAATAAAAACCTTTCATTTTAAATCCTCCCCCCCCCCCATTTCCCCTCTTCCAATGGTGCATCACCTCACACAAAGTCTATCCACCCTTTCACTTCATATCCATCCCCTCAAAAACTTCACAAGCCACTATATAACCATCTCCCCTCCCATCTTCTTCTTCCTCCTCTTCTAATTCATCCATCACTGTTTTAAATTTTTTTTCCCTTCTTTATTTTATTCTATTTTTGAATTCCTCACAACAAATCGCGGGTTTGGAGTCTAGCAAATTGGGTGCTTAAGTTACAATAACACACTCACACAACTTCAAATTCATACATCCTTACAGGTACTGATTTTGAACTACACTATCAATATGAAGTTGTAATCGAAAGTTGTTACTTGACCTGGGGTAGTACTTGTATGTGAAATTGATGCTAATAAATTGAAAATTACCCTTGGGAAAATGGTATTGTGGGTGTTGTTAAGTTTTTTTTTAGGTGAATCATGTGATTAGTACCCTCCAGTTGTGTTGTTGACTCAGGGTTTACTTTTCATTAGTGTGTATATGAAAAAGTGCATGATTTAAACCCTAGGGATGATAGAATAACATTCAAACATGTTGAAATGCATGTTCTAGAAGTGATTTAAGTGTTATAATGTTGAAATTATGATGTTGAATGCATGTGGGGTCTAACAGTGCTGAAAATTCAAGTTCACGATTTGATCTACGGCCCGTAGGGTTACCTACGAACTGTGAATCAGGCCCCGTTAGTCTGAATTCCTTACCAGTAGCCTAAGTTTGTTTTGATGGTTTAATGTACGGACTGTCCTATCGAATCATCAATTCAACTTCAGAAACTAAAAATTTGACTTCCTTACTTACAGTTATAGACTCTTCTACGGCCCGTAAGTACTAACTGTAGGTACCAAAAATAGTAACAGTCTGCATTTAGTTCTTTTCTTTTCTTTTCTTTCTCTCTTTCTTTTCTTATTTTTCTTCCCATGTTTAGGTGCTAACATGGCTTCACAGGTACCATGCCTCTAAAGGTTATCCAGAAATACGAGCGTAGGGGCAAATCTATCGCACCTTCTGCCCAATGGAGGCTTATTGATGAATCTTCAGAGGATGAGCGCAGTGGGTCTGAGTATGAACCTCCTTCGAGGGATGGTTCACCCAAGTCACCCTGAGCGACTCGTCAACAAGACAAATAGTTGGACATTTTCCCGATGACGGAGAGATCAACCTCCAATAGTGATGCTGCTTCCCAGTCTGAGGAGGAAGTGCAGAGTTTGAGTAAAGGTAGAGGAGATTCTTAGCCCAGAGTTGCCTCCAGCCTGCAGCTCAGTCCGAGTCCGGCTCCGACTCGGGGTCTGCTTCTGCCTCTACTTCTACTTCGATTGACAGAAAGCCTAGAGTGGAACAGCCTATATGGATTGCAGGCGAGCCCAACTTGTGGTGTGTTCTAGGCATGTTCCAAATTTATAACGAAGCCTTCCACTAAAATGCCCACAACAAACATACACGACAATTGAGGAGGAGCGGCGAGTACTCACGGGCAGCCTCCACACCGTTCCACCTGTACATGAGCTATTTCAGAGGTGAATATGTGACTAGATAGCTGAGAAGCTGGGCACGTATAGCTCGATTATGGTACAGGAGTTTTATGCATCATACGTGGCCATAGTTCATAGGGCCTTGCCCCAGAGGGCAAAGGCATTGGAACAGCCACCACTCCTCTCTACATTTGTATGGGATATTCCTGTAGACATCTCCGAGACCACCCTCCACCATTTTATTTACAGTCCCTCTCACACTCACTCGATCAACACGGCTGAGTTTGATTATAGGATGCAGCTGGTCCGCAATAGAAGTGGCGATTTGGGACATGGAATAGAGGGATACCCTACTTCGATGGGTGGCAGATTATATTGCTGCCCAGGGGATCAACGCAGAGTGGGTCCGAGATATGTCCCTTTTGATCAAGAAGGCCACATTGAACTTCGCGACCAAATTTTGGTGGTCTATAGTTCGCACAAGTTTGTCTCCTACGATGGTGGACAACCAATTAACATGGGATATAGCGGTAATGGAAGAGTGCTTGATGGCAGGGCACAAAATTGACTTTGCCCGAGTGATTATTTTTTAGATCCATGAGCTGAAAGAGGAATACCTTACCATTTACCTGTCTTATCTTCAGACTCTGTCGCGAGGTGACTATACCTGTCTATTTTGTGAACTCTTTTATTGAGGTGAAAAACACTATTGACATTGGTCTTATCAGAGATGAGGAAAACCCTGGAGCACCATGCAGGGGTATCCATATTGACTTACCACCCATGGGTGATGCATCAACCCCCTAGCAGGCTGATGAGGACACTATCCTGGCTCCTACTATGGAGCCCTAGGGGTCTATTCCCCCTTTTGCATCTTTAGGTTTTGCCGTGAGTACACCACACACTCTTGCTCCTATAGGGTCAGCCATGCTCCCACTAGCCATATTCATTAAGTTAGAGACTCAAATGGCAACCCTTTTACAGCATATTCACCCTTGGATGCAGAAATCAGTGGAGGAATCTGAGGCCCGGACTGAGTGGATCGTAGAGGTGAAGATACAGGTTGTACACCGACGCATTAATGCTTTTGAGAGTCGGATGATGGAGAGGCCTCAGCCTAGGCCTACGATTGATATTACTGCATTCCAGACAGAGTTAGCTAGCCTTCGTGTAGATATTAATGCATTGATCGCCGTTGACACTGCTGCTCCAGAACTTGCCCTTGAAGTTGATGCTAACAATGTAGTGCTTAACGCACTGTTTGGTGTCAGGAAGCAGGCCACTGACTCCTCCCATGTAGTGGGGAAGAACATCCGGACCAAGTATAACATTGTATTGACCCTCAGGATGTGCGGTGAGCTCGCAAGAGGGAGAGACGGAAACAAAAGGCTGCCCAGCACCAGTTCATCATAGATGAGCAGCTGTGATAGCAGCGGATGCGAGAGTTGGCTGCGGGAGCTTCAGAATTGAGGAGCATTACTGATGGTGCTCCCAAGACTACTACTGAGGGCGTTACTGAGGGCACCTCACATGATGACCCAGCGGGTTCTGGGCAATCGGACCCACCCGCTTCTTGATTGGTCTTCGGCACATAATCGCCACAGGTTTGTCTCACCCGATATTTTATTTTTACTTGTGCATTGAGGGCATTGCACTATATTTTTATGTGGGGGTGGGGTGAATGGATTGTGAGTGTTGGGGCGAAGTCTGAGTAACTTAACTCACAATCCTTCCTTGGAGTTTTCTTACCTTTATTCTTTTTCCCCAAGGAGCTGTTTTAAATTTTTGTTGAACTGGCATGTTTAGGATAGTAAATGTGTAGAAGTAACCTGGAAGTAAAAGCATGATGGCAATAGAGCATAAAAAAATTGATATCCCTGCAAATTTTGATTTGTGTTATGTTTGTGAATTCAATAAGTTGAACGTGTAGGATCTTTATATGACATGATAGGTATCGATATGACACTACGACTTAAGCTATAACATTCACCAGATTCATTGATGATTTAATAAGTGCAACAAGGTGCCATGTATGTGTGAGGTTGTTTGTCCATTCATATGGTACGTGCCAATTTAAAACTTGCCCCGTTGGTGTTGCTAAGGTGATTTAAAATGGAAATTGGGAGGTGAGCATAGGCCATTGTTGAGACTGAGTCCACTTAAGCCTAAAAACAACCAACCAAAAGTATAAATTATTCCCTTTGATCCAAATGTTTGAGCCTAAAGAGTACCATTCTTTCTTACACCCAAACCTTCCCTGATATTATTGTGAGACTCTGTTTTGGCCGTGGTCCCTCCTTGGACATTGTGTACCTCGACTTAGGCTAAAAGCCTAAGTTGAGGGTGGTTGCTGCAAAGTTTTACCTTAATTCTGGCCCTGGTCCTTCTAGGACATTGTGCACCTCAACTCATACTAAACATCTAAGATGAGGGTGGCTATTATGAAGGATAGCAAAAAAGAAAGGGTATGAAAAGAGTCGTGTGTAGAGAAAAGAAAGAAAACTGAGTAAAAATGATGAAAATAGTGTGACTACACAAAAAGAAGCAAAAAGAATGAAAACCTTAGACAGAAAGATGAAGAAAAGATGAATCCAACAAGATGATCAAGTCAAAAGTCACACTCGAGCTTAAATCAATCATAAGGAGAAGGACATAAAGCATGAATGATGTAATAATTGGTTGTAAAAAGAGGTAAAAACTAGCCAGTGTAATGTCAAGGAGAGTAGAAAAGTCACTTAATATCCAAATATACCACACCTGACCCCGAATCTACGTTACAAGCTAAGAAAGTCCTCTATTTATCCTAAGTAAAAAGTTTGGAAAGTCAAAGCGTAGAATATAAGGGCAAGCCTATGGTATTGAGCACAAACTAAACTGAATTCGTTCTGAGTGTGAGTGAATATCGAGTCCCTAACTAAATGTCAAGTTCTGTGTGAAAAAGAGGATTTCTTTGTGGTAAGGGCACAAGTTGCATTATTGAAGAATCGGTATCTTGGTGATTGTTGTATGTGAATGTGTTTATTGATATGTCTATGCCATGTTTTGATCCGCATGAGTTAGCTTGTTGAGTTTATGAAGAAATTTGCACTATGCTGAGAATAAATAAGGAGGATGATGATTGAGAAAATGTTGTGTGATTGCTTGATTTGTGGGTTGCTTATGCACAAGTGTCGTTTAGAGTTTGTTGAGTTGCTTGACGACAAGCAATAATTTTAAGTTGAGGGTGTTGATGTACCGTGAATTTACGGTACTTTTGATACATTAAACTTAGAGTTTTGCATACTTCTTAGGCATTTTGGTAGTAGATGTGATGGAATTAGTGTTTAATTTTACAGGAAATAGGTTTTTGGAGCAATGATGATTAAAGTGTTGCAGCACCAGAATTTGGGTGATGTACGAGTTGACTTACGACCCGTCATTCCCTTGACGAGCCTTAGGTTGAAGTCATAGGTTCAGGTGCTTGAAATTTGAGCTAAGTATGGAACGATGGTTGAGGATGGCAAGCCGTAGTTCCTGCTACGAACTGTAGATGAAGAACCGTAGAAAACTTTAGAGGAGATCAACATCAGTAGTTAATTGACGGAAGAACAGGACGGGTCGTACTGAGGTCTACGAGCGGTAGATCATGCCCATAAAAGTGGCCTCCATATTATTGACTAACTACTGAATGAAGGAAGGTACCTACGAGCCGTAGGTCACCAACCGTAGACGACACTGCTCAAGCTGAATTTCCTGACCTTTCCTTTTCCTACTTAGTTTAGGTTTTGTTTTCTATAAATATAAGTTGTAATTTTTGTTTTTTATAAGTTTTTGGAGAGAGACGTTTTGTGATACATTACTTTGAATTTTGGAATTATCTATTTAAACACTTTTGGTATTTAATTCTTGAAGTTTGGTTTATGCAATTGGCTTTTGTTCTTCAATTAGAGATTTTGGATTCCATCTATTCTAAATTGTAAGTTCAATATTTACTATTCAAACCCTAATATGAATGTGAATCCTCAAGCATGAGCAGCTAAATCCACAACTAGGGTTATGAGAACCATGAGTAATTAGCAACGTAAGACTAATAATTAAGTAATTCTTGATAAGTGTTTATGCATGTATTTGTTAATCTCTTCATTTTGAATGCTTTTTAATGGTGTACAATGTTAGAATATGCCTCGTTCCTACTTGCCGGACCAAGGAAGTAATGAATGTGAAAGAGATTAGACAATGGAGATTTAGCGTGATAATCCGCTATCTAATAGTCTGAACCACATACACTGAGGACTAATCTGGGTCAAAGGTAAGGGTTAGTAAAGCATACACCCGTAGGCGGACAAAGTTTCATAGTGAAATTCCCTATTTGGAGGACCAATAACTTGGGCGATGCCTAACTTACCCACTATGCATGTTAGACACTAGAAAAGAGTTGCTATTATTAGGATTACTGAGTTAAGGACTTGTGGGGAACACATGTGCCCTAGTTTCATTCTCATATTGATATTACAAACTGTCAATCCTGTTACTTGTTTACTTGTTAATACACACCAATCAATTATAATTTTATTTTTCAGAACCCCCCTTTTATAGAGATAACTTGGCTAAACGTACAATCAATAATAAATTAGACTAAGTCTAAACCATATTCCTCATGGGATCGACCCTAACTTTTGTTAGGTTCTTTATTTGACAACGACTGCTTGTACTTCTTAAGGGAGGTTTAATTTGGGCGTATCATGCCACCATAGGATTTTTCTCAGATAGACATTAGCTTAGTGGATCCATATTAGCCTAATTATTAAGTCCCTTACGATGGCAAGTATTGGACACCTTCTTTTCGGTGTGGGGGAAGTATGTTGAACTCCATGTAGTAGCGCATATGGTTTATGTCAGTTTTAGTATCTCCCACATTTAAAATTTTAGTTATTGAGTGACCTTGTACTTATGTATTTCAGTTCAGTATATCTTAGCTTTATGTTAATTTAGTTGGTCATCGCATTAGCATGTTTTACTAATTCAGTATGTTCAGATATCATGTTTATTATGCATATTCCTCATACTCAGTACATTCGAAGTACTGACCTCATACTTTTTGCCTATATTGTTTGATAATATAGGTTCTGACATTCAGTATCCAACCGTACTATCTCAGATCCGTAAGCAACGATGTTTGGTGAGTCCTTATCTCTTCGAGGACAGCCCCTTATGCCCTTTTCAGTCACTTACTTTCAGTTTCAGGCAGTTGGAGTTAGCTAGGGGTTTTACCTAACAACTCATATTAGTAAAGACTTTTAGGAACTCAGATGTAGATTCAGCTTATGCTATTTCTTTAAACAACATGATAAAAAATTATGTACCTCTAGGGTGATGAAAAGTATGATCCTAAAAAAATTACATATTTATACATATGTGTAATAAACAATGCTGAAAATTGTTGATATATACTAAAAGATTGTTTAATATACCTCTGATTAGAAATGTGTTGTTGTCTAATCACGAAATACATATATCAATTTTGGTGATCAGAATGGTCGAATTTCATTATTCTAAGTCTCTGCAAAAAAATTCCTTTGTTATAATTTTATCATATTTTAAGGAACTTACTAAATATAAAGTGCTTTATTGAATATAAAAATATATGAATTATGAAAAAAAATGATTTATTTTTGGATTACCTCTGATGTATCAAAATGAGTTGTAATAAAATGGTCTTGTATCCCTGAATGTTGATTGTTGTCATTTTATGACCTTTCATTAGCTTAATCAGGTACATGAGTTTGAGCTTTGTTATTAGTAGCCTATGTATGTATATCAAATAATTAGTGTTGTATCATATATATTTGAGTGGCTAAAAAATATTTCTTATATTATGCATGAGTTGCCTTTTCAGTTGCATGGTTCACATTGATAGCTTCCAAATCATTTTGATAGTTTCCATTATCAATAATCACAATTTCTTGAACTCGACAGTGACCTAAACATGTACGAACAAGTTAAAAAGGTTTTGAATGCAATGTAAGGTATAACTAAGAAGCATACAATTGTGCTTACCAAATTCTTAAATGAGGCAAGATCTTGCCTCAAAATGCCAATTTCATCTAGTTTGTTGCTCGGTTGTTTTTGTCAACACAATGAGTGGTGTTGGCTGAACCACTGACTTATCGATAAATATATCAGGCTTCTTATACACATCCTTTTTTAAAACATAAATATTTATCGCGGATGTTATTACACAACGCGGGGGTTTTCTTTGTTGTTCTGGTACGCCGAAATTACACCTTTCCAAAGAAGTATAAAACGGTTATTGTCCAAATAAAGAACATATAAAGGTTAGGGTCGATCCCACAAAGATACTATTCAGACTTAGTTCAATTGTTGTTATTCAGGCTCTTAGTCGTGTTATTTCGAAGGGTGGATTGTGTATAAAAAGTAATATTGGTAATTATCACAAGTAGTAAGCAACAAAGTAATAATCTCAGGTTTTTTTGAATCAATAGAAGACGAAAGTAGGGTTTTATGTTCACCATGAATTCATAACTAAGTGATACCTTACATCGTAATCCTTTCTAGTGTGTGACATGCAAGATCGGTAAGTTAAGCTCACCTAAGTGGTTGGTCCCCTAAATAAGTGAATATCGCCATGCAACTTGGTCTGTCTACGGGTGTATGTTTTACTAACCCTTACTTAGCTATTGTCGGGCAAGGTAAAGCTATTAGGTGAGGATTGATAGCCTAAAATCTCCATTTTATAATCTCTTTTCTCATTCATTACCTCCTTGATCAGGTAAGTAAGAATAAGACGAGTCTTAACGTTTGCAACCATTAAAAAACAATCAAAATAAAGGGAAAAACAATATATGCATGAACACAATTCAAGGATTACTATATATTATTTCTACGTCGTTAATTCTTCATGGTTCCCACAATCGTAGTTGTGGATTTAGCTACTCATAATTACATGATCATAATCAATAATAATTAGCTTAAAAGAAATCATACACTTACAATATGAATATTGATAATCTGAAATCTTGAATTGAATTTCAAAGTCAAAAACCAAATATCGATGTGTAACTAAAAATCCAAAATTCAAGAATAAAAGAAAAAATTGTTCACTAATAATTTGTAAACCCAAAACATGCATGGCAATAAAAGGAAACCCTAGAAAAAGTATTTACAAACATACAAAACCCTATTCAAACTGTTCTGGAAAAACTAGGTTTGACAGCTTTTATGACCCAAAGTACGGGTCGTAGTCCACTTTATGGCTCATGGAAGCCTCTCATAAATGGTAGTGATGTCAATCTTAGGACTTCCTCCATAGACAAGATCTACGGTTCGTGGAAACTTCTACAACTCGTCCAGGCAGCTCGTAATCCTTAGGCTTATCTTTTCGAAACTCTATGAATCTCAACTACAAACACCTGTTTACCACTCATACAATATTTTATGGCCCGTCCTATTCCTTTGTAGAAATTCTCAGTATTTTGACCCTTCACTAAATCTTAATCATGAAACCTTTCTATGGCTCATAGTAGTACTCTTTACGGGTCATCCTGGCTCTTCATAAAACTAAGTCCTTTCATTCATATCTCTGAACTATCTTCTTCGAGACCATCTACAACACATGGTTAACACCACGACTCATAAACAGGATCATAAAAGGCCTAAATTTACACTACCACAACTGACTTCCAACACTTAGCCACCAAAATCTATTTTCCTGCAAAACAACTACATCACGCATCATATCTACTAAAACACGCTAAAAGACTTACAAAAATTCTATGTTTTAAGCATTAAGAGTTCCTTAAAATCCATGACACATCATGCTCAGAGACAAACTATTAGTATTGGCATTTTTTAATTAAAATATTAATTTACTTGGTGTCTACGCTTCTTGATTGATGGTGAGGATAAAACAATGTCCTTTTCCTTTCCTTTATTCTTTGACATGGGTGGGGGAGGGTTCGAAGTGAAATCATCAATCGAATCATCATTAACATCTGTCTCGAGTGGGGTTGTATCTAACATATCATTTTTATGGAATTTGAAATATTGCAAGCTTCCTAAGAGACGGTGATATAGTATAATAAGTTAACTGAAAAACATAGATGCTCCATCAGTAGTTAATTTTAAAACATTAAAGTGTTTGCATATTCAAGTATGGTTGGTACATGTGTATGTATTATTTGTATATATATTGAACAGAATGAATAATGTATTAACTTATATAAGATAGAGAAATATAATATATTACTGAGCTTTCGTGATCTCTGAACATCCCTTCCATGAAGTATTGTAACACCATGGAAATGCCTAGCTTAGATAAAATCAGGAAAACTGTAGAAAAACTGAAGTCTATAGATTTTTGGGACTTATGGACCAGGTTTATCGTACATGGAACTACGGCTCATGGAAACCATTCGTAGTTGACACTTTAGATTTCAGGATAATTGGTTTAGTGTTTATGAGGAAGTTTATGAGTCGTACTTAGTTCTACGGGTCGTAGATATAGTTTAGAGAGTTGGAATTAGACTTGAATAGGATGATTGGGTTTTACGGGTCGTAAAAATTTGTGCGAGTCTCAGTTTGACACTCGTAGATCATTCTTCAGAGACTTTATAATTTTAGGTTTTATGTTTCTATGGTCTGCCAGGACGAGTCGTAAAACTTTCTATGGACCATAGAAGGGTCTCGTGAATTCAATGTTCAGAAACATAGGATTTCTTTTTTGATTTCTACGGACAGGGTTCCACGGTCTTAGATGGAACCACGGACCATAGATGCCCCTCGTAGGGTCCTTCCGACAGTTTTTAATGAGGGTCATTTTGGTTTTTTCTCACTCTTTTAATTCCTATACTATTTTGTTTTTGCCTTTTCTAAGTTGGTTTAAGTGATTCCTAAAGACATAACCCCTCATTCTTTAATATTCTCCCAAATCAAAGTTGTTTCTTTCTCAAGTCTTCTCCCTCAAGCAAGCTAGGGTTTCAAAGATTTAAGTCTCCATTGAAGGATTCAAGCTAGGGTTTTGTTCCATGTATGTGAGAACTTCACCAATGGGTCTCTCTTCACCCATTGAGTCCTAAAAAACCTCAATTTCTTCAAGTTATGATTTCTAAAAAACTAGGGTTTTATGATTTTCGTAGGTTCTTATTAAAATTTAGGTTCTTCTTCACGATTGATCTTAATTTGCATGAATTGATTATAATTATATGTTTTCAATGATATTTGCATGAACTCATTGCATGCAAGTATTTTCTTATCATAATTATGCTATTTGCATATGTATGTCTCAGATTATCATATTTTCATGAAATGTGATACTTTCTATTAAAGTATCTCTCAGTATATTTTTAGATATCATGATTTAAATCTTTCGAATAAAGTGTTTTTTAGATTATGTTTTTATCATGATTTAGGAGCTACTCAGTATGTATTATTATCAGTATGATTTAGTAGTACAGATTATTACTGTTTCCTGATTATGCATGTTTCTGTTGGGAGTACACTTACCACCGAGTGGATTTTAGGGATGAAGGTTTTTGTTTAGCATCCGTGGATCTTTAGTAGCAATCCCTAAGTCCAAGAACTATGTGCCATCATAGGATTTATCTCAGATACACATTAGCTAGTGAATCTACCTTAACTCAGATATTAGGTCCTTACCTTGGCAAGTATTGGACACACTCTTTTCGGTGTAGAAGCAGTATACTGAACTCGATGTAGTAGCTCACATAGTTTATGTCATCGTTAATATCTCTCATAGTCAGACTTTCAGATATTGCATGACCTTGTATATATGAATTTTAGATCAGATTATCTCAATTTCATGTTATTTTACTTGGTCATTAGATCAACATATTTTACAAATTCAATATGTTTAGTTATCATGTTATTTATGTATTTTCTCCATACTCAATACATTCAAAGTACTGATCGTATACTTTTTGCCTTTATTGTTTGATAATATAGATTCTAATGCTCAGTATCTAGCCCACGGTTAGTACATATTCGGACAATGCTGGAGCAGCTTTGGTGAGTCCTCATTATCCGAGGACTACCTCTCTATCTTTGATTTTGGTATTTCTCTTTCAATTTCAGATAGTTAAAGTGAACTAGGAGTTTGTCCTAGCCACTCATGTTAGTACAAGCTTTTCAGGCAGTCAATTAGGTTTCTGCCTATGTGTATTCAGATATTATGTCTATTTGATGTTAGACAATTTCAGTTAGCTTCTGCATTCAGTTATGTTCTATCGTTGAATTTTGATATCCTAGTGTCATGCCATGCCATAAGATTAGCTTGGGGTCACTTGTGGCCCAAGTACTGTGACGCGTCTACGGGTAATCTCAGGGCATGACAAGTACTCATAATATGGACTTTTGTCTTTGGTCCTTGAATTGAGCAATCTAGGAATTCAATTGCTAACTTTGACAACAATTTTTGGGTCAACTGATGAACAAAAACTACATGCACTTAAGGTTATAGATATGTACTTAGTTTCCTCTAATACCACTTAGTCTCTTACGAGTTATTAAGCGATTTATCTACATATTATGCTTCTACAAATATATGAGTTACTGACAACAAGAAGAACTAATTATGCCAAGTAGATTCTATAGTGTCTAATGTAAGTCTATCGAACAAAGGTTAAAGCCTTGAGTTTATGCAAATATTCTTTTACCAAATTTTAACATGCTCTTTCGACTCTGTAAATTAAGATATTATGTGTAGATTAATGTTTGCAACCATTAATCCTTTTAATTAAGAACGAAAAGAAGTTTGATCTCTAACAACACCAAATAACATGCAATTACATGAAAACCTTATGAACTACACAATCTCATTGTGTTTCACTACATCATTAGAGAAACTACCTACTCATACTTTAAAGAAATAACAAGAATAAAGATTAAAAGAAAGCATTAACTTACTATTAATGTTTAAATCTTGAGTAAGAACTATGAAAACAATAAACTTTAGACGAGAAGAACTAGTACTAGTAAACCCTAAAATTATCGACTACTACTATTCTTGCCTCGTTTTTACAATTGAAGCCGATATGTCTATTTATAATAGTTAAAGAAAGTAGAATCCTAAACAAATATGGTAAGATACACTGATATACTTCTACGACCACTCCACTCCACAACCATCAACTATGCTATGGGTCGTGGACTTATCTTTGTGACATCGTCGATTGCTCATTAGGTTTTCTTAGAGATATGCCATACTTATTTTGCATAAGTATTTTGATTTTCATGAGCACTTTCTTGTCTCGCAGATTCCATGACAACTTAGGTCCTTCTTCGTCAAGCTCAGGTGGACAAATGGCTTTGCGACCGTCTTTCACTCTGTATTGTGACCTTTGTTTCATGAGCACTTTCATTTCTCATTGATTCCATGACAACTCAAGTCCTTCTTCGTCAAGCTCAGGTCGACAAATGATTTTGTGATCATCTTTCACTTTGTATTTTGACCTTTGTCTGCAGACTCTAGGTTGACAATTTCTCTAAAGATGTGCTCTGTCAAATGATCTGCATATCATAATACGATCATAAATCACTTAAAATTTGAAAAATTGTTGTATTTTATGAATTTTTTCTATTTATACATCAAAATTCTACAAAATAACAAACAAACATAAAGATATAAAAAATATAGTAAAACAAGTCTAAGAACATTCAAAACATTTAAGAAAAGATATAGAATATGTGTTAATTTCTAGGTACATCAAGTCATTCTTTAATTTAAAAATCATGTTTAAAGTCATGAAATTATGTTCTAATTCATTAATGTATTCATAGAAAAAGAGCATATTTTTAAAGATCAACACTTTAAAGTTCATTACTTTGAAAATCAAATTCAATAATCCCTTTCATATGGTAAAACACATGCATGTACATATATAATAGTACGAAATAGATATACAAGGAGGTTCTATTCGAGTTAGTCCACCACATGCATAAATTCCTATTCAAACCTTGTAGTTAAAAGCATATTCAATAAGAGACATACCTCAAATCCCGCTAAAAGTTCTCTAAATTTGCTCAACAACATTCAATGATAACTCTACAATAAGTTACAATAACAAAGTTTAAAATTTTGATCAAATTCTATAAGTTCCCAACCATTTATGAAAAATCTAGGGTTATAAGCTAAAGTTCATATTCTAACAGTTTTGAGAATCACCCAACAACTATTATGATCTTTAATAGGCTACACAAACCTCAATTATCCCTTTAATAGTTGTAATTAAAGAGGAAATCGCCTCACCAAAATCTCAAAAAAAAAATAATCAATAATGTCGAATCAAGCTCCTTGAATCAAATGATTATAGTGAGGATTTGTCACACCCCGAGCCTACACTCTGGACGTGGCCGGCACTCGAGAACCATTGCTGGTCCCCAAGCAAACTGTTGGCCTGGCTGACTACTTAGTGGAAGACTTACTCAAGCAATGATAGGCTCAAAATAGAATTAAATCTGTTAAACTCAAATACTCATCTCATTGAGTCTGAAAAATACTCAATAGCAATACTTATAGTTTGTAAAACAACTCAAAGAAGTAAATACTAAGAGACAACTCCGCTCTGTCTATCTATGAAGCCTCTACTATTAAAAAAGAATGTCAGGACAAGACCCACGGCATCTAAAAACTACTAACTAGAAAGTAAATGTGAAGTCCTTCGGAATGAAAGGAGGCTCACCAAAAGCTAGCTGAAGTGTAGAGTGGTCTCAACGAAGCGCTTGTTGATGATCCTAGACACCTGTATCTGCATCATAAAAAGATGCAGGTCGAATGACATCGGTACATTGAATGTACTAGTATGTAATATGGCTGAAGCGAAATAACTGAATGAAAGAACTGCAATAGATAAAATATACTCAAGCTGGATGTAAAGAAATAAAGGAGTTAAATCATTTAAAGCTTTACAAAATACTTACTCATCTCTGAACTCAACATAATAAGTGATATATTAAAATATACTTTAACTCTATTGGGAGATTCTTTAACCGACAACCATTATTATGAGCTACGTGATGATAAAATGTCTCGCCCACGCTGCCAGAACTGTCCTATACCATGCCGGGATATAGAACCTCTCAACTAAGTGGATCCACTAAGCAATAAGGATTCATATAAAAGTATGATCATGTATCCATGTTGGCAAGACAAGGTTTATGAGGATTTTGAGCTGTCTGAACTCATCCCCATATCAGTGCTCAATACTACTCCCAATAGTATATATACTCATGCTCAAATGTATATAACATACTCTTTCTCTGGTTTGAGATAATTGCTCAAACTATCTTCTTAAAAGAGGTAACTGCTCTAAAATATCTCTGAACTCATAAACTCGTTTAGAAATCAAAGTTTCTTTTTTCTCAATGTAACAAAATGATATATTTGGGATTACTTAGTCCCCTTAAATTTTAATCAAAAAATTCTCTTTAAAATCTACTCAAACTCTGCTTTACTTTCTCAGAAAAAAATAGTTAAAAACAAATGTTTATTGTGATCTGATCATTGATGACTCGGAAGTCATACTGTATAAACATTGATGGCATATCCAGATGCCATACTGCTTACACAATAATGACATACCCAACTGTCATACTAATCATGAATCATAGTTCTCTTCTCAATGTAAAAATATTACTTTTGGAACCATTGGTGTTCCCTTAAACTCTTGCCCAAATCTTGGTTAAAACTCTTTCTCAAACTTCTCTTTAATTTCTCAAAAACTCAGTTTAAAATAAAAATGTAGGCTTTAAAAGATTATCAAAATTTATAACTCAAAATAGGGTTCATGCTGAAATATAGACATGAACAACTCAACTCGAGGATCTCAATAACAATATAGAAAAACTCAATACTCAAAACTCAAGAACTCAACGATACTACACATCTCAAGAATACTCAATTAATAGGATTCATGCTGAAATATAGACATGAATGAATTAACTCAAGAATCTCAATGCATAACATATAGCAACTCAACCATTAGGAATAGAACTCAAAACTCAACAACAAGCTCATCTCATAATTCTCAAAACTAAGGGTATAACCCTAGATTAAACTTTTACTGATTGAATTGAGATGTAGGGCGTGAGGACGAACTCAGTCCATCACTATGCATCGCCTTACATACCTGGAAGAACAAAGTTCTTGAAGAATCTTAAAGAAGAACTTGATTGGAAGACTTGAAACCCTAGCCTGAAGAAGAACGATCAAGAAAACCTTTCTGGAGATTCTTGAGTTAGTTTCTTGAAAACTCTATGACCAATAATTATGATTTTCATTAATGATCCATAATTGTACGAAGAAATTTGAGTTGGAAAGAATAGAATTCTTGGAGAAGGACTTCTCTTGAAAAAGATTGAAAGAATCTTGAACGGAAGTCCTATGCTTTGATTTTTCCTTAGGGTTTTGCCTTATGGTTTGAGAGAAAAGAGAATGGGAATAAAGATAAATGATTGTTTTGGGCCTTATATTAGTCAAGAAATTCGTTTAGGGTTTTCTTAGAGGTAAAAAGACAAAATTTACCCTTTTGAATGTTTTCCCGTCGGCTAGTTTGTCACTGCACTATCTTAGGTTACTAAAATGATCATAACTATTTACTCGGAACTCGAATAGATGCAACATTGGTGGAATTGGAAAAAAGATTCACATAATTTTAATTTGATAGGTTATGGACCACATAACCCTTTATATTCTAAGAGATATGGTCATTTGAATTTGACCCAAGTAGAATCTTACATCAAAACTTACTCGGTAAGGAAGCTTTCAATTCAACTTTGTACTAGGGGATTCTAGTGACCTTAATTCAAATCCAAATCCATTCCCACACTAAATAATTGACCTTTACACATATGATCAATTTATGAATCACCCGATATGACCTTACATGTAAATGAAGAATAGTTCGGGTCCTAACTTAGAATTTTTTTGGGTGTTACAGTATCTCCCCCTTGGGATCTTCGTCCTCAAATGATTGTTATATTGAGAATGGAAAGGAAAGGAGTTACTCTCACTATCTTTTGACTTCTGAACTTGTCTACTAACATAGGCATTAGTGATTCATACTAAGAGTTTTGAAACTGGACTCGAGCACGCTTTGCACGAAACTCACATAAGATTTCAAGATTACAGGCCAAGACATGAAACAAGGTATCCGGGCACGAAGTAAGAATAAGACTACTATGCCTTGAGTGGTATGACTGGTAGGTTTTAAGCTTAGCAACACTTCTCAACTATGTTCTCCTTTTTGATTACTACACTTCGTTAGCTGCAACTCATAGCTCCCACTAGAGTATATGACTACTCTTACAAACCTCTATGTCAAATCGCTTGCTCTTACTGTGTTCAAGCCTAATCTCTAATTTACAATGTCCTCAACATGAGATGGTTATTCTAATCTAAACCACAAGATTCAGGTTCTATACCTCTATAGGGAATCTCATCCCAAAAATATTTCTCCTTATAACCGCATTCAACCAACCTTGGGCCCATATCAAGAAACACCTAACGCATCATGCATTTGTCCACGTGTTAACAACACCACATTCAAGCCTAGAACTATAACCACTCCATGGACTCCTACTAACCAATCCTTCTAAAAATTCCTCATTCTCTCGTCATTCCTTCCAACTGAAATTTCATGCATTACTACTAGGAAACCGACTAATTACTCTCATCTGACTATTATTCATGGTAAAACTTCATCTCATTCTTCTTTCGTATTTATAACCTTAGATGGAATAAGCACACCACCACTATCACTAAAGAAACATCAACCTTGTCATTCTATCACTACTCAACTACTATCATCAGCATCACCCTCACAACTGGAAAAAGGATCACTGAAAGATCTTAGAGCGAAAGATCATCGGCACAATTCACTCAAGAAATATGATATAAGAATATGCATGACATAACATTATGTTTCTAGCCACTAAGAGTAAATCACGAATTTTTGAGACTGAGCATACTGTGAGACATGAATGCTTATATGAATAGGTTTATATCATGAAGTTGATATCCATAACATTACGGAGTAAGATTGAGATCAATGGGCTAATGTGTTTGCCCCTCATTCTTTAAACTGACCATAGATGTAAATCTATCTGTAGTGTATGAGCATAGGTCATGAACATAATTCTGGTATTAGAGGCATCAACCGGATGTTGTAATGATTGAACTTTGAGGAATACGCTAGATTATGAATGGATTGATATATAACCATAACTCTCTCTAACAAATCACAATCTGATTGTCAACACTTGACTTTGTTTCTCATCTTATCATATCCCCCTTAGGTCTGAAGCTGATACTTTAAAGCTATGGATCTATTCCATCATCTCTAAACTAGTTTATATTTGTTTTACTTACTTGGAAAATGCTAATCTTATGGCTACTGAACTCACCATGCGCATGCACTAAGATTCCTTCTAAGTCTTCTTTCTCACACGCTTTTCGTAACTTCTTTCGGCTTCTATATAAGGCTTTCTATAATTGTTACCCGCATTGACTTATAAAGCCGCTTAATCTAACTCTTAAGGAAAAAAATAATGCTTACATCATCCTATTCCATATTGACAGCTCAAATATACTATCTAGGCACACATGAAAAATCATAAACTTAATTGGAAACTCGTCTGACTACATAAGATCTCAGGTATACCTCTTAATGCTCTTGTTACTCTAATGACTTAGCCGCAGTTTATTGCTATCATCTAAAGTCAGAATCCCACACTTGTACCACTCACATTCATTGCAACTAACATCTTAATTCCTAACCTACTCTATGTCAAATCTACTAGATCAAATCTCAAAACTAACATTATTACCCTCGTGTTGCCATCTTTCTTATCACAATACTCATCTCAAATTCAAGCTTAGTGTCTATAGTACGAAACGCAGATATCAGTATAATCGCTCACATACTATACTAGCTTACGACTACTAGATAAAATTTAAAAACACTCGCTCACTAAGACCTCATGATAAGTAGTTAAGATTTATCTCCAGTCTACCTATTTACAGATTACCATCATGTTCCCTTTCAACTTAAGTACTATTTACCCATTTACTATTCATCATTACCAAATAAGTTCTATAACCCTCTGAACATCATGGCTCTCCCTAAAAAAATCATAAGCCTATCTTAGATCTATCACCTCACAAATACTTTGCTCTTTTATTCAACATCTATACTTGGCCTTCACTAACACAATGTTACATTGACATAAACTCCCTTCTGGTTAAAGTATACTCTAACTCATCTATACTAGTAACTCTTACTCTACCTTCTATCATGAAATCTACACAAACTTATCACTTCTTAGTCTACCCATAAGGTAAAACTCCTCATTAGTAACTTACTGGGTACATGACTGCAACAACATAATTTACCTCATCACTATCTACCTTTCTTAGATTACTATACCTCTCCATGCATTCTTCTAACTCTGGGCACTTTTACTACTACTGCTTATAACATCGTAACTCATACTATCTTTTTAGGTAAAATACTACCCAAGCTCTAAAACATACTCCCCTCTTAAAGGGTATCACCTGAAATAAGACTTAGAGAAGAGAGTCTGGGAGTACAGTTGAATGCACGATTCATATGAATAAGAGTGTATTCTTTCGAATTCGAACACTTAAGCTCACTCACGAGCTTCTCTCAAGCCCCTCTGCAGTCTCATGAATTTCTGAAGACTTTTGCTGAGAGCAACTCATCGATAAGGATCTGGGCTTTGCTTTTCAACCATCTTGAGTATAGGGGTAGTCGAATGGATTTGAGAAATGCACGAGTATGAATAAGTTCCGTATGACACAATTCAATTGCACGATTTGGAATATGAAATAAGGAAAACTTTTATTAAATATCTATAGTCCCTCATTTATTGAAGTGGGGCCCTCACAATAATAAATAAGATTCTACTGACACGACTTCATAGACACCCTAGGATACTTGAACTCTGTGCTCTGATACCAAGTTTGTCATGCCGCAAGCCTGCGCCCTAGATGTGGCCAGCACTCGAGAATACTTGCTGGTCCCCAAGTTGGTCTAGCTGACTACTTAGCGGAAGACTTACTCAAACAATGATAGGCTCAAAATAAAATTAAATCCGTTAAACTCAAATACTCATCTCATAAAATCTGGAAAATACTTAATAGCAATACTTATAGTTTGTAAAACAACTAAAAGAAGTAAATACTAAGAGACACCTCAACTCTATCTATCTATGAAGCCTCTACTATTAAAGAAGGATGTCGGGACAAGACCCACAATATCTCAAAACAACTAAGTAGAAAGTAAATGTGAAGTCCTCCAGAATGTAAGGAGGCTCACCAAAAGCTAGCTGAAGTGTAGAGTGATCTCAATGAAGCGCATGTTGATGATCCTGAACACCTGTATCTACATCATAAAAAGATGCAGGTCGAATGACATCAGTACATTGAATGTACGAGTATGTAATATAGCTGAATCGAAATAACTGAATGAAAGGACTGCAATAGATAAAATATACTCAAGCTGGATGTAAAGAATAAAGGAGTTAAATCATTTAAAGCTTTACAAAATACTTACTCATCTCTAAACTCAACATAATAAGTAATATATTCAAATACACTTTAACTCTATTGAGAGATTCTCTAACCGATAACCATCATTATGAGCTACGTGGTGATACAACATCTAACCGCGCTACCAGAACTGTCATATACCATGCCGGGGTATAGAACGTCTCAACTAAGTGGATCCACTAAGCAATAAGGATTCATCTAAAAAGTATGATCATGTACACATGTTGGCAAGACATGGTTTATGAGGATTTTGAGTTGTCTAAACTCATCCCCTTATCGGTGATCAATACTACTCCCAATAATATATATACTCATGCTCAAATGTATAAAATATACTCTTTCTCTGGTTTGATATAATTTCTCAAACTATCCTCTTAAAAGAGGCAACTACTCTGAAATATCTCTCAACTCATAAACTCGTTTAGAAATCAAAGTTTCTTTATCTGATCATCGATAACTCGAGAGGTCATACTGCATAAATATTGATGGAATATCTAGATGTCACACTGCTTACACATTGATGGCATACTCGACTGTCATTCTAATCATGAATCATAGTTCTCTTCTCAATGTAAAAATATTGCTTTCGGAACCATTTGTATTCCCTTAAAGTCTTGCTCAAATCTTGGTTAAAACTCTTTCTCAAACTTCTCTTTACTATCTCAAAAACTCAATTTATAACAAAAATATTGGCTTTAAAAGATTCTCAAAAAATTATAACTAAAAATAGGGTTCATGCTGAAATATAGACATGAACAACTTAACTCAAGGATCTCAATAACAATATAAAAAATTCAATACTTAGAACTCAACAATACAACTCATCTCAAGAATACTCAATTAATAGGGTTCATGCTGAAATATAGACATGAACAAATCAACTCAAGAATCTAATTAAATGCATAACATATAGCAACTCAACCATTAGGAGTAGAACTCAAAACTCAACAAAAAGCTCATCTCAAGAATTCTCAAAACTAAGGGTATAACCCTAGATTAAACGTTTACTGACTGAATTGAGAGGTAGGGCGTAAGGACGAACTCAGTCCATTACTATGAATAGTCTTACATACCTGGAAGAACAAAGTCCTTGAAAAATCTTGGAAATGAACTTGATTGGAAGACTTTAAACCCTAGCTTGAAGAAGAATGATCAAGAAAACCTTTCTCGAGATTCTTGAGTTAGTTTCTTGAAAACTCTATGGCCAAGAATTATGATTTTCATTAATAATTTATAATTGTATGAAGGAATTTGAGTTGGAAAGAATGGAATTCTTGGAGCAGGACTTATCTTAAAAAAGATTGAAGGAATCTTGAATGGAAGTCCTATGCTTTGATTTTTCCTTAGGGTTTTGCCTTAGGGTTTGAGAGAAAAGAGAATGGGGGATTAAGAGATGAAACCCTGATTGTTTTGGGCCTTATATTAGTCAAGAAATTCGTTTAGGATTCTCTTAGAGGTAAAAAGACAAAAATGACCCTTTTGAAAGTTTTCCCGTCGGCTAACTCAATACTGCACTATATTAAGTTACTAAAAATGATCATAACTATTTACTCAAAACTCAAATTGATGCAAAATTTGTAGGATTGGAAAGAAGATTCAAATAACGTTAATTTGATAGGTTATGGGCCACGTAAATCTTTATATTCTAAGAGATATGGTCATTTAAAGTTGACCCAAGTAGAATTTTACATCAAAACTTACTCGGTAAGGAACCTTTCAACTCAACTTTGTGCTAGGGGATTCTAGTGACCTTTAATTCATGTCCAAATCCATTCCCACACTAAAGAATTGACCTTTACAAATATGAGCAATTTAAGAATCACCCGATACGACCTTACATGTAAATGAAGAATAGTTGGGGTCCTAACTTAGAAATTTTTGGGGTGTTATAGGATTTGCGCATTATTCTGTCACAACCCAAAACCGGGTGTGATGGCACTTGTCCTATCCCACCAGGACAAGTCAGCCTAAAACCCAACAAGCGGAAGAAATAACACAAATAACAAAGAAATAACTAAAGCGGAAGACTTCAACTTAAACAAAATCAACCCAAGACTGGTTGTCACATGTGCAAGCCGCTAATACAGAAGTTAAATAAATAAGTGCAAGTCTCAACATTCCTAGTGTCTTAAATAGAACAAAGGATAGAAAAAGGATCTAGAGGGATCGCCGACATCGAACAACTACCTCTCAAGTATCCACTAAAGCCTCGGGAGAAAGAAGAGAGAGATCAAACTCACGGTCCGGGCTCGCAACCTACACAGATGTAGAAGCAAGGGTGAGTACCAAAACCACGATACCCAGTAACTCAACCAATAAAACAAGGTCAACCTAACTAAACTCACGAATCCCTTTCCTTCCAACCGAACCTCCACAGAAATCAGCCTAACCTATACTACACAGTTTATATTGCACATAGATCAACAACAGTCCACAAATATCAACAATAGAACACATAAGCATCAAACAAATCAAATACAGTGCCACGGGACATAAACACAACTTCACAATGACGAGAAAAGGACAATAAAATGCAATGCAATGCCAAGTATCATGATGCATGTCTGTCCTACGATACACATCCGCTGAATCTCAGACCGGAACCCATGGGGGCCACACATGGACCATGTATCCGCTGGAACCATTTCCCATCGGCATAATCATCACTCACCGGAACCATTTCCCATCGGCATAAATCATCACTCGCCGGAACCATTTCCCATCGGTATAAATCATCACTTGCCGAAACCATTTCTCATCGGCATAAATCATCAAAGTATCTCATCATAGTGTTTCAGAACCAATGCACACAAGAATGTTCACACAAATAATGAGAGAAAGATAGTGTTCACAATCACAACACAATTCATATCAATGCAAATCACGTCACACTATCAACAATATATCAACATCATTAATTACATCATTTACAACAAGATCAATTGCCTAGTCTCCGATTCATTACCCCTTTCATCACAAGTAGGATCAATTGCTAAGCAAGATATCAAAGTCTAGTCCCATAGTTCAAAATAGGCAAAAGACATATTATCAATATCATTATTTCATCAAGGCTTTCATAGCACTTTACCAATTCACAACCCAACACACAAGATCAATACAATTCCACATAGTTCACAACATTAGCACATAAGCCTTTTTATTTCCCCATTGATCAAGTTAAATTGATTACATACAAAATTTCATCCCATTACTCCCCAACTCATACAAAGAAGAAATTCAGAATTTAACGAGGTTCACAAAGTTTTAAAGGTCCACTTGCCTCAATCACAACACGTTCAATCCACAACCGGGGCTTTTCCTTTCCGAGAGCTATCCAACGCACCACAATCTACTCAAAATATGAACCACAATCACAATCCGAAGCTAACAATGCCTAAAGCACAAAATTTGGAAAGAAAATGCAAAACAACCCCAAACTTCAATTTCGAAAAAGGAACTTGAATCTGAAATTTCTTTCATGAAAGGGTCCCTCAAGGCATTAGCAACCCAATAGAGGAAATCATTTGAAAAACGAAACTCAAATTAGTCCACCATTCCCATTTTATCAAAAATTCGGAGTTCTATCAAAAACCCCAAAAACCCAATTTTCCAATCAAAATCATGTTTAAATCAATGAGTAATCCAAGCCAAGGGTTAAAATCACTTACCTACACTGATTCACAAGAAATCCCTCTTCAAAAATCGCCCAAGAGAACTCCAAAAAAGATGAAAATGGTGAAAATGGGACATTTCCCGACTTTTACACTGTTCAGGCATATTTTGTTCTCCGCGAACACGGAGACCAATCTACATACCCTCCGCGAACGCGTCCAAGGCTCCGCGAATGCGGAGGTTAAACACACATCCTATCGCGAACGCGAAAGAGGGCCCCGCGAACGCGAAGGCTTACCAACCAGGCACAAGATAACAGTAAAAACAGCAATTTCACAAGTCTCCGAAAGGACTGTCGGGATTCGTTTGGAACCCCGGGCACACAAACCAGATATGCCACCCTACTAAATTTGATGTTCCAGAGTCAATGGAACCGTCGAAATTTGGATTCGAGGTCTCCTTGACCCGGAACCCAATAAAACGCAACACACTAACTCAAGCTTCAAAATCTCAAAACAAACACGGGACCTCTAAAAACTCAACCAAGGCCACCCCTAGTCCTAAAATCCTCCCCCGAATCCAACGGAGTCGTCGGAATCCACATCCGAGGATCCGATCTCTGAATGTTGACCAAAGTCAACCCTATGATCAAAATTTCACAATTTTCCAACTTAAAACCTCAAATCCACGATACCGCCCCAAAATTGATTCCGTCAACTCTTCTAGACCAATTACCACATTCCGGAACTGATGAAATCGATGGAATTCCCATCCGAGTCCCGAAACTCTGAAAGACCACAAAAATCACATTTTGACAACTTAAGCCTTTAGAATTCAATTTTTTCCAAAAACCACAACTTAACAAGAAATTCCACAAAACCAACATCGGATATCAGCCAAACATGACTCGGGGCAACTCTGGGGAGGGGTAAAACGGTCATTTAACAAAAATTACCAAAATTGACCTTCAGGGTCATTACATAATCCTTGTAAAATCAATGTCATAATCATGGGGATTTAATAGAAACTCACCTTAGACGGTTAGATAAAGTCGTAGGTTGTTTTCTCTCTGAAAAGGTCGTCCAAAACGTAAAGAGATGAAAATCCTGACTTAAACATGTATTTATAGCTCACTATCAGAATTGTCCTAGTACACAGCACAATGGACGTGCCGCACTAGACATTTTGTGTAGTGGGCATCATACCACACTCCCCATTGCAATGACTTCATCTCCTTAAGAAATTGTGTCGCATTTAATATTCTCCCCACACTTAGAATATTTTTCTCCCACTTTTTCCCATACTCTGTGGGCATGCATGGAATGAACTCCACCATGTTCAACCTGGTCGTGATGGGAGACACATTGCGCTACCAGGCCAGTTCATCCAAGTGTTGCGTGCAAAATGTAAATTCTTTAGTAAAACGCACTCAGCTCAAATTGATGAATGGTTCAACCCATAACTCACAAATGACTTTGAATAGGATAGGTAATTTCATCCATAACGTACTCACAAATCTCAATAGTCCAAGTCTTATCACAAGCGTAAAATGAGTTCAACCGTAAGCAGAAACTACAAAGTGTTACACGAAGAATCAGAGGAATCTATGTTTGAGACTTTCACCATAACCTACTATTCTCTCTAACCTCAACTAATGGAGTGATGATGAGCATGAAAAGATGAACAAGTCCCAAAAGTTGCACCCTCTCCTCAGCTTTAGATTCATAAAAGTAAGGTATTTTTGTGGTTTATGATATGATATTACTTTGTTTATTTACCTATTCCCTTCTACTTTCTTCACTTGGGGCACTTTAATTTTTTTTCTTTTCCTGATTCTATTTTTTTAAGTTCAAAAGATGAAGATTTGATTAATACAAACTAAAATGTGATGTAAGATTCGTTTAGCATCATTGGGTATGTTTAGTTGAAGGCAGCCTCCAGGGGCAAAGACATGGAACTTCACAACATAGCTAGTTTATAGAAATTTGAACTTTTAACCATGGTTAGGTTAGCAGATTGTAAGCTTAATTAAACAAAAGAATTATTAATAGGGGCAAGTTAGTTGAGTTACAATTTTTTTACATTAATAAGTTAAAGAATTACAAGTAAATCAAAATAAATGTTGTATAAAAATTACAAAGGAGATCAATATTACCAAGTCAAAATCCTCAAAAACTTATTGTAGTATGATTTATAACATTTATCTTGTCATATTTAATTTTTATCTTTAATTTCAAGTGTTATAAATTCAACCTAAAAAAGTTAGTACAATATATATTAAAAGATGAAAGCAAGAACAACCTATACATAATATATAAAGCTAGGTAAAAGAAAAGTGATGTAGCACCTCTCTTTGACCAAGGATCCTATTTATCTTTTTTTTCATTTTTTTTTTTTTTGACAACTTTTCCTATTTATTTATTTCTTATTATTGTACAAAAATAAATGCATCAATTACTACTTCTTCATTCATGCATATCTTTAATATACAAATTTAATTGTCTTTATTTAATTTTCATTACTCTCATGACTTTTGATGATCATAACTCCTAAATTATTATATTAATAGTCATGTTCATAATATCATTTTATATTTTATATTGTTATTCTATAATAGAGGCATTATAAAATTTTATTATAAAAAAATAATCGAATCAATATTTATATGTAATATAAAGCTAGAATTAGAAGAGGTGATGTGATATATATGCCTCTAATTCTCTAAAGCCAACATATTATCATTTATCTCCATTTTTTGTTATATTTTATTTCATATTATATATTTATTTACCCATGATATTAAATTAAATTTTGAATATTAAAAACTTAACTCTTTGCACTTAATTATCCGTTTATGCATCCAATCCTTTTAGATTCTCAATTTCAGTTTTAACTACATTGAATGAGGTGATAACTAGAAAAGGATGCAAAAGAAAAATAAGGATAACTCCTTACTATATAAGCCTAATGTGCAAAAAGTTTGTGTATGAATGGTAAGAGGCGTATTTGTTTAAAGAGAGGTTTTATCAATTCTTTTGTTGTTGTTTTTGCTTGCTTAAAGAGAGGTTTTATCAATTTTAATGAAAGTAATTCTTTGTTTGTTTTGTTATATATTGAGTTTGACTTCTAATAAATATTCATGTATCTTCTATTTAACTTATCTTTTCTACATATTTTTTTTCTGTAATGATATTACATATTTTCACAAATTTCTTACTTCATTTACTAAATTTTCTAAACTTTTCGAATGGACCAAGTGTTCCTTTTCGCAGAGGCATGCAACAACCAATATAAAGAGTAAGAAGAATGGTTTTGTAATATCTGGATTTGAAATAGAGATAAGAGATATGGGAATCGTTGCAAGGAAAAAAATGGTGCTACACATAGTCTTTTTTTCCGCAGAGGGAAGATCAATTCCATATTGGAGAGTTTGTTGTAGGTATATCATATTCTTCAAGCTAATGAACAAGTTGAGTATTAAGTAATCATATCAACTTCAATAAAAAAAAATTATTGTTTCAATTTACTTGTTCAATTTATGAAATTAAGAGAATTTCATTATATCTTTCCTATTCTATTTTTAGTATTAAATAACTACATATAGTAGTAATAGTTAAATTTAGAGTTTCAAATCAACATTAATAATATTAATTTAGTAAAATAAATATTTAATTAAAACTTTCTAAATAATGTGTTAGAGCACCAACTAATTATGAAATGGAGGGATCAAAGTATAGTTATTGTCAAAAGAAAGAATTTTACTAATTATGAAATGGAGGGATCAAAGTAGTTATTATTAAAAGAAAGAATTTTTACACTAAGAAATACTTTATTATTCATGTTAAATCATTTTTTATCCATTTGAGCATTATGTTCCTTTGTGTATGCGCATCTATGTGTATATATATATACACACACATTATCCACATTATAGCACAACGCGATGACTATCTCCTTAAGTCGAAAAAAAATTGTTTCATCAGTTTTTTTTCATTTATCCCTCATTAGTTTTTCCTTATAAATTTCAAAATTAGTGTTAGTGTTGGACTTAGCTATGGTGATATTAGGGTGAATTAGTGGATTAACAATGAAATAAGGTAATTAGTGTTATAAATTTATTTCCTCAGTATTTTTTTGTGGTGATGTGGGAGAGACACGTTGATAGAAGTTGCAGAAAAATAGTGAAATGACAAAGCACAAGAAATACATTCTCTCTCCCTTCCCCCGTCATCAACCAGACAGAGTCATTTAACTTTTTTTGGAAAAATTACTAAATTACACAGTTTTAAGCCATATTTTCCTATATCTTTTAAAAATCTCTAAAACCCCTTATTTTAATAATGTATTTGTATTAATGTATTAATGTATCTGCGCTTTCACTAATGTATTCAGATTGAGAAATCCCTTATATTTTTTTTGGTTTCCCACCCGGAGTCCGGAGCCCACATTAGAGCTCCGACTAAATCCGGATCGCGCACAGCAGGGCCCATTCGGGGGTGGCGCTCCCAACAGGATTTTCTCCATACCCAGGGCTCGAACCCGAGACCTCTGGTTAAGGGTGAAGCACTCCCACCAGTGCACCACAATTTAATTAAGTTTAGGTTCCTTCCTTGAAAATTGAAAATGTAAAAAATCCAGTAGAAATTTTGAGAGTTATGATTCCTAGCATTCATATAAATTACGCTCTTATACATATATATATATATATATATATGCTATGTCCTCGAATGGATGAGGACTCACCTAGTCTTCAACAATCCTTCTACTAAGCTCAAACCATGAATAGATGGAGAATCGCCGAGCCCTACATTAACAAGCCAATGTAGGCAAGAGTATGGGTTAGTACAACCAAATACCAAGTATGATAGCAATGCGCATAAACATTTAAAACATGCTAAAACGGGACATTTTATGACATGCAATGACCAAGCTAAAGCATGATAAAGGTTAGAGAACATAAAACACACCCATGGTCAAAGCAAGCTAAACATCATTACTTTACTTGAGGAACATCATAAAAACACTTTAGTTCATTGTTGTGGGAAGTAGCCTTAACCGACATGTAAGACCATGTGAGCTATCAAAATGGAATCCGGTGTCTAACCCCACACCAATAGGGTCATCCTACTTGCAAAGGTAGGACCTTTTACTTAACATATAGCTTACATGGATCCACTAGCTAGTGTCTAACATAGACCATCATCCTATGGGGGCACATAGGTAAGGGATAAGGAGATTGCTACTCGAAACCCAGCCTCTACTAACGGGAGAGCTTCAATTTTCAAATCCTCTCGGTGCTAAGCATAAATCTCACGGAATAGTTATAGTTCTTATTCATCTTATTATCCATGGAAGAGTACAACTGGAGTTACCAATCCAAGCTAAAGTTCATAGAATAGCTCCTTAAACCTTTTGATTCATCTTTAGTTGAGAAAGCCTTTCAACAAGTTATGAATCCCTTACATGTGAGAAAAATCCTTTCACATTCATAGATTGAGCAATATGTAAGAAAACCTTTCACAACTCAACAACATCTTCAATTAAGCTTCAATCTTAAGGCAATGCATAAATCATCATAATTTCCATAATTGAACATGCATACATCATAAAACCCATTTTTTCATCATTCATCATGAATCATAGCTTTTGAAATCATTAAAACATGCATGAGTTCACATAAACTTCATCAATTCCATCTTCTTCATAATTCAACAATGCATAAATATTAAAATTAGGGGAATTCACGTGGGTTCATGGGGATTCATCTTAAAACATGTAATTCAACTCAATTCATACTTAGAAAACCATAATTGAAAGCAATTTGATCATAATTGAAAGAACCCACATCATAGAAGAAAACCCTTAAATCAAATTGGGGATTTGATACTTTGAAAATTGGAGATTTTAGGGACTCCATGGAGAAAAGGGCTCCATGGATGAACACTATCATACCTTAGGGTCTAAATTCCTTAAGCAACTCATGAAGAAAAGCTTGATTTCTTGAACCCTAGCTTGCCCTCTTCTTCTTCTTCTAACTTCTAGAGAGAGAAATATTTGAGGTGGGAGAGTTTGGGGAAATCATGTAAATGATTTGAAAAGGGTAGATTTTAGGATTAAAAGGGCTTATATAGTGTTAGGAGAGGGTATAAACCGACATAGATTAGTAAATAGGCCATTAGGTAAAAAGACCAAACGATCCCTCTTTAAAAACTCCACCAATGACCCACTTACTTCATGACCTACGATTGGTAGGTCAACCTACTGCCCGTAGGTGATCAACCGTAGGTCAGTCTAGCCTTAGCCCAAAAATTAAAATAATTCCTCCCCCAAACCAGTAGCATCAACGACTCATCCCCCCTATTGACCTACGGTAGGTAGGTCACTTACCAACCTTAGGTCACTCCATAGAATTTTTTTCCAACTTTCTCCCCTAGGCAGCATTACCAATGGTTCCTACCCCCTTGACCTACTGTTGGTAAGTCCACCAACGGTTAGTAGGTCAAGTAGTAGGTCACCAAAGTTTTCAAAAATTGAAATTTTTCGCCTTTTTCGAATCCGGGGTATTGCATTATCTCCACATTGGGAACATTTGTCCTCGAATGAGAATCAAGACATTATAAGCAGGGTAAGAAACAAGAGCTGACAACCCAACCTAGAATGCAATCACATAAATGCACATATTCGAGGAGGAAAACATCAACTCCAAACTAAAGCTGTTCAACACATCATTTCATGAAGGCTTTATGTAACTCATACTCAATGCATATAATCATAGATAAATCAATCAAGCTAGCTCATTTTCATAACATTAGACTCTTTATGAACATGCATAAGGAATAATGGAAATAACTAAGACACATGAAACCAAAGAATGAACCGTGAGGAACTAAATACCTCAAGCTAGAGTAGGATCGGAGGGAAAGAGATGAGGATATCGGGACATCATATCGGCCTCGGCCTCCCAAGTAGCACCCTCAACTAATTGATTCCTCCAAAGAACCTTCACGGAAGCAACTTCTTTATTTCTTAACTTTCAGACTTGCCAGTCTAAAATCTCAACCGGAACTTCTTCATAGGAAAGACTATCCTTTATGCCAAGATTCTCCAATGGAACTATAGACGTCGGATCACCAACACATTTCTTCAACAATGAGATATGGAAAATCGGATGCACCAATGCCAAATCATTAGGCAAGTCAAGTTCATAAGCAACCTTACAAACACGTCTCAGAATTTTGTATGGGCCTACATAACATGGACTAAGCTTCCCTTTCTTCCCGAATCTCATTACACCCTTCATGGGTGAAATTTTCAAGTAACTAAGAATGGAAATAATGGAAATAACTAAGACACATGAAACCAAAGAATGAACCGTGAGGAACTAAATAGCTCAAGCTAGAGTAGGATCGGAGGGAAAGAGATGAGGATATCGGGACATCATATCGGCCTCGGCCTCCCAACTAGCACCGTCAACTAATTGATTCCTCCAAAGAACCTTCACGGAAGCAACTTCTTTATTTCTTAACTTTCAGACTTGCCAGTCTAAAATCTCAACCGGAACTTCTTCATAGGAAAGACTGTCCTTTATGCCAAGATTCTCCAATGGCACTATAGACATCGGATCACCAACACATTTCTTCAACAATGAGATATGGAAAACTGGATGCACCAATGCCAAATCATTAGGCAAGTCAAGTTCATAAGCAACCTTACAAACACGTCTCAGAATTTTGTATGGGCCTACATAACAGGGACTAAGCTTCCCTTTCTTCCCGAATCTCATTACACCCTTCATGGGTGAAATTTTCAAGTAAACCCAATCATCAACATCAAATTCTAAATCTCTCCTTCTAACATCAGCATAGGACTTTTGTCAACTTTGAGCCTTTTTCAACCTTTCTTGAATAAGCCGAACTTTCTCCATAGCCTCATGTACCATCTCGGGACCTATCAAAGCAACTTCACCAACTTCAAACGAACTTATAGGAGATCTACACCTCCTTCCATAGAGAGCCTCAAATGGAGCCATGTCAATACTAGAATGGTAGCTATTATTATAAGTAAATTCAATCAAAGGCAAATGATCATCCCAATTACCCTTGAAATCAATTACACAAGCTCTCAATATATCTTCCAAAGTTTGGATAGTATGCTCTGCTTTCCCATCGATTTGAGGATGAAAGGGCCGTACTAAACTTAACACGAGTACCAAGACCCTTTTGAAAAGACTTCCAAAATTGAGAAGTAAATTGTGCACCACGATCGGAGATAATGGATAAAGGCACTCCATACAACCTAACCATTTCCTTCAAGTACAACTTAGCATAATCCTCCGCCGAATAAGAAACTTTGACGGGAATGAAATGGGCTGATTTCGTCATACGATCCACAATAACCCAAATCGAATCATATTGTCACCGGGTGCGTTTGTAAACCAACAATGAAGTCCATATTCAAATCTTCCCATTTCCAAGTAGGAATACTAATATATTAGGACAAACCTCCCAACTTTTGATGGTCAACCTTCACTTGTTGACAATTAGGACACTTAGCCACAAACTCCGCAATATCCTCCTTTATCCCATTCCACCAATAGACCTCCCGCAAATCATGGTACATTTGGGTAGTTCCCGGGTGAATGAAATATCGAGAACTATGGGCTTCCGATAAAATTTATCCTCTTAAGTCATCTACATCGGGGACACACAAATGACCTTGATATCAAAGCACACATTCTCCCCCTTGGGAGAAAGCCTCAACGGACTTTTTGAGCACCGCTTCGTTCAACTCAACCAAATTAGGATCAAGATCTTTTTTAGGCTTCACATCATGCACAAAAGACGATTCGGAACCATTGTGAACCATAATACCACCTTTAGTGGAATCAACCAACCGAACACCCAATTGGGCCAATCTATGAACATCATGAACAAACTCTTTCTTACCATCCTCAACATGAGCAACACTACCCATAGACAACCGACTAAGAGCATCTGCCACCCCATTAGCCTTGCCGGGGTGATAGAGGACACTCATATCATAGTCTTTTAACAACTCAAGCCACCTCATTTGGCGAAGATTTAGATCTTTTTGTTTGAACACATATTGCAAACTCTTATGGTTGGTAAAAATGTCAACATGCACACCATACAAATAATGCCTCCAAATCTTTGAAGCAAACAAAACCGCCACTAATTCTAAGTCATGAGTAGGATAGTTCTTTTCATGAACCTTGAGTTGCCTTGAAGCATAAGCAATAAATTTTCCATTTTGCATAAGAACACATCCTAGCCCAATTCTCGAGGCATCACAATAAACCACAAACCCATCGGACCCTTCCGGTAGAGTTAATAACGGAGCCGAAGTGAGTCTATCTTTCAACTCTTGAAAACTCTTCTCACATGATTCGGACCAAGTGAACTTAACCTTCTTTTGAGTCAAAGCTGTCAATAGGGAAGCAATCGAAGAAAACCCTTCAACAAACCTTCTATAATAACCGGCTAAACCCAAGAAACTACGAATATCCGAAGGTATTAGAGGTCTAGGCCAAATCCTAACTGCATCCATTTTCTTAGGATCTACCTCAATACCCTTACCGGAGAAAATGTGTCCAAGAAAAGCCACGGACCTTAGCATAAACTCACATTTACTAAACTTCGCAAAGAGTTGATTGTCCTTGAGGACTTGCAATACAATCCTTAAATGATCGACATGCTCACCCTCACTCCTTGAGTAAATCAAAATATAATCTATGAACACAATCACAAACATGTCAAGATATTGTCTAAACACCCTATTCATCAAATCCATAAATGCCGCCGTAGCATTTGTCAACCCAAACGACATCACTAGAAACTCATGATAATGGCCATATCTGTCTGGAAAGCCATTTTTGGAATATCATCTTCTTTCACCCTCAATTGGTGATAACCCAAACGAAGGTCGATCTTAGAGAAGTAACTAGCCCCTTGAAGTTGATCAAACAAGTCATCTATTCCTAGAAGAGGATACTTATTCTTAATGGTAACCTAGTTCAATTGGCGGTAGTCAATGCACATACGAAGTGAACCATCTTTCTTCCTTACAAACAAGACTAGAGCACCCCACGGAGAAATACTTGATCGGATGAAATCCTTATACAACAAGTCTTTCAATTGCTCTTTTAGAACTTTAAGTTCCGTCGGAGCCATTCTATATAGAGGATTAGAGATAGGTTGCGTATCCGGGAGAAGGTCAATACCGAAGTCTATTTCCCTTTCGGGAGGCTCACCGGGTAGATCATCGGGAAACACTTTCGAAAACTCATTAACAACGGGGACTGACTCAAGAGTGGGGGTTTCAGAATCCACATCCCTCACCCTAACAAGATGGTATATGCAACCCTTAGAAATCATCTTTCTAGCTTTAAGACATGACACAAATTGACCTTTAGGCATAGAATTCCCCCCCCCCTTCCACTCTAGGATAGGCTCATTTGGGAATTGAAATTTGACCATTCGGGTCCTACAATCAATAGAAGCATAACAAGAGTGCAACCAATCCATCCCAAGAATGACATCAAAATCTAACATATCAAGCTCTACAAGATCAACATGAGTTACTCTATGGGATAAGGAGACGGGACAATTTCTATAGATTCTCCTAGCCACAATGGATTCACCAATCAAAGTAGAGACATGAAAAGGATCTAATGACACATCCGGAAACACATCAAACCTCATAGCCACATATGGCGTCACAAAAGACAAAGTAGCACCGGGGTCAAGCAAAGCGTAAACATCAAAGTGAAAGACTTTAAACATAGCGGTAACCACATCGGGAGAACCCTCTTGCTCATGGCAAGCTTGAAGTGCATAGAATCAATTTTGCTTGGGAGCATTTGAACCTGAACCACTAGGTGGAGCTTGCTTACCTTCTCTCCCCTTAGCCATGAGATATGGACAATCCCTTATCTTGTGACAACTTTTACCACATCCGAAGCAACCATCCGTACCGGCTAAGCATTTGCCCCCATGTTTCTTCCCACACTTAGCACAAATAGCCGATGAGAATCCACCTCTATTTCCTCCTTGAGGCTTAGGGTTAGGCACCCTATCTTTATTGAACTTTGGAGGAACCTTGACCGGAAGATCTTTGTCGAAATCTAAAACGACCATGTCCGTTAGACCTTGAATTTGAGAAATTACCATCACTGGTCTTAGCCCTCTTTGCCTCTCTCGACCTTTCCTTAAGATTTTCCTCTTCTATTTGTTGAGCATGCACCATAAGACGAGAAATATACATATCATGGATAAGCATAGCGGTACGACATTCTTTGACCACCATTTCGAACACTCCCGAAACAAACTTACTCATTCTTGCCTTTGGATCGACAACCATAGAAGGAGCATATCGAGACAATTGTGTGAACTTCAAAGCATACTCTTTCACACTCATGTTTCCTTGACGAAGATTGATGAACTCAAGCACCCTTGCCTTCCTCATCTCAAGGGGAAAGAACCTATCAAGAAAAGCAACCTTGAATTTCTCCCAATCAAGAGGACCCGCATCATCCACCCTTTCACTCTTCCATTGGTTGAACCAAACTTGAGCGACACCCTTAAGTTGATAAGTGGCCAACTCCACCTTTTCCTCTTGCGTCACACCCATGATCATTAGCACCTTGTACACTTCATCAATGAACTCTTGAGGATCTTCCTCCACCTTAGAACCATGAAATTCCGGAGGGCTCATTCTAGTGAAATCCCTCACCCTTGATGCCGCCGTACCCACATATGGGTTCACGAGAGCCACAACCTCTCTATTGGCTTAAGCCGTCATGGCTTGAGCCAACACTTGAAAAGCAGCCCTAAACTCCGCATTAGTCACTTGTTCGGCCAAAGGGTCGGCCGGAACTTGAGGAGCTTGAGGAGGAGCTTGTTGTTCCACATTCTCTCCCACATTTCTTCTAGCATGAGCTCTTCGGGTAGCCATATCCTGCAACGCATAGGATAGGGATTAGGAGAGAGACATGTAGAGTTAAACTCTATGGCACAACTTAAAAGTAATGAAAGAAGTGGAGTTTCTTAAACTTCTTATAGCCTCTCATTCATAAATGTGGCGCGCTTCACACTCATGAACAAGACTCTACTCAACGTGGCTTATGAGACATCCTAGGATCTTTCTAAAATCTTGTTCTCTTTATGCCAAGTTTGTCATTACCCAAGGTACCCCCTAGGCGTGACATAGCATACAAGACCACGAAAGGCCTCATACAAGCCACTTAGCATACATACATACAAGATTATATAGATTGAGAGTTCAAAAGACAATATCATATCAAAGCTTTTAAGAAAATAGCGGAAGTCTACATCTCATGTCTCAAACCCAATCTATCATAAGAATGAGAAATAAAGTTTGGGACGTAACCCAATACAATGCAAAAATGTAAGAACATAAAAGTAAGAACAACAAGGCTATGTCCTCGAATGGATGAGGACTCATCAAGTCTTCAACAATCCTTCTACTAAGCTCAGCTACGAATAGATGGAGAATTGTCGGGCCCTACACTAACAAGTCAATGTAGGGAAGAGTATGCGTTAGTACAATCAAGTACCAAGTATGATAGCAATGCACATAAGCATTTAAAACATGCTAAAACGGGACATTTTCATGACATGCAATGACCAAGCTAAAACATGATAAAGGTTAGAGAACATAAAACATACCCATGGTCAAACCAAGCTAAACATCTTTACTTTACTTGAGGAACATCATAAAAACACTTTAGTTCATTGTTGTGGGAAGTAGCCTTAACCGACATGTAAGACCATATGAGCTATCAACATGGAATCCGGTGTCTAACCCCACACCGATAGGGCCATCCTACTTGCCAAGGTAGGACCCTTTACTTAACATATAGCTTACGTGGATCCACTAGCTAATGTCTAACATAGACCATCATCCTATGGGGGCACATAAGTAAGGGATAAGGAGATTGCTACTAGAAACCCGACTTCTACTAATGTGAGAGCTTCCATCTCCAAATCATCTTGGTGCTAAGCATAAATCCCACAGAATAGTTATAATTCTTATTCATCTTACTATCCATGGAAGGGTACAACTGGAGTTACCAATCCAAGCTAAAGTTCATAGAATAGCTCCTTAAACCTTTTGATTCATCTTTAGTTGAGAAAGCCTTTCAACAAATTATGAATTCTTACATGTGAGAAAAATCCTTTATCATTCATAGATTGAGCAATATGTCAGAAAACCTTTCACAACTCAACAACATCTTCAATTAAGCTTCAATCTTAAGGCAATGCATAAATCATCATAATTTCCATAATTGAACATGCATACATCATAAAACCCATTTTTTCATTATTCATCATGAATCATAGTTTTTGAAATCATTAAAACATGCATGAGTTCACATAAACTTCATAAATTCCATCTTCTTCATAATTCAACCCATCATCAATGCATAAATATCAAAATTAGGGGAATTCATGTGGGTTCATGGGGATTCATCTTTAAACATGTAATTCAACTCAATTCATACTTAGAAAACCATAATTGAAAGTAATTTGATCATAATTGAAAGAACCCACATCGTAGAAGAAAACCCTTAAATCAAATTGGGGATTCGATACTTTGAAAATTGGAGATTTTAGGGACTCCATGGTGGAAAGGGCTCCATGGATGAATACTATCGTACCTTAGGGTCTTAATTCCTTAAGCAATTGATGAATAAAAGCTTGATTTCTTGAACCCTAACTTGCCCTCTTCTTCTTCTTCTTCTAACTTCTAGAGAGAGAAATATTTTGAGGTGGGGGAGTTTGGGGAAATCTTGAAAATGATTTGTAAAGGGTATATTTTAGGATTAAAAGAGCTTATATAGTGTTAGGAGAGGGTATAAACCGACTTAGATTCGTAAATAGACCATTTGGTGAAAAGACCAAACGATCCCTCTTTAAAAGCTCCACTAACGACCCACTTACTTCATGACGTACGGTTGGTAGATCAACCTACTGCCCGTAGGTGACCAACCGTAGGTCAGTCCTGCCTTAGCCCAAAAATTAAAATAATTCCTCCCCCAAACCAGAAGCATCAACGACTCATCCCCCCTATTGACCTACGGTTGGTAGGTCCACTTACCAACCGTAGGTGCCAATCGTTGGTCACTCCTTAGAATTTTTTTCCAACTTTCTCCCCTAGGCAGCCTTACCAACGGTTCCTACCCCCTTGACCTACTGTTGGTAAGTCCACCAACGGTTAGTAGGTCAAGTAGTAGGTCACCAAAGTTTTCAAAAATTGAAATTTTTCGTCTTTTTCAAATCCGGGGTATTACAATTTCCTTTTTGATATTCTGAGATTAGAGATAACTAAACAATTCAATTTTTATTTCCTTTTAGGAATAGAGGTCTTATTCGCTAAAACTTTAAGGAAAAGAGAGATTTTTCACATTAAAATTTGAGCTTGTATAAACCATCTAATAGTGTAAACTTAATATATTCATATTCCGTTGACTTTATATGTTGTTTCAGATATATAATAGAGAAAGAATAAAAATGGTAGTTTCAACCTAGTCATCTTACTTTTCGGTGAAGATCGAAAGAATCTTTAAACCAAAAGAACTCTAGTAATAATATTCATCATTTTTAAAACTTGTATTTTTTAAAAACTACTATTTAAATATATTCTTACTAATATTTATGTGACGTTCATAATTTTGTACTCATTAATTGATAAAGAATAAATATGTAACACTCATATCATGAGATTAATAATTAGTGAAAAAGAAAGTTAAAATATTAAGAATTAATTACGGTGAAAAGATGGCAGCGAGTTTTGAACTCGCGTCGCTTGGGTGGCAAATTGTCTCCTGCACCAATTGAACCGTTCATCATTTTGTTTAGTGGGTGGCAAAGTTAATATATATTGATTTCTTATACAAATATATATATATATACAAAGTTTTTTCCGAGATCACTGGGTGCCGTGGCACCCCCACCCGTACACATAGATCTGCCCTTGGATGCACGTGCGTTGCACGTGAATATCAAACCATGTACTACACTATTTTTAAAAATAATGTCAATATTATTAAATAAAAAAAATTAAATAAACAATTATAAATGGAATGATAAAGTATAAGTTCCTATAAATAGTGGATGTAAACTTTCTTTTGATTACTACTCAAAGTTGTCAAATCAACATCCGAAAAATACCTATAACTATTTATAATATAAAGCTAGATATAGATAATGTGATCCGACACTTGTCTATGGCCTCCAATTAAATTTATCTTTTTTCATTTTTTTCTCATTTTTCTCATTTTAAATTAATTGTAATATGTAAAAATAAAAAAATCACTCTTAAAATCTCTTAGTTACACCTCTTAAATATACTTTCTCCTCCCTTCCCTATAGTACTATATTACTTAGTTATTGTTGTATTGTTGAAGTTCTTACTTTGAATATAGTATAATATAAATAAATATTGATATAAAATATAGAAGATATACTAAATTGGATGTTTTTTAGTTGGAGTATTATATTAATTTAACATTCATGTTAGGGAGTTTTCAAATTCCATTGAACTTTGAGATTCTCAACGTTTGTAAATCACATTTGAGTTTTTAAGAAGAGAAGAATAGAAAACATTATAAAAAAAAATCGTAGTTTAAAAATGTGAGAAAACTCCTCAATTTAAGGTTAACAAAGGGTAGTATGAGCATGTGTTTATTGTGTCTTATCATAAAAGTCGCCATCCTTCACAAAGTCACAAACTGTCGGAAAGGTCACAACTCATCCAAAAAGTCACAACTCTTTGAAAAAAACATAAGCATTCAATGTGAAGAGGCCATTCTTTTAATATAATATAATACAAATAAATAAATAAATATAAAATATAGAAAATATACTAAATTAGGTGTTTTAAGAAGAAGATGAAGAACAATAGGAAACTTCAAAAAAGTGTAGTTTGAAAATGTGAGGAAACCCCTCTTTTTATAGCCAACAAAGGGTAGTGTATGAAAAAATGTTTATTGTGCCGTATAAAAAAAGTCACAACCCTTTAAAAAAGTCACAACCATTTAAAAAGGTCACAACTCATCGGAAAAATCATAACTCTTTGAAAGAGTCGCAACCCTTCAGAAAAGTCACAACCCTTTAGAAAAATCACAACCCTTCGAAAAGGTCACAACTAATCGGAAAAGTTATAACTCTTTAGAAATGTCAAAAAAAAGTCACAACCCTTTAGAAAAGTCACAACCATTTAAAAATGTCACAACGCATCAGAAAAGTCATAACTCTTTGGAAGAGTCACAACCCTTCAGAAAAGTCACAACTCTTCAGGAAAGTCACAACCCTTTAGAAAAATCAAACCCCTTTGAAAAGGTCACAACTACTCGGAAAAAGTTATAACTCTTTAGTAATGTCAAAACCCTTAAATATGAAAAGGTGTGTGCTTTTAATATAATATATAATAAATAAATATAATATAATATATAGGATAAAAGATATACTAAATTTGGTGTTTTAAGTTGGGGAGGGGGGGGGGGGGATTATAATACTTTAACATTTAAATTAGGTAGTTCATACCTTTAAGGTAGTATAGATAAAAACAAAGATATAGATTTGTCTAATTTTAATTTGATATGAAATTTTAAAAAATAAAGAATACTTTTAATTCAAGGATATGTAGAATATATAAAACTGTCTTTTAACTTTGTGGTCTTAAAAATGCCCCCCCCCCCCCCCCCCCCCCCCCCCACACACACACACAAAAAGGAACATTCTATATTAAATTGAATAAAAATAAAAGTACAACAAATAAATTGGAAACGGAGGAGTACTTATTAAATCTAGTTTGGACTCTTCAAACAAGTTTTTGATCAAATCATTTTTCTCCAACAGTTTGAGACTTTTCAAAGCTTGAACACCACGTTGTAGTTTGTCCAACATAAAATCATTGAACTTCTTGTCAAGTAGAAGTTGCTGCAAAAGTATTTTTATGGCAATGAAAATGAGTACATATTAATTATCTAGATAGTATTCTTATTTGTAGTTAAATTATTTCATTCTCCTTGTTGCATTAATTTTTGTTGATCTGTCTAATTTACCCACAAAAATGTTGTAAGTATATTTATGGCAATGAAAAATGAAAATGAGTACATATTAATTATCTAGATAGTCTTCTTATTTGAAGTTGAATTATTTTGTTCTCCTTGTTGCATCAAATTTTGTTGATCTGTCTAATTTACCAACAAAAATATTGTAATTGCATCATTGAAAAATTCTCACAATCTTCCTTGTTTTAAGAAGAAGAAGAAGAATCGAAATCTTACAAAATTCGTAGATTAAAAATGTGAGAAAACTCCTCTATTTATAGAGAACAAATGATAGTATGAAAATGTGCTTATCATGCCTTATCAGATAAGTCACAACCCTTCAGAAAAATCACAATCATTCGAAAATGTCATAACTCCTCAAAAAAGTCACAACTCTTTAAAAAAGTAACAATCCTTTGGAGAAGTCACTACCCATGAATGTGAAAAGGTTTCAGCTTTTAATATAACATAGAACAAATAAATAAATATAATATAATATAAAATATAGAATCTATACTAAATTGAGTGTTTTAAGTTCGGGTTATTATAGTAATTTAACATTCAAGTTAGGGAGTTCATGCTTTTAAGGTAGTATAGATATAGATAGGTAGATATAGATTTTCTAAATGAAGTATTACTTTTCTCGAGTATACTTAAGACTGCGATTAAGATATGTATTAATCTATTTCAATAAGTAACTCTAAAATTGGCTTAATTTAATAAAATTTGATATGTTAGAAGTGCATTTTAAACTTTCATTTGTTTGTGTTATATTGTAATTTTCTATTATTAGAAAAAATTTAATTACTAATTTCACTCAATTTCTTCACTCGTAAAGAAATAAAAAGAGACAAAGATGAGAGTTTTTATATTTCTTTCAAGTTTTCTGTTGCATGTCATAACTAATTTCAGACCACCATCAACATGTAATTGAATTATAAAAATCAAACTCTATAATTTGGAGAAGATTATATACTCGTGATGATAATATGTTATAGAATCAACCAGAACAATGTACGTCAAAAGATAAAAGTAAAAACAATAAAGAGATTAAGAAAGATGGCCAACAGATCATATTTCCTCCAAGGAGCTAAAATCACAATAGTGAGGAGTAGTGGGAGATTGATATCTAAAATAGTGGACATTACTCGGTGACATTTAAGAGTTAACAGTTAAATAGTTAGGTTCCTTTACTAATAAACACAAATAGACAATATTGTTGAATAGTGAGGAGTAGTGGGAGATTGATATCTAAAATAGTGGACATTACTCGGTGACATTTAAGAGTTAACAGTTAAATAGTTAGGTTCCTTTACTAATAAACACAAATAGACAATATTGTTTCCAAATGGTAGATAATAAGAAAATGACAAAAGTTTGATAAATGGAGAATTAAGATATGAAAATCAATAGCAAGTGAAGACAAGAGTGAAACTATGCACTACTCTTTTACTAATGATTACAAATTCACAAGTTGTAACTGTAGAGTGGAGGGAATGTATCTAGTTGACTATCATACCAAAACTATTTGATCAATCAAATAAATGGGCAAACAATAGTTGAGTATCATACCATAGTGATAATTTACCAAGTGTAAACACCAACTATATGCGTCAATAGAAACTATATCCAACAGTAAAAGAAGCAAAATATTTCACTTAAGGTCCCAGCAACACATTTTTGAAGCTCCCTCTTAATCGAGAGTCGTTTGGTGTTTCAGTACATATTACTACTTTCTTTGTTGACTGTTATCATGTCCTGTGAGTTTATAGTGCTCATAATGTACAAAAGAATAAAGAGTCAATCAGCACTAGTTACTCTCTGTAGCAAGCATTTATTTTAGGATTTGTTTAGAGACAAGCCTGACCATTTCTCCAGCAAATACTCAATCAAGAAATCTTGCTAAAGAGTATTTGAGCACCATATTGAGGCTGTAAGGTCATAGCCTGAGTCGGGGCATGAACATATGATGGGGAAATGCAAAAAGAATATTGCTGAATGATCATTGCCAGGACCACTTTAGCCTCAACAAGAGCTAAGTTTTGGCCCACACAGATTCTGGGGCCTAATCCAAATGGGAAAAACGACGCTAAATGTTTCCGTGACTCAGCAAATCTCAACGGGTTGAATTCATGGGCATCATCTCCCCAGATCTCCTTGTCGTGATGGACAGCAGTCATGGCCAAATAGAACTGTGTATTCACTGGTATGTCAAGGTTTCCTAACTTGACACTCGTTGATGCTTGCCTCATCAACATCACAGCTGGTGGGTAAAGTCGAAGTGTTTCATTCAATATCATGCTCACCTGCCAATTGGACATAAAGTACACCTCATCATCTTATTGTGAGAAAAATAGGGATACTATGCACCATCTTTGCAAGTATCATGAATGCATAATGAGGTTGTTCATCAGTATAGTGATTTCTTAAAGCATGCTCGTCCTTTATATCATACTTGGGGACATAAGTACTATACAAGGCTTATCATGAGACTGCTAAGGAGAGTTGCCAGAAAAAGAAAAATAAGAATCTGCAATAACAGCTGAACTTACAATCTTGAGATCAGCTATATTCTCTACAGTAGGAATCCCATTTCTGCAAGCACGAACAACTTCTTCCCGAGCCTTTCTCTGCCATTCTTGATGCAATGCCAACAGAAGAAAAGCCCATGTCAGAAAATTAGCAGTTGTCTCCTTTCCTGCAAAGTAGAATGTCTTGCATTCATCTACAACCTCCTCTATATCCAGTGTCTCCTGTCTGTCATCCAGATTCTTGAGTGGATGCATTAACAAAGAAAGCAAGCTTTTTGAATTGTTTGCTGTTCTGCTGCAATTGTTTAACAACATCCTAATTGCATCTCTAGTTTCCTTCTCCAGTCTTTTCCTCAATCTGTTCTTCTTGGTGGGCAAAAATCTGTATCCAGTTTCATCATTAGGAGTGTGTTTGGTATGAAGGAAAACATTTTCCGGAAAATGTTTTCCAATTTTCTCATGTTTGGTTGGCTTAAATGTTTTGGAAAATATTTTCCAAATCAACTTATTTTCCTCAAATTTAAGGAAAATGACTTCCCTTCAAAAATTAAGGAAAACATTTTCCAAAACTTTCCTTCACCTTCTAATTACAATTTTTTTCCTTACCCCACCCCACCCCACCCCATCCCTACCATTGACCCCCACCAGACACCCTACCAGCCCCCACCCTCCAAAAAAATTTTCAAAGTTTATTTTTAAAAAATATTTTCTTACCTTACGCCACCCCCTACCCCCGACCCACCCCCCCACGCCAAAATTTATTTTTTTTAAAGTTTGCTTTTTAAAAAATATTTTCAATTTCAAATTTTTATTTTTTTACCACACCCCACCCCTACCCGACCCCCGCACCCCAAATTTTTTTTTTTTAAAGTTTGTTTTTAAAAAATATTTTCAATTTCAAACCCCCTCCACCCCCAACCCCCACCCCACTCTAAAAAATTAAAGTTTGTTTTTAAAAAATATTTTTATTTTTTACTCTCTAGTAAAAAAATTAAAGATATTTTTTTTAAAATGTTTTTCATTCATAAATCAAACACTACAATTTTTTTCCTGAAAGCATTTTCTACTCACCAACCAAACATGAGAAAATAAGCCAAAAATCCACTTGTTTTCCAAAAAAACATTTTCCAGGAAAACATTTTCCATGGAAAATATTTTCCTTCAAACCAAACACACCCTAGGTGTCCAGGAGAAAGAAATGGCATGATTTATAGTGAAAATGATGAAGCAAGTAATTGCTCTAGGGTGATGAAACCATATTTTTAAAGAAGGGTACTAACAAGATTCCACCATTTCAACTCAACAAAGACAGTGAGTTGGCTTAGACATGAATGTTTAGTGTCATCTCATGTGCCAATTGGCAATTAGAGCTTACTAATATTCTTTATAGAAATGCTGCAATCTCTAAATCCCTAGCAATATAGTGGTAAATATTGTGTTTTTATTGGTAGCAATATAGTGGTAAACATCACTTTGCATAAGACAATTGCAGGTGTCAAAGAGTCATTTTAAATGGAGTTCAGATGAAAAGATTATAGTGGACATTTTGAATAGCAAAAACAATCAATCTGGTGCTATTAAAAGTATACATTGGACAATTTGCAAAAGCATATCTTATCTTTTCACTTGTTTTGTTGGAAATCATTGGAAATCACGACAATTCTTGTAGCTTGAAGCGTGTATATGGCACTATCCTTACGGATATTTCACCCGGTGTAGGTGTATCCCAAGGATTCAACAAACTCGAAGAACTAAAAAAGATTTTTCTCATATCAGAGAGTAGAACAAATCCACTAATTTATCTTCAGGAAAAATGTCGTGTGCGTGAGCCCACAAAGAGAGCTCGTCCTAGTCCGTATGGGACACTTCTTTTTCAGAACCCTTCTTATTTTCTAACATGTTTTTAATTCCCTCTTGCTTTTACATGGTATCTCTCTATAGAACAGAAATGATACCTACTCTGACTCAAATGTGTCTTAGAAGTTAAATCAGTGGGAAAAATTGGTTGGCAATTCGTTATTATCAGCAAATAGCACTATACGCAATTTGGCTGTGATTTTGACATTCTCATAGGCATCTCAGGTACAGATATTATTCTATCAGCAAGCACATGCAGTTTCTAACTAAGAAGTAATAAAATATGGTTACACTTGAGATAAAGAAATCAACAGTAAAGAATGAGATGCATTTGCATTTGTTTGCTCCTAACCTTTACATGGCACAATTTATACAAGGAAAAAGTGGTAAGGGGATTGTAACATAAAAGAAACGATACATATAAGTTTGGTATGCAACAAAATCAATGAAAGGTGAGATGCATCGTACTATCGATAACGAAATGCACCTGAATCCAGGAATGTAGACACTTCGTATGGCCTCTAAAACAAGGCTCACTTGCTGGTCTTGTAATTCAAAAATACGCTTTCCCTCCTCAAAACTGGTTCCAAAAGCCGTCCTAGAAATGATGTCTGCTGAAAGGTTGTGAAATTCTTTGTGTACGTTTATCTCAAACTGGTCTCTTGCACTTCTTACATCTTCCCACTTGTCCAACAACTTTGTTGTGCTATCAACCATCTCAGAAATCCAACCCTGAGAAAATAGACACATGCCAATTGATTAATCAGCTTTAATCAATTTCTCAAACCATGACAAAATTCTACGAAACCAAACCCTAAGACACATAGAAGACTCATTTAGCTACAATACATACACAATGCATTGCACTCATTTTCCCAGTGTAGATCATAAGGTGTCAAAATGAGTCCAAATATACGTAACCCGCCTAGAATTTTATGGATTTGGCTGAAATAATTTGTATTTGGTTAAATCTCAACTTATTCAAGTGTTAACCCATTTCAAAAAAATCTTCAATTTCAACCCGTTTTAAAATTTTTTATTTGCATTGATGTAATGTATATTCCTATATGGAAGGTATGAACTATTATCTATTTATAACAATATGTTAAAATTATTGAAATTAAGCGGGTCAAATTGGGCAGATGATTACCCAACCCAATTTTTAGCCCAAAATAAACTTGTATTTCCACCTATTTTAATATTTCTAATTTGCATCCCACCCGTCCATTTGACACCCCTAGTAGATCAGGATACAGAAACCCCCTTGCCGAGAGTGGCTAGATATGTTTATTGATGGATTGGGGGAAGATATAGAAATTGGTGTGATTGGATAAGTAGAGGATGAAAAAGGTAACACTTAAGTGCCGTATGATGCGGATCCATGTATCAATCTCAAGCAGACATACATAATCCTTTTTGCTCAATCAAAATAATTTTTCAAGTATAAGTGAAAATTGAGTAGCGTACCTTTACTGTCTCCATGTTAAAGGCGTGGTTGATGATCCTTCTGTGAATAACCCATTTGTGACCATCTAAGCCAACAAGCCCATCTCCAAGCAGAAGTTTTGACAAAGGGTTATGTTTGGTTTTCTCAAAGGAAGTGGTGTTAAGTAATATCTCCTTTATGAGATTGGGGTCAGCAATTGCAAGCCTAGGTTTAGGACCAAACCAGTAAAGGAAATTCTTGCCATAAAGCGTTGACCAATTATAATAGTGTGGCATGACACGGGAAACTACTATATCATGATTATGGTTGAAACAAGTGGACTTTGATTCAGCTTCTGCTATCATCAATCTTCTAATCTTTGCTGTGTTATTCAAAATTGGGCTGTAACCTGGTCCATCTATGCCTTGTTTCTTCAACTCATCTTGCACTTTTAAAGGGACCCATATGATTTTGTATACCACTTTCAACAACGAGATTAACACTACTGCCAGTGCCAGGAACAGCATCATTTCCACCATCAAAATGCCTTCTTCACCCACTGCCTCTACACCATTTATATTACAATTATTGTACTATGTCTTTTAAAATGGTTTTGATTTTAATAAACCTCCATCACACCATTTTTCCATTTATACACTTCAACTAACATTTCATTCGTTTAAATAACTAACAGCTCGTTTGGATAAGATTTTAAGTTGATTAAACTAACTTTTAAATCAGTTTTTGACTTATTAGAATGTTTGACAATTAAAGAATAACTTAAAAAAGTCAAAAGTAACTTAAAATAAGTTAAAAGTTAAAAGTAGGGTGCCCCTACTTATTTTTTTTAACTTATAAATCATTCTACTTTGACCAAATATATTACTTTTTTACCTTTAATTCTTTTATAATGCTAATAACTTTAAGGGTATTTCAGACATTTTGATTAAAAAAATGACTTTCAACACTTTTTTGCCAAACACATCAAAAACATATAACTATTTATTTTTAAAATGACTTTAAAGTAACTTTTTAAAAGTTATTTATATAAAGCCAATCCAAACGGACTCTAACTCTCTCATCTTAAAACTTTTACCTAATTTGACAGCCTACATGTTTTTCACACAAAACAAGGGCTTGAAAAAGCCAAAAAAAATAGTTTTTTTTTTTTTCAATTTTACTAGTAAACTTATAAAATGTCATGTCATAGTGCTCTTTCTAAACTGTTATGTCATGGTGTTCTTTCTAAGACACTAGTCTCATTATTATGATCATTTAATTATCTTCTATTTCAAGAAGTTTTATCGTTCGAACTAATTAATCTATCATGCTTCAGGCGTGTCATATACTATGTCCTTCAAATATCTTTCATTGGAACATTTATAACTGGATTATAACATACGATCAATGAATGAGTCTGTCAGTTGACTTAAATTATCTTATGAACGAGGATCATACCAATGATAATTCATTATATATAACTTATTTTCAAGTTGCTTATCATCTCTCTCCCTAATGTTAAGAAATTTAACATTTACCCTAACCTAATTTGAGGCTCATCTTTGTGCGTTACTTTGTGGTGGAACAATTGAATCATATACCGCACATTCAAATTTCTAGATGAGCGTTATTTGAGACCTGATCCTGAACAAATTGTGATAGAGGATCCTTGTTGACTTTTGTTCTAACAACCAATGATTTAGCTATAATTTAAGCCATATAATTTCTATTAAATTCACTTGGATATAAGCCAACATCATCAATATAATTTTATAGTTTGAAATGTGCTCTTGATTTAACAATTTGAGAAAACAACGTTGCAAAAATCAAATTGCAAATTGATAACAAAGTACATGTGACCATAACATAGATGCATCTATTAAAAATCATATAATAGTATATGGTCCACATGACAGGTAAATGAGCTCACATTCACCTTTTCATTCGTTTCAAAAAACATCATGGGACACAAGCTCAAATTTTAGCTGGTATGATCAATTTATCAGGAGAACAAAAAGTATATAGAAATTCACAAAGAACTTTCTATTTCTTCAATATATTACCACATGTGTCACGCCCCGAGCCTACACCCTAGACGTGGACAACACTCGAGAATCATTGTCGATCCCCAAGTGAATCCTTGGCCTGGCGAACTACTTAACGGGAAACTAACTCATGCATATTTAAGCTTTAAAACAGAATTGAAATACAAAAGTCTTAAAACTTCTCAAAAATTCAAATTATCTCAAAAAAGTCTGTCTGAAAATACTCTAAAAAAATAATAGTTTGCCAAAATAGTTCAAAGGAAATATTGAAAGAAACTCAACACTAACTATCTATGAAGCCTCTATAGTTCAACATGGATTTCGAGACAAGACCCACGACATCTCAAAATTATTAAACTGAAAGACATAAGTGGAGTCCTCCGGAATGCAAGAAAGGCTCACCAAAGCAAGCAAGAAGTGCAAAGTGATCTCAACAGAGTGCCTGTTGATGATCCTAAACACCTATATCTGCATCATGAAAAGATGCAGGTCGAATGACATCAGTACATTGAATATACGAGTATGTAATATAGCTGAGGAAAATAATTAACTGAACTAAAGAAGCTAAAGCGAGATACTCAACTGAATGTAAAGAAATAAAGAAGTGAAATCATTTAAACTTTACAAGTACTTACTATCTCTGAACTCAACATATTAAGTGATATGGTAAAAATACACTTTTAACTCTATTTGGGAGATTCTATAATCGATAACCATCACTATGAGCAACGTGATGATACACCGTTTCGCCCATACTGCCAGAGCTGTCCTATACCTTGTTAGGATATAGCGCATCTCAACTAAGTGGATCCACTGAAGCTATGTTGAAAGCAATAAGAAGTCGTCTAAAAAATATGATCTTTTACCCATGTTGGCTACATGGTTTATGAGGAATGTGAGTTGTCTAAACTCATCCCCACATCGGTGCTTAGTACTACTCCCAATAAATGTATATTCATTCTCAAATGTATAAAATATACTCTTTCACAATTTGAGATAATTGCTCAAAATATCCTCTTAAAAAAGGTAACTGCTCTAAAATATTTCTAAACTCATTAACTCTTTGAGAAATCAAAATTTCTCTTTTTTCAATGTAAAAAGTGATACATTTGGGAAAACTTCGTTCCCTTATACTTTTACTCAACATGTTTAAAACTTTTCTCAAAACATTTCAGGAAATCAGTTTAAGACAAAAATGTTTGCTTTAAAAGATTCTCAAAAATTATAACTCAAAATAGGGTTCATGTTGAAATATAGACATGAACAAATCAACTCAAGGATCTCAATAACAATATAGAAAACTCAATACTCAGAATTCAAGAACTCAAAACTCAACAATACTACTCATCTCAAGAATACTCAAAATTCAGGAATTTAGGACTCAGAATCAATAACGAAACTCACATAAAGAATTTAGAACTCAAAACCAATAACTTAACTCATATCAAGAATTCTCGAAACTAAGGGTAGATTAAACTTTTATTGACTGAATTGAGATGTAGGGTGTGAGGACCAACTCAGTCCATCACTATGAATAGCCTTACATACCTAATTATATATGAAGCTTTAGACTGAAATCCTTTGTGGAGACTTGATTTTATCTTGAGCTTGAGGAAGAACATTAGCTTTCTTGGAGGAAACCTTTGTTCTTGGAATCTTGGTGCTTAATCGTGATAAAAGAAACTCTTTTATGAAGTTTCTAGAGTGGAAAAACTTGGGAAAATCTTGGGTGGAAGGATTCTCTTTGTATTTTGAATTTTTGACTTGAAGGTTTTAGGGTTCTTGATTGAGAAGAGGAACCCTAGGTGAGTTTTAAGAGAATTTCTAGATACTTGAAGGCTTAGATTGATGATTTTGAGAGGAAAACTTGTTAGTTGAATGATACACTCAGTTAAAATATCCAAAACGACTTAGAACAGGGCTAAAAAGCTTGGGAAAGGACTAAAATTACCCTGGAAGACGTACAAGATATTTTTGAAAAATATCTCTCTACTGTCCCTGTAAAATTCTACCATTCGTAGTGCCAGTCGTAGAACATCGACTGCTTGACAGGGCTTCATTAAAACAAGCATAACATTTTACTCTGAACTCAAAATGAGGCAAACTTTGTGGCATTGGAAAGAGGACTCATAGGCCTTTAAATTGATAAATCATGGACCATCTAATTTAATACGAGCTGAGAGGTATGATCATTTGAAGTTGACCCAAGTAAAATCTTATATTGAAACTCAATCGGTATGAAAGCTTTCAACTCAACTTTGTGCTAGGGGATTATAGTGACCTTAATTGATATCCAAAATAATTCCCACACTAAAGAATTGACCTTAACATCTAAGTAAAATTAAGAATCACTCGGTACGACCTTATGCACAAGTGAAGAATGGTTCGAGTCTTAACTTAGAATCTTTTGAGGTGTTACAACATGAATTCTCCATTATTTTTGCATGATATTTGAACTGGGTTGATCAACTGTCTCTACCAACTGATAGTTATTTCACTAAACTTCTAGTTTACTTTTGCATGTGATTCCATCATCATGCTCATATTTATGTACCACAAACAACATGAAAAATGGGTAATTTTTTGTCACGACCCAAGCCTATACCCTGGACGTGGCCGGCACTCGAGAACCATTGCTGATTCCCAAGCGAACCCTCATCCTGGCTGACTACAAGCGGAAGACTAACTCAAGCATACACAAGCATCAAAACTGAAGAAAAGTTTAATACAACTTACTGAATCTCAAATCTATATGAAAATATTGAATATGAAACATAAAGTTTTAATTAAAATATCTGTAATGGAAAGACTCTCCAAAACTGTCTATCTATGAAGCCTCTACAGTACAAAGATGAGTGTCGGAACAAGACCCACGACTCCTCAAGAGAACTACTACTAACAACTTATAAAACTGGAGTCCTCCGGAAACAAGGAGGCCTTACTCAAAGCTACCAAGCGAATGAAGTGATCTCAATGAAACTCCTGTTGAAGATCCTTAGTACATGTATCTGTATCATAAAAGATGCAGGTCGAATGACATCAGTACATTGAATGTACAAGTATGTAGTATGGCTGAAGTGAAATAAATAACTGCACTGAATGACTGCAACAGATATAGCATGAACTCAATTGAATGTAAAGGATTAAAGGAATGAAATCATTTAACTTTATAAAAATACTTACTCATCTCTGAACTCAACATAAGAAGTGTTATGTGAAAAATATACTTTAACTTTATTGGGAGATTCTCTAACTGACAACCATCACTATGAGCTAAGTGATGATACATCGTCTTGTCTACGCTGCCAGAACTGTCCTATATCGTGTCGGGATATAGAACACCTGAACTAAGTGGATCCACTAAGCTATAAGGATTCTTCTAAAAAGTATGATCCTGAACCTATGCTGGCAAGACATGGTTTATAGGGGCTGTGAGTTGTCTGAACTCTCTCCCATATCGGTGCTTAATACTACTCCCAATGACATTTATATACTGCTACTCAAATGTATAAAAACATTACTTTTTCTCTGGTTTGAGGTAATTGCTCAAACTATCCTCTTAAAAGAGGTAACTGCTCTGGAGTATCTCAGTACTCATAACTCAATTAGAAAGCAAAGTTTCTATTTTCTCAATTTAAAACTGTTATCTTAGGGAATTACTTAGTTCCCTATACTTTTCTTGAAACTCATCTTTTACTCTTTCTCATAATCAATTTTTAAAGACAAAACATTTGCTCTAAAAAGATTATTTAACTTCTCTTTACTTTCTCAATAATAGCTCTTGACTCTACTCTTAAACTAACTTTAGTTTTGAAAATGCATTAAGACGTATGAGTAGGATAATGCGTGAGTTTTCAATGATAAATGGAGCCTATAGGAGCTAATACAGAGTGGGAAAGCATAGCCACAACTTAAAGGAACACGCCCGAATGAACATAGAAGAAATGGGCCCTGGCGACCCCTGGCGTACTGCTGGCGGGGGGGAGGGGGCAGGCCCCAAACTACTGAAAGCCAGCTCTGGCGCCTTCATGGCATGCCACGCCATACCCCTGCCCAGAATTTTGACGAATTGTCTTATTCAATTCCGGGTCCTAACTCATCCAGAATCGATTGATTTCTTCCGAACTCTCTTTGATTCACAAATCCAACACGAAATTATTAAAATCCCACTCAGATTCTATCAAGAAACACCACTCATTCGGAAAACCCTCACCTCAAGAACTCAAGACCTCTATTGATAAAGAATGAAGCTTAGAACTCAAGAACTCTTCAAGAACATTTACATAAACGATTATATAGGCGAATTAACGAACGAATTAAATGATTAGCGTGAGGTCGAACAAGTCCATCACTATGGGAAGCCTCACATACCAGGAAAGAACGATGTTCTTGGCGAAAACCACAATTCTTGAAGAACGCTTGAACTTAGCCCTTTTTCTCTTCTTGAAACCTCGCTCTAAAGCCCTAAGTGTTTAGGAACGTGTATAGGTGATTTAGAATCTGATTAGACCCTTAATTAGGTCAGGAAAAACGTGCTAAGCCTAGTGGGAAAAAGGAAAAGACCAAAATAACCTTTTCTAAAACGAATGAAGCACCTTGAATAGAGAGGCTTCACTCAAACGGGCATAACTTTTTACTCCGAGCTTCAAATGGAGCAAACTTGGTGGCGTTGGAAAGAGAACTCAAAGACTTTCGATTTGATAGCTGATGGACCACCTAAATCATTATGTGTTGAAAGATATGATTATTTGAAGTTGACCTAAGTAGAATCTTAGGTCAAAACTCACTCTGTAGGGAAGCTTTCGACTCAACTTTGTGCTAGGGGATTCTAGTGACCTTAATTGATATCCAAAATCATTCCCACACTAATGAATTGACCTTAGAATCTAAGAACAATTAATAATCACTAGGTACGACCTTATACGAAATTCAAAAATGATTCGGGTCTTAACTTTAAAATTTCCGAGGTGTTACATCTTTTACATAAATATTTGTAACCCGCTCTGATTGTAATAATATGAAGTTCCTTAATCTTCCCATATTTTACAGTCTCAATATAATTTACTTTTTTCTCTTTAATAATTTCTTTGAAACTTATAAAGTTTTTTTTGAGACTTACTAAAATTTCACGAGCAATTTTATTTCTTTGGGTAATAAAAATTAGCTCACCACAACTCATAATTAACTTTGGATACTACTACATGTTTCATAACACTGTCTGTGTGGTGAACATCTCCTTCAAGGAGAAATTTATATCATCATTGTCATGATCAAAATCAGTACATGCAAAATTTATTTCTTGATTTACTTTTTTCATTAATATCTTCTCCCGTTTATATTCAATGCCTAGTAAAATATTTTTGACATACAAAAGTACATAACTAATGATAAATTGTTGTAGCCAAAAATTATTTTTTTCTTTTGTCCTTTTGGTAATTTATAATAAAACATACCACAATATTTGTGATGTACTAAAAGTACTTGACCAATGACCATTTATGTCAAAATAAATTTTTTTCATATCTCTCAAACCTCCAATAGAGGTGAGTTGTGACATTTATCCCATCATATAAAAGCACGCCATTATTCATCATTTTCATCATCTCTTGATACATCCACTTTCAAGAATAGTTGAGTAGTCGTGTTGTTTATTACAAGTCACATTCTCTTCAAGGAATCGACTATAACCATATCTACATGTTTCATAATTTTTCATTAGAAATTCATTGTCATGCTTTGAAATTTATCATATTTATATGATATACCTCAACATCACTCTAAAAAGGTCAGTGCACCACCACTTTATATCTCTTTATTTTAATGGAGGATTTATAAAATCAAATTAGGTCACACAACAACTGCATGCCCAATTTCTTTTATACCAAGTTTGATGACAACAATTATCTTTACTCTTTGAAGGACCATTTTGAGAACTCATAATGTTCTTTCTTTTATAATTATCACAATGATGACTATTTTTTTTTCCTTCACGCCCATATTCATATGTTCCACCACAAAATTATCTTTTCATCTTTGAGACTTTTAATCTATTGCTATCACATTCACTTCAAAAAATGAAGCATATTCAGTGAGATGGGTTTCACAATTTTTATCAAGAGCACATCGATTTTCTTAGTCATCATTATATCATCAGTATATTGTGTTATGAATTTAATTTAATGTCTTATTCATATAAAGGTTTATTAGACAAAGTACAGTGGAACTTGAATCCAAAATATTATCATCATGGTGTATCGAGACTTTAACTGATGACTTACCCTTTTGGTGCAATGAAACTTGAATCCATTGTCTTATCCTCAATCAATGACATTATATACAGTCCAAAATAAATCAAAATTCACCCTTGAGTTTTTTAAAAACTATAACTTCATAATTAATAGCACAAATAAATTTAGTCATAATAACACTTCAAAAAATCATATTTAAATTGTTACCTTTGCTAAATGAAGCAGAGTTGGTCCTCCTCACATGTGGCTCTAAGTATCATTTTTCAACTTAAAAGTTTTCTGAATAATTCACTTATTGGAAGACCAATAAATTGATTTTTCACATTAACTTCACTAATTACTAGTTAAGAAAATTTCTTTGTGAATTAATCAATTTACAAAAGATTTTTTAAAATACAAATTTTGTCAAACAAATCTGATAAAACTTTTCATGTTTATGTATAAAAAAATAATTAAAAATATTCACGAAATCTTTATTATATAATTTTGTTATTAAAATTAGTTTTAGATGAACAATATTCTTTTTATTATTATATTTTCTTTAAAGTATAAAAATATATTAAAAAAACTTTATTTTTAAATACAATACTCTGTATTTGTGTATGTGATTCTAATAGTAGTAGGTTTGTTTTGTATAAAATATTTGTTTTCCGAAAATTTCCTTCGTTAAGAATAAAATAATGAAAAGAAAAAAAACTAAACATATAAAGGAAAAAAGAAATATAGAGGTAGAAACATTACATTTCAATGGGGTTGCGCCTTTTCAATTGGACAACTAAAACTTAAAAGATATCTACTACAAATTTTTTTGATTATAAGATTAAAAATTTAAAACAGTATTTTTTCTTTATTTAATTATAAGCTATTTACTATGGAGTAGTGATAAACTCTATTTTTTGAAACGGTGAATTTTTTTCCATATTTATTTTGTTGTAATGAGAACTTAATTTTTGAATATACTCTATTCGTTTTGAAATAGTCGTCACCTTTTGAGAGTCAATTTGTTTATTTTTCAAAGTTAAATAAGATTGGATTAATTTGATATTTTAAAATTAAAGTTTAGATCTTCAAAAACTATATGAAAATTGTTGCTCCCAATTGCACACGCAAGTGTACGTGGTCATAGAAGTAATAACTGACTCTTTTAGAACAGGGTTGTCAAATCCAAGGGATTTACGATCAATTTGTATCCAATTCTACTAAATCTATAAAGTAACAAAAGTGAATCAGGAACTTGGGATTTCTATGCTACTGTTACAATAATTTGAAAAGTAAAAGTAACTAATACAGACAACTTCAGTTTCGGTGTTTTAAACAAGTAAGAGACAGTTCCAGGGCTGCAACATGTTTAAGGTTTCATGTATCGCATCTCATGTAATGAATTAACTAAGGTTATCAAATTACTGATTTACATGGTTGATTTTATGATCATGGTCTCCAGACCTCTAATTGCCTACTCCAATTGACTATCTAACTACATTGTTGAGCGGGGATAGGCAGACTCAATTGGGGAGCATTTATATTTCATCATGTTTCATAACCAAGCTTGGTGTTCGTCTGGGTGTCAATTCTAAACACGAATCTAATCAAGTGATATGTGTGATAGATCAAGCTCTTTGTATTCTTTGGTTTATCTACCTCTTCGTCTCCCGAGTCCAAGAATAGACAATAGATTTATATCTATGGTGATCAAGTATGAAATACTAAAACAAGAATACAAATGTTATTTAAGCGATAAGCAATCATTAATTCAAAACAATCGATGTTCAACAATTACCCGTAGCTACAGCCCCAGAACAAAGGCTTTTAGTCACTCATGATGTAAATAAACTCAAAAACAATAGTTTTCATGAAATTCAAACCTAAAGAAAAAGTTGAGAATTGAAACCTAAGATGAATTGTAATCTCTTCCTCTTACACACCCAAAAGAAGTCAAACCTTTACAAAATAACGCTAGTGTCTTATTTATAGAGTTTTTGTAACACCTTGGATTTTAAAAGAAGGAAAAAATTCAGAATTTCAGAATACAGTCCCCTTTGGAGAGGCTAGTCATAATCGCCGAACGACTCGGTGATTTGCCGAACGACTCGGCGATTCACCGAAAGGTGCCTTCTCGCCATTTTGGACTTGAAATGTTCATCCAGTTTTCTGTGTATTTAGGTGAGCTAGGTCGAGCTCGCCGTTTCATTTGGCGTGTCGCCGAAATGCCCATTTTATCGTCAAGTTGACTTAGTCCAGGAGCCAACTATCTGGAACTTTCAGCGAGCTGGAAGCTCACTTGGCGAGTCGACGAGTGGCTTTTGCGAGATGCATCGTTTTCAGTTTTCGCTTGGCAATTATTTTTTTAAAAGGGCTTTTTGGTCTTTTTCCTAATGGTTTAATTCCTAATTTGGGTCGGTTACCCTTTTATTTTAGACCCTATATAAACCTTTCTAAGCCTAAATCTAAATATTTTAATCACTCTTCAAAGCTCTCCCTCCAATAATTCTCTCTCTAAAGAAGAAGAAGAAGAAGAAGAAGATGAAGAAGAAGAATAATCTAGGATTTGAAGATTCAAGTCTCCTAATTCTCCATTGATTTCAAGGTTTTAGCATTAAGGTATGATAGTTTTCACCTATGGAGTCCTTTCCTCCATAGGGTCCCTAAATTCCCCAATTTTCAAAGTAAGAATTCTCAAATTGAAATTAGGGTTTTCTCCAACCTCATGGGTTCTTTCAAATTATGATCTAATTGATTGAATTATGTTTAATTATGCATGAGTTGAGTTAAATTGCATGTTTTAAGATGAATCCCCATAAACACATGTGAAATCCATGATTTCTAGATTATGATTTATGATGAGGTTTTGAATTATGAAAAGAGGAAATTGATGAAATTATGCATGTTCTTCATGAATTGAAATAAATGCTTGAGGATGCTTTGAGAATGAAGCACCAATGTTGTTGATTGTTATTGTTGGGTTGTGAAAGGATTTCTCACACATTACTCATGATATGTCACGACCTAAAGTACCCCTTAGACGTGACATGGCGTACAAGACCCCGAAAGGCCTCATACAAGCCACTTAGCATGCATCATACAAGATCATAGTATAAAAGAGTTTAAAAAGCATAGCGGAAGTCTACATATAGTCTCGATGCATCTACCAAACGAATAGAAAAAAAATGTTGGGACGTAATCCAATACAAGTCCAAAAGTAAAGAAACATAAAAGAATAACAAGGCAACGTCCTCGAACATATGAGGACTCATCAAGTCTTCAAGGCTCTTTTACTACAAACTCTAGCCACGGGTGGATGGGGAGGATTCACCATGCCCTACATCAACAAATCAATGTAAGCAAGAGTATGCGTTAGTACAAACATGTACCAAGTATGATAACTATGCATAAAACCATAAGATCATGATAAAAGGGGACATTTACATAATATGCAAAGACCAAGCTAAAACACGTGATAAAAGAGGTTAGAAACATAAGTCATAAGATCATGGTCAATGCAAGCTCAACATGCTTAAAACACTTGTGAGATACTTTGAAAGTCACTTAAGTTCATTATTGTGGGAAATTACCTTTAACCGCCATTTAAGACCATGTGAGCTATTAACATGGAATCCAGTGTCTACCCCACACCGGAAAGAGATGTCCTACTTGCCAAGGTAAGACCATGAACTTCTAGCATACGTGGATCCACTAGCTAATGTCTATCTAGACAATCATCCTATGGTGGCACATAGTTTATGGGACATGGGTAATTACCACTTGTACACTCGGTGCTAAGCATAATTTCCACGGATTAATCATAAATCATAATTCATCTTATCTTTAGTAGACATGGGTAATCACCTCTTGTCTATCATTGGGGAACATGGGTAATCGCCTCTTGTCCCTTTCATTAGAATAGCTCCTTAACTTTGATTCAAGTTTAGTTGACAAAACCTTTCAACTCTTTATGAATCCTTTATGTGAGAACAATCCTTTCACATACATAGTTAGAGTAATATGTGAGAAATCCTTTCACAACTCAACAACAACATCAATTATGCTTCAATCTCAAAGCAAGTCTTAAATCATCATAAATCTCATAATTGAACATGCATATATTCATAGAACCCATCTTTTGATCATTCATAACTTCATCACAAAATTCATAGCTTAGAAGACATAAATCATGCATGGGCTCATGTATCTTTATCTTAAAATCATTCAATTTCTCCAATTCATCTTTCATAGTTCAAAACCTCACATTATGATCATAGTCTAGATCTCATGAAATTCATATGGATTCAACTTAAAACATGCAATTCAACTCAATTTCATGCATAAGAAGTCATACTTAAAGCAATTTGATCATAATTGATAAGAACCCACATGATAGAAGAAAACTCTAAATTCAATTGAGAATATTTACTTTGAAAATTGAGGAATTTGAGAACCCTATGGAGGAAAGGACTCCATAGGTGAAAGCTATCATGCCTCAATGCGAAAATCTTGAAATCAATGGAGGAATTGGAGACTTTCCCCTTCAAACCCTAGCCTCCTTCTTCTTCTTCACTTCTAGAGAGAGAATTATTTGGAAAGGTTTTGGAAATTGTTGAAAAGTGATTAGGAAGGGTAGAAATTAGGCTTATAAGGTTTATATAATGCTTAGGATTAGAGGGTAACCGACTTTACTTAGGAATTAAACAATTAGAGAAAAGACCTAGAGACCCTTATTTAAAACCAGCTAACGAACCGCAACCTATGACTTGACCTACGGTTGGTAGGTCAACCAATGAGCCGTAGGTCACACTGGAAATTGCAAAAATCTTGCTAAATTTCCCAGGCTAATCCATGACTCCACCTATGGTTGGTAGGTCAACCAACGAGCCGTAGGTGATGTCATTGGTACTGCCCTAAAGTTGAAATGCTGCATTTTCTTTCCCTTTTTGAAATCCGAGGTATTACATGATACAAATGGAAAGAGGAGTTTTTCTCATATAAAGGATTCATAAGGGTTTAAAGGTTTTCTCAACTAAACTTGAATCAAGAATTAAGGAGCTATTCTAATGATAAACAAGAGGCGATTACCCATGTCTACTAATGATGAGATAGAGTGTGAATTATGATTAAAGGGTTATTCCATGGGATTTAAGCTTAGCAACGAGAGGATATTGAGATGGAAGCTCTCCCATTTGTAGAGGTCCTGTTTCTAGTAGCAATCTCTTTATCCCTTAACTATGTGCCACCATAGGAAGATTGTCTTAGATAGACATTAGCTAGTGGATCCACTTAAGCTAGAAGATATGGTTTTTACCTTGGCAAGTAAGGACACCTCTTTTCGGTGTGGGGTAGACACCGTATTCCATGTTATAACTTACATGGTCTATGTCGGTTAAGGCTAATTCCCCACATAATGAACTAAGGTTGTTTCCAAAGAAGAAGGTATTTCAAGTATGTTTCCTTAAAGATGAATTAATTGCATTGACAATGACCCCTTTTAACTCATGTTTTCGTTATGTTACTTTATGATTTGAATTGGTCATTTCATCTCGTGATTATATCCTTTTGGAATGATTTTATATCTCTATGCATAGTTATCATACTTGGTACATGTTTGTACTAACGCATACTCTTGCCTACATTGCTTCCCAAATGTAGGGCGTGACGACTCCTCCACATTCATTCGTGACTAGAGCTTGTATTAAAAGAACTTTGAAGACTTGGTGAGTCCTCACACTTCGAGGACAAGGCCACGTTTATATTTCTTGTCTTTTACTTTTGAACTTGTATGGATTACGTCCCAACTTTCATTTTATTCTTATATTAGATGGCTTTGAGACTATGTTAGACTTCCGCTACGTTTTTTATCAACTCATAAAATGAAATGAACTTTTAAACTCTTTTATACTATGATCTTGTATGATGTATGCTAAGTGGCTTGTATAGGGCTTTTTGGGGTCTTGTACGCCATGTCACGTCTAGGGGGTACTTTAGGTCGTGACAAACTTGATTTTCAGAGCACAAGATTTAAAAAGGTCCTAGGATGTCTCATAAGCCACATCAAGTAGAGTCTTGTTTTTGAGTGTGAAGCGCACCACATTTATGAATGAGAGGCTACAAGATGTGTAGAAAATTCCACTTCTTTCATTACTCTTAAGTATTGCGATAGAGTTTAACTCTATATGTCTTTCTCCTAATTCCTATCCTATGCTTTTCAGGATATGGCCCCCGGAAGAGCATACATTAGGAGGAATGCGAACGAGAATATGGAACAAGAAGCTCCTCCTCAAGCTCCTCAAGTTCCGGCCGACCCTTTGGCCGAGCAAGTGACTAATGCGGAGTTTAGGGCTGCTTTTCAAGTGTTGGCTCAAGCCATGATGGCTCAAGCCAATAGGGAGGTTGTGGCTCCTGTGAACCCAAATATGGGTACGACGACATCTAGAATGAGAGACTTCACTAGAATGAATCCTCCGGAGTTTCATGGGTCTAAAGTTGAGGAAGATCCTCAAGTATTCATTGATGAGGTGTATAAGGTGTTGATGATCATGGGTGTGATGCCGGTGGAACAGGTGGAATTGGATGCTTATCAACATAAGGGTGTCGCTCAAGTTTGGTTTAACCAATGGAAGGAAGAGAAGGCGGAAGATGCGGGTCCTCTTGATTGGGAAAAGTTTAAGGTTGCTTTCCTTGATAGGCTCTTTCCCCTTGAGATGAGGGAGGCCAAGGTGCTTGAATTTATTAACCTTTGTCAAGGAAGTAAGAGTGTGAAGGAGTATGCCTTGAAGTTCACACAATTGTCTAGATATGCTCCTACTATGGTTGCCGATCCTAGGGCAAGAATGAGTAAGTTTGTCTCGGGGGTGTACAAAATGGTGGTCAAAGAATGTCGTATCGCTATGCTTATCAACGATATGGACATTTATCGTCTCATGGTGCATGCTCAACAGATTGAAGAGGAAAAGCTCAAGGAAAAGTCTAGAGAGGCAAAGAGGGCTAAGATCGGCGATGGTAACCTTTCACATTCAAGGTCCAATAGACATGGTCGTTCTAGATTTCGACAAAGGTTTTTCGGTCAAGGTTCCTCCAATGCTACTCCTAAGTTCAACAAGGATAGAGTGTCTAAACCTAAGCCTCAAGGAGGAAATTGTGGTGGATTCTCGTCGGCTACTTGTGCTAAGTGCGGAAAGAAGCATGAGGGTAAATGCTTAGCCTGTACGGATGGTTGTTTTGGTTGTGGGAAGAGCGGTCATAAGATAAGGGATTTTCCATCACTTGCGGCTAAGGGGAGAGAAGGTAGACAAACTCTGCCTAGTGGTTCGGGTTCAAGTGCCCCAAAGTAAAACCAATTCTATGCCCTCCAAACTTGTCGTGAGCAAGAGGGTTCTCCCAATGTGGTTACCGGTATGTTGAAAGTCTTTCACTTTGATGTTTATGCTTTGCTTGATCCTGATGCTACCTTGTCTTTTGTGACTCCCTATGTGTCTATGAGGTTTGATGTTCTTCCAGATGTGTTGCTAGACCCCTTTTGTGTCTCTACACCTATTGGTGAATCCATTGTGGCTAAGAGAGTCTATAGAAATTGTCTTGTTTCCTTATCTCATAAAGTCACTCATGTTGATCTTGTAGAGCTTGATATGATATATTTTGATGTTATCCGTAGGATGGATTTGTTGCATTCTTGTTATTCTTCTATTGATTGTAGGACCCGAGTGGTCAAGTTTCAATTTCAAAGTGAGCCTACCCTAGAGTGGAAAAGGGGAAATTATATGCCTAAGGATCAGTTTGTTTCTTGTCTTAAAGCTAGAAAGATGATTTCTAAGGGTTACATATACCATCTTGTTAGGGTAAAGGATACGGATTCCGAAACCCATACTCTTGAGTCGGTCCCCATTGTTAATGAGTTTCTAGAATTGTTTCCTAATGATCTACCCGGTGTTCCTCTTGAAAGGGAAATAGACTTTGGTATTGACCTTCTCCCCGATACACAAACTATCTCTATTCGTCCTTACCGAATGGATCCGACAGAACTTAGGGAATTAAAGGATCAATTGAAAGACTTGTTGGACAAGGGTTTCATCTGATCGAGCATCTCTCCCAGGGGTGCTCCAGTTTTGTTTGTTCGAAAGAAAGATGGTTCACTCCGTATGTGTAATGACTACTGCCAATTGAACAAGGTTACCATTAAGAATAAGCATCCTCTTCCAAGGATAGATAATTTGTTTAATCAACTTCAAGGGTCGAGCTACTTCTCTAAAATAGACCTTCGATCGGGTTATCACCAATTGAGGGTGAAGGAAGATGACATTCCAAAGATGGCCTTTTGGACTAGGTATGGTCACTATGAGTTTTTAGTGATGTCTTTTGGCTTGACGAATGCTCCGGCCGCATTTATGGATTTAATGAATAGGGTGTTTAGATAGTACCTTGATATGTTTGTGATCGTGTTTATTGATGATATTTTGATTTACTCAAGGAGTGAGGGTGATCATACCGATCATTTGAGAATTGTGTTGCAAGTCCCAAGGACCAACAACTCTTTGCAAAATTTGATAAATTTGAGTTTTGGCTAAGGTCTATGGCTTTTCTTGGTCACATTGTCTCCGACAAAGGTATTGAGGTAGGTCCTAAGAAGACAGATGCGGTTAAGAATTGGCCTAGACCCCTATCACCTTAAGATATTCAAAGTTTCCTAGGTTTGGCTGGTTATTATAGGAGGTTTGTTGAAAGATTTTCTTCGATTGCTTCTCCATTGACGGCTTTGACTCAAAAGAAAGTTAAGTTCATATGGTCCGAATCATATGAGAAGTGTTTTCAAAAATTGAAAGATAGACTTACCTTGGCTCCGGTGTTGACCTTACCGGAAGGATCCGATGAATTTGTGGTTTATTGTGATGCTTCAAGAATTGGATTAGGGTGTGTCCTTATGCAAAATGGGAAAGTCATTTCTTATGCTTCAAGGTAACTTAAGATTCATGAGAAGAACTATCCTATCTATGACTTAGAACTAGCGGCAATCGTGTTTGCTCTAAAGATTTGGAGGCATTATTTGTATGGTGTGCATGTTGATGTCTTTACCGACCATAAGAGTTTACAATACGTGTTCAAATAGAAAGATCTAAATCTTCACCAAAGGAGGTGGCTTGAGTTGTTAATGGAATATGACATGAGTGTCCTCTATCACCCCAGCAAGGCGAATGTAGTGGCGGATGCTCTTAGTCAGTTATGCATGGGTAGTGTTGCTCATATTGAGGATCATAAGAAGGAATTGGTTCGAGATGTTCATAGATTAGCCCGATTGGGCATTCGGTTGGTTGACTCCACCAAAGGTGGTGTTATGGTTCATAATGGTTCAGAATCATCTTTTGTGTCTGATGTGAAAGCCAAGCAAGGGCTTGATCCGAATTTGGTGGAATTAAAGGAAGCAGTGCTCAAGAAGTCAGCTGAGGCTTTCTCCCATGGAGGAGATGGAGTGCTTCAATATCAAGGTCGCTTGTGTGTTCCCGATGTTGATAATCTGAGGGAACAGATTCTATCAGAAGCCCATAGTTCTCAATATTCCATTCAACCGGGAGCCACCAAGATGTACCGTGATTTGCGAGAGGTCTATTGGTGGAATAGGATGAAGAAAGATATTGTGGAATTTGTTGCTAAGTGTCCTAATTGTGAATAAGTGAAAGTTGAGCATCAAAAGCCGAGAGTTTTTTCCCAAGATATTAGCATTCCTACTTGGAAGTGGGAAGATTTGAATATGGACTTCATTGTTGGTTTTACCACACACCCGGCGGCAATACGACTAGATTTGGGTCATTGTGGATCGTATGATGAAATCAGCCCATTTCATTCCCGTCAAGGTTTCTTATTCTGCAGAAGACTATTCCAAGTTGTACTTAAGGGAAAAGGCTAGGTTGCATGGAGTGCCTCTATCCATTATCTCCTATCGTGATACCCAATTCACCTCTCAGTTTTGGAAATCTTTCCAAAAAGGACTTACTACTCGTGTTAAGCTTAGCACGGCTTTTCATCCTCAAACCGATGGGCAAGAGGAATGTACTATCCAAACTTTTGAAGATATGTTGAGTGCTTGTGTGATTGATTTCAAGGGTAATTGGGATGATCATTTGCCTTTGATTGAGTTTGCCTATAATAATAGCTATCATTCGAGTATTGGTATGGCTCTGTTTGAGGCTCTTTATGGTAGGGGGTGTAGATCTCCTATAGGTTGGTTTGAAATTGGCGAAGTTGCTTTGATAGGTCCTGAGTTGGTACATAAGGCTATGGAGAAAGTTCGGCTTATTAGAGAAAGGTTGAAAATGGCTCAAAGTCGACAAAAGTCCTATGCCGATGTTAGACAGAGAAATTTAGAATTTGATGTTGATGATTGGGTCTACTTGAATATTTCTGCCATGAAGGGTGTAATGAGGTTTGGAAGGAAAGGGAAGCTTAGTCCCCGTTATGTGGGCCCATATCAGATTTTGAGGCGTATTGGTAAGGTTGCTTATGAACTTGACTTACCTAATCATTTGGCATTGGTGCATCCGGTCTTCTATGTCTCCTTGTTGAAGAAATGTGTTGGTGATCCGACAACCATAGTGCCATTGGAGAGTCTTGGTATAAAGGATAGTCTTTCTTATGAAGAAGTTTCGATTGAGATTTTAGATTGGCAAGTCCGGAAGTTGAGGAATAAAGAAGTCGCTTCCGTGAAGGCTCTTTGGAGGAATCAGTTAGTTGAGGGTGCTACTTGGGAGGCTGAGGCCGATATGATGTCCCATTATCCTCATCTCTTTCCCTCCATTCCTACTCTAGCTTGAGGTATTTAGTTCCTCATGGTTTACTCTTTTGGTTTCACGTGTCTTAGATATTCCCATGATTTCCTCATTTATGCATGTTCATAAAAAGCTTAAATTTTGAGAAAATGAGTCAAGTTGATTGATTTCTTCATGATCATGTGCATTTGAGTATAAGCTGCATGTAGACTTCATGAAATGATGTTTTGGACATGCTTTATCTTGGAGTTGATGTTTCCTTCTCGGATATGTACATTATGTGATTGCATTCTTGTAGGGCTGTTAGATCTTGTATCTACCCTCCTTATGATGTCTCGAGTTCCATTCGAGGATGAATGTACCCAAGGGGGGGAGATAAACCTCGGATTTTAAAAAAAGAAAAAATTCCCAAATTTCATAATAAAGTCCCCTTCGGCTAGGCTAGTCATGATCACTGAACGACTCGACTATCCGCGGAAAGGTGCCTTCTCGCCATTTTGGACTTGAAATGTTCATCCAGTGTTCTGTGTATTTAGGCGAGCTGGGTCGAGCTCGCTGTTCCATTAGGCGTGTCGCCAAAATTCCCATTTTATCACCAAGTTGACTTAATCCAGGAGACAACTCCTGGAACTTTCGGCGAGCTGGAAGCCGAGTGGCTTTTGTGAGCTATAGTGTTTTCAATTTTTGCTTGGCAGTTATTTTTTTTAAAAGGGATTTTTGGTCTTTTTCCTAATGATTTCATGCCTAATCTAGGTCGGTTACCCCTTTATTTTAGATCCTATATAAACCTTTCTAATCCTAAATCTAAATCTTTTAATCACTCTTCAAAGCTCTCCCTCCAATAATTCTCTCTCTAAGGAAGAAGAAGAATCTAGGATTTGAAGATTCAAATCTCCTAATTCTCCGTTGATTTCAAGGTTTTATCATTAAGGTATGATCGTTTTCACCTATGGAGTCCTTTCCTCCACAGGGTCCCTAAATTCCCCAATTTTCAAAGTAAAAATTCTCCTATTGAAATTCGGGTTTTCTCCAACCTCACGGGTTCTTTCAAATTGTGATTCAATTGATTTAATTATGTTTAATTATGCATGAATTGAGTTAAATTGCATGTTTTAAGATGAATCCCCATGAACCCATGTGAAATGCATGATTTCTAGATTATGATATATGATGAGGTTTTGAATTATGAAAAGAGGAAATTTATGAAATTATGCATGTTCTTCATGAATTGAAATAAATGCTTGACGATGCTTTGAGAATGAAGCACCAATGTTGTTGATTGTTATTGTTGGGTTGTGAAAGGATTTCTCACCCATTACTCATGATATGAATGGAAAAAGGAGTTTTTCTCATATAAAGGATTCATAAGGGTTTAAAGGTTTTCTCAACTAAACTTGAATCAAGAATTAAGGAGCTATTCTAATGATAGACAAGAGGCGATTACCCATGTCTACTAATGATGAGATAAAGTATGAATTATGATTAAATGGCTATTCCGTGGAATTTATGCTTAGCACCAAGAGGATATCGAGATGGAAGCTCTCCCGTTAGTAGATGCCAGGTTTCTAGTAGAAATCTCCTTGTCCCTTAACTATGTGCCACCATAGGAAGATTGTCTTAGATAGACATTAGCTAGTGGATCCACTTAGGCTAGAAGATATGGTTCTTACCTTGGCAAGTAAGGACACCTCTTTTTGGTGTGGGTTAGACACCGGATTCCGTGTTATAACTCACAGGGTCTATGTTAGTTAAGGCTAATTTCCCACATAATGAACTAAGGTTGTTTCCAAAGAAGAAGGTATTTCAAGTATGTTTCCTTAAAGATGAATTAATTGCATTGATAATGACCCATTTTAACTCATGTTTTCGTTATGTTACTTTATGATTTGAATTGATCCTTTCATCTCGTGACTATATCCTTTTGGAATGATTTTATATCTCTATGCATAGTTATCATATTTGGTACTTGTTTGTACTAACGCATACTCTTGCCTACATTACTTCCCAAATGTAGGGCGTGACGACTCCTCCACATCCATTTGTGACTAGAGCTTGTATTAGAAAAACTTTGAAGACTTGGTGAATCCTCACTCTTCGAGGACAAGGCCACATTTATCTTTCTTGTCTTTTACTTTTGAACTTGTATGGGTTACATCCCAACTTTCATTTTACTCTTATATTAGATGGATTTGAGACTATGTTAGACTTCCACTATGTTTTTATCAAGTCATGAAATGAAATAGACTTTTAAACTCTTTTATACTATGATCTTGTATGATGTATGCTAAGTGGCTTGTATAGGGCTTTTCGAGGTCTTGTACGCCATGTCATGTCTAGGGGGTACTTTAGGTTGTGACATTTTTAGAAATAAGTTCCCAACTTTACCCCTATTTGGAATCCTAATTCAACTCAATTTTGCTGGAAAAGTCCTCCTTGGGCTGGGGTAATGGGCCAGCAATGCATCAGAAATGCTTCTCTGAAGTTTTGGGGCTCGCGTGTTACGCCTGTAGTGCGCCCAAAATTGCTCTATAAAGTTTTCAAGCTGGCGCCCTGCGCCCCCAATGCGCCAAGTTGGCTGGGGCAATGCGCTTGGCTTCTCCTTTGGCGCAACTTTATCATCCTTGTTTCCTTTGCTCTCATTCTGTGCACACATCTCTTAGAAGCCTGAAAAATTGCTAATCATGCATATTAGTATGCAATCATCTCAATAATAAATCAAACCATAACAAGTAGAATAGAGAATGTCCCCGAAACTTAAGGTAAAGGTGTGTATTTTGTAGCAATTGGGCATGTAAATATGCCCAAGATTACCACTCCACATTTGAACCTTATTTCGTCCTCTAACAATCCTTGAACTATCAACTCATCATGACTATCTTTGGACTTATCTACCCACCTTTAAATCAACCAAACACATTTAATCATGCTTTTGTAATCCACAATTTATGCAACAAAGTAATAACGTAGCTCACATGTCAGTTTACCAATCAACAATACATAGCCTCAATGAATGTCTCTTTCACAAATATTTCTGGGCCAATGTAACCATATAAAAACACGCCAACCATAAAACATCCAAACATGTGTCATGAATTCCCTCACCAATTTTTAGTATAGCCTTCCACTCTTACAAACATCATGTTGCACATTATATTTCAAAACAAGGTTTATTTTTCAAAATTTAATGCTCACTCTCACAAATGAAGTTCCTACATATCCTAACATGCCATAAGCTTGCCCTTAGTGTACGTTAATTTTCATAAAGTATTAATCATTGTATAGAGAGGACTTGCATTTGGTTGTAATATTGGTTTAAGGTAAGGGAGGGTACATTTAAGATATAATTAGTGACTATTCCTCCCTAATGCACATGGTTTTATTTTTAGGACATACTTCTTCAACCACTTCTTCTTTTCTTTTGGTACACACCTCACAAATACCCTTCATGTTTCAAGTGTTCCAAGCTTTGCCCTTTTGTTTATTTAAGCACTTGTTTCTTATTCAAGCGATATATTTTTTCTTTTTTTTTTCTCTTCTTTTTTTTAAACACAAGTGCTTTTGCATTTTAAAATCATGGACCATATTTTTCTACCTCTTATCTTCAACTTCACCACAAAAAACAAGCATTTCCATCCTACTTTTTTTTCTACCATTGCTTTCATATTTGCTTCATAACATCGTGCATTAAGGATCAACTTTTGGGATCAACAAAGTCATGGATCAATAAAAAGGGATTCAACTCAATATGTGGTTTAATAAAAAAAAATAGAGGCTAAAAGGCTCAATGGGGCTTTAACTAAGGATCATTGATTTGGAAGCACACAAAAGAGTGAGAATTTGCTATTCAAAGAAACGCCTCAATCATGTTCCATAATTCATACAAGTTACTTATTAAGCACTCACGTGGCAAGTTCTAGATGTTATTCAATGCAAGACTACACAATTACTAAGCACACATGGCATCATGACATACGTAAGGATACAATCAATTTAGCATGCTCATACAAATCACGTTGCAGTGTTTCCACAAAATTAAGCCTAACTTTATAAATTTAGAATCAAAACAAAGAACCTATGTTTGTTTCAAGGCTACCAATTCATTTCAAGTGGCATATACAAGTGTGACTACCCATGATATCTGGCTAACTTTTAAGACAAGGTTTCAAAGCACCAAAGGGTCGGTTTCTAAATCTACTACTCCTAGTGACTAATATTCCCTTAGGACGGTCGTCATCCATCGATCATTGGGAACCATCACTTCTATGACGACTCTAAAACTCAAAAGAATTAAACAAAATACTAGTCCTAGTCGATTCAATGGGACTATCCTCAGGAAAAGAACCGAAAATTAAATCCAAGGAACCCACCTAAAAAATAAAAAGACTGGATAAATAGATAAAATATATACAAGGGAGTTCGTCCCCCACTCCATACATAAAGATTGCACTGTCCCCAGTGCACAATTTCAAACAAAGTAAGAGTGAAAGACAACTCCCTGTTTGGCCCCTAGGCCTCGCGCTCTCAATCCGTAGTTGCCACATTCGTGGCAAAATCCACAGCCATTAAGGTTGTATCACCATCATCAGCACCGGTGTCATCATCTTCATTATTCCCATCATGTTTCGACTCATCCTCCTCATCCACAGTGGCATCATCATCATCTATAGGCTCTTGGAATGTCAGGCCCATACGACACATATACATTGCGCTATCTGTCAAAGGGTAACACTCAGCCAATGTATCCATCTCTTCCTCAGTCACTAGACGACCACCAATCTAAAATTGAAGCTCGGCCATTCCATACATTATACCGATCAAACTATCATCGCACGCCTGCCTATCCGCAGTAGATAACATTTACCCATGGGACGCATCATGCGCCTTAGTCTTAGTAACATCAACCATATGGCATACCAAATGAGGGGCACGGGGTGGACACACATCATGGACCTCCTCTTCAATGGAATACACGTAGGTATCTAGTGAGCAGACTCCCATAATAGAAATGCCATCTCTTATTGCTCTTAAATTTCAGCATATGATGACGCAAAATTGCACCCACATTCACCGACAACCCTTTCATGAGATGGTGTATAAGCACTAGGCTTTCCCTAGTTACCTCAGATGTGTGCTTGCACGAAAACAACGTACTTGACATAATTTTCAACCATACCCATGCTTTTTGGTTCAAGGGGCGTAATGAAGAGTCGCATGTCGACCCGTATCTTTTGTTCTTTCCCAACTAGCAATAGAGTTTACCCCACACAAAGTATGATGAATATCACGAAATGGAGGCCGCTCTATCATGTCTTGTAACTCAATGTGATCATAATTAGGGGTACCTAAGAAGTCATTTAAAGATTCAATCGAAAATCCCACACGACTACCCCGAATAACATCCCTACTACGATTCAAATGGTACATATTCCAATTCCCATAAAATTCCCTCACAAGGCTCAAATTACACTCACCTTGATCAACAAAGTTTTATTAGAGACCCAAGGCTTGAACTTTCGCGTGAATTCGAGGAAATTCTGCTAGTAGTCGCTCCTCATTGACATGCTCATCACCCAAGTACTTTGCTTCCTGTTGACAATCAAACAAATCTTCCCCATAATGTTCTACCACTTGGTTACCGAATTTTTATGGTGGCAAGCCAGTAGATGCCCGACTAGAGATTTTGCGGAAGACCCTTTATGATTTCTCTTGCTACCCGCACCAATCTCAATATTTTTGCCTTTAGGAGCCATGAAACCTACAAAGACGAAGAAAATAGAAGAGAAAAAAAATTTAGGGTATGGGAGATGGGGGGTTCAGGTAGGCAGTGGGGTAGGTCGGTTTTTTTTTTTGTTTTGTGTGTTTTGATTTTTCTTGGGTTGTTTATGGGTTTTGTTGGTTGGTGATGGAAGAAGCTTTTTGTGAGAAACTATGGAGGATTTGTGGATTTTGGAGAAGAAAGTGGGTTAGGAAGAAGAAGAAAAATTAGTGAAAGTTGAGAGAATTTGAGGGGTGGATCCGTTTAGAGAGAGAGAGAATGAAGGAGCAAAAGTGATTTGGATTTTGGGTAGGTGAAATATTTAAGGGTGAATTTGGAGTGGGTCCCACAAAATTTGAAAACAAACTTGGGGATGGGCAGACTGGCGCGATGCGTCGCCAGTACGCCCATTTGAGGCCTCTGATGTTTGTGGGCCTGGCGCGTTACGCCTGGGCTGCGCCCCATTAGTGTTCTTTTCATTTTTCTTGTTTCCTGGCGCGATGGTGGGGCGGTGCACCTACAGTGCGCCCGAGTTGAGCCTCTGAAGTTTTGACTTAGCTTGGCGTGCCTGCGCTGCGCCCGGCCTTGGCCTCTGATCTTTGCGCCTTGGCATAATGCGCCTGGCCTACGCCCAACCAAGACTGGATGTCATTCGCCATTTTTCTTGCGCATCCGTTCATTCTTTCACGTGGTACACCCTCCAAGTCCTGCGCATCAACCAAATGATGTTAATGGTGGGTTGCCTCCCACCCAGCGCCTTAGTTTTGGTCGTGACACCACTCTTCGTTTTGTATTTTTTTCATAGTTCCTAACTATTACAAATGAATAAAACTTGACCAAAATTCTTAGTAAAAAGAAAAATTCAAGCAAATCCTTACCAAAACTCAAACTAACTAAAAAAATAAAAATCAAACTTATACAAAAACTAACTAAATATTACATAGTTGCACAGGTTGCCTCCCGTGGAGAGCCTTGTTTAACGTCGCGGCTAAACTCAACTTAGAACATTCAATATTTAGCTCAAGAGCTTCTCAATCTCGGTCTGTATCCTCGCCAAAATAGTGCATTACCCTTTGCCCATTCACCAAGAACGACAGGATACTTTGTTGCCTCTAAGCTCTACCGCACCATATTGTGTCCTCCTCGCCACTTCAAAGGGCCTACTCCATTTAAACATTAGTTTTCTGGGGAATAATCTAGGTCTAGAGTTAAAGAGTAGTACCTTTTGTCCCATAGTGAAAGTGCAAGGGACTATTTGCTTGTCATGCCACCTCTTGGTCTTATCTTTGTATATCTTTGCATTTTCATAAGGGTGGAGCCGAAACTCCTCAAGTTCGTGCAATTGACCAATTCTCTTCGCTCAGGGTTAAGATTCAACTTCTTTATCACCCAATGCGCTCGATGCTCTAGCTCCGCCGTAAGATGACATGCTTTTCCAAACACCATGTGATAGAGAGAAGTCCCTATTGGTGTTTTATATGCAGTCCTGTACACCCATAATGCATCATCAAGCTTCTCGGCCCAATATTTTCGTTGCGCATTCACCGTCAATACCTCACATATCAAAGATTTCCACCTCAAGGATATTATTTAGCAGCATCTCGTGTCTCTTTTATATAGTACCAAACCTTTGGCATTGGTCACATTCCTTCACACATGCTATAAAATCTTTAAATAGAGAGGGCTAAAAGAAGCCAGATTTCAATACCTTGTGAGCCATGCGCTCTCCTCCATGGTGCCCTCCATAAGGACTTGCATGACATCTCTCGAGCACTTGCTTGACCTCATTTTTTGGAATACATCTTCTATCCACGTGGTCCACTCCTTTTTTGAACAAGAATGATTCATCCTAGATATAGAATTTAGCAACATGTGTCAGCTTCCTTCTCTGTTGGGTGGTTGCGTCCGATGGGAACACTCCACTCACCAATAGATTCACTATATCGGCATACCATGACACTTGGGATATATCCAAGGCCATCAAATGCTCATCTGGGAACTCTTCACGTCTTTGTTCTCCTTCATACACATGAGAGAAGTCTTCTAACCTTGACAAATCATCAGCTATTTGATTTTATGTACCCTTCTGCTCTTTGCTTTCAAGGTCAAATTCTTGGAGAAGCAATATCCATCGAATTAGCCTTAGCTTGGCGTCCTTCTTGTTGAATAGGTACCTAATAGCTACATGGTCAGTATAAACAATTACTTTGGTACCTACCAAATATGATCTGAACTTGTCGAAGGTGAACACTAGAGCAAGCATCTCCTTCCCAGTCACTGTGTAATTAGCTTGAGCAGCGTCGAGAATCTTGCTTGCATAATAGATTGAATGGAACACTTTATCTTTTCTTTGTCCCAATACTGCACTCATTGCTACGTCACTTGCATCACACATGAGTTCAAATGGTAGCTCCCAGTTAGGAGCAATCAAGATTGGAGCTCCAATTAAGTTCTGCTTCAGCACCTCAAAAGCCTTTAAATAATTCTCATCGAACTCGAATCTCACCTCCTTTTCCAAGAGACTGCACATACGTCTGGCACTTGGAAAAATCTTTGATGAATCTCTGTTAGAAACCTGCATGTCCTAGAAAACTTCTTACCCTTTTGATAGAAATTGGAGGGGAAATTTTTTCTATAACCTCAACCTTGGCTTTATCAACCTCGAGTCCCTGCTTTGATACCTTGTGACATAAGACTATGCCTTCCCTAACCAAGAAGTGACACTTTTCCCAATTAAGCACTAAGTTTGTATCTTCACAACGAGTGAGTACTTTGTAAAGGTTCCGAAGACATACCTCAAAAGACTTCCCAAAGACTGAGAAGTCATCCATAAATACCTCTACAAAGTCCTCCACCATATCATAAAAGATAGCCATCATAAACCTCTGGAAAGTAGCCGGAGCATTGCAAAGTCCGAATGGCTTACGCTTGAAAGCATAGGTGCCATAAGGACAAGTGAAAGTTGTCTTCTCTTGATCTTCAGGTACGATTGGAATCTGATTATATCTGGAATACCTATATAAGAAGAAATAGTACTCTTTCCCTACTAAACGGTCAAACATTTGATCAGTGAAAGGGACAGGATAATGATCTTTTCTTGTTGCATCGTTTAATTTTTGGTAATCCATGTAAATCCTCCATCCGATGATAGTTCTTGTGGGAATCAACTCATTCTTTTCATTCTTCACCACTGTCATGCCGCCTTTCTTTGGTACACACTACACATGACTTACCCATTTACTATCGGAGATAGGGTACATAGTTCATGCATCTAACCACTTGATCACTTCTTTTCTCACCACTTCCTTCATCAATGGATTTAGCCGATGTTGGTGTTGCGCACTTGTCTTGTGGTCTTCCTCTATGTAGATTCTGTGTATACACATTGCTGGACTAATCCCATGAATATCATACATTTGCCACCCGATAGCTTTCTTCCTTCGCTTTAAGATCTTCAATGCACCATTAACCTGTGCTTCGGACAATTCCATAGAAAGTATCATGGGTAAAGTTTCATTATTGCCAAGATATGCATACCTTAAGTGCGCTGGAAGAGATTTTAGCTCTAGTTTGGGTGCCTCTTCAATCAAGGGTTTGGGAGGAGGGCCCAACACTTACTCTAATAGTTCCACTACTCCTTTTTGCTTTCCAACTTGCGCCACATCAAGACAAGCAGCCAGATCTTGAGCTTCTGTATCTCCATCTATGTCATGTCCCACCCAGACTCTTTCCAAGGAATTTTTGAAAGTAGTACAATGTGATTTTATGGCTAGATCCACGACCGTAATAGCAGAAAACTCTTCATAGACAGAAGGCAATTTCAAAGCGCGATAGACATCAAATACCTCATCTTTATCATGAGCTCTCATGGTTAACTGCCCAGCTGCTACATCAATCAGTGCTCGCTCTATGGACAAGAATGGTCGTCCCAAGATAAAGGGAACTTCAGGATCAGGCTCAAAATTTAGAACCACAAAGTCCACCGAAAAGATCAACGACCCCACTTGTACTAACGTATCTTCTACTACTCCTTACAGCCTCACCACAGATCTATCAGCAAGTTGGAGGAATATACTGGTTGGTTTTGGAATACCCAATCCAATTTTCTTGTACAAGGATGCCGACATGAGGTTTATACTAGCACCAAAATCACATAACCCCCAAGTATGAACACTTTGACCAATGGTGATTTGTACCGTGAAGCTACTAGAATCTTTCAGCTTTTTAGGTAGTCTATTCTGAATTTTGGAACTGCACTCTTCGGTGAGTGCCACTGTTTTGTACTCGGTTAACCTCCTCTTGTTCTCCACTATATCCTTCACATACTTGGCTCCCTGTAAAATGTCAACCAAAGGTAGATTAATGTGAACTTGTTTAAGGAGAGACAAAAACTTACCGAAGCATTCATCTTCACTCTGATTTTTGAAATTTTGTGGAAAAGGAGGAGTTGGTTTTACTTGAGGAATAACCTTCTCAACATTTGAATTATCCACCACCTCTTCTTGTTACTTCCCTCCACTTACTACTTCAATACATCTCTTCTTTGGAGCTAGCTCCTCTAGTTGTAACCCACTTTTTGTACTCGCCGCATTTAATTGTTTTGGGTTAGGATTCGTGTCACCCGAAAGACCTCCTTGTGGACGCAAATTTATAGCATTAACTAATTGTGCAAACTGCCTTTCTAGATTTTTCTACGACAATTGGGTGATTCTCAACTCTTCTCCCATCTTATCTACCTTTGTATTTATCTCTATACTCAACTTTTGAAACAACTCTTCATTAGTCATACCTACTTTTTGCGTACCGTGACTATTACCTTGGCCATGATGTTGATACTACGGTCCATTCCCTTGTGATTAGTATTGGTTTTGCCCTTGTGCCTTGTTTTGGTGCTGATTTTGATTTCCACCCCATGAGAAGTTAGGGTGATTCCTCCAACTTGAGTTATATATATTACCATAGTTCTGCATCCCTCCACCTCTTTGTGCATTGTCTAGATAGTTTACAGAGTTTGGATTCGATCCACAATATTCAGCCACATGGTCTCCACTACCACAAAATTCACACCATCCTTGAGGTTGTTGTACCATATTTACTTGTGCTTGCTGCTGCCCAAATGATTGCTTATTGAACTGTGTGGTAATGTGATTTGTTAAAGCATCCAACTTAGCATTTAATGCAGTTGCTTGATCCACTTCTAACATTTCTGTAGACTTTTGCACTGTATTTCTTTGTGCATCACCATTCCAATCCAGGTTGCCTTCTGATAGTTTGTCCAAGAGTTCAACCAGTTCATCATAGGTCTTCTCTAAGGCTTGCCCACCTGCTACAATATTTAGTAGTACCCTTGCATTATATTCAAAACCTTCAATAAAGGTGTGGGCTAGTACTTTGTTTGCCTGATAATGATGTGGGCAAGCAATCAACATTTGCTTAAATCGATCCCAGGCTTGGTGCATGTTCTCCTCACTTTTCTGCTTGAAACTCAAGATCGCACTCCTTAACCTTGCAGTTTTGCCTGATGGGAAGAATCGATTGAGGAACCTCTTCGCTAGATAGTCCCATGTAGTATGGAATATAGTGGCTCATAATCCAACCACCGCCTTGCTTCTCTTAATAGTGAGAATGGAAAGAGAGTCAACCGCACATAATCAGTTGATACCCCATGCAGAATGTAGGTGCCGCTTAATTCTAAGAAATTTTGTATATGCACTTGGGGATCCTTATTAGGCAGGCTAGTGAATTGCCCATTCGAATGAATGAGTTGCACCATGGTTTGTTTCAGCTCAAATCTACCCCCGGTGGTGGTTTTACGAATACTCGATGCAACATTGGTGGTGAGTGGGACTGCCACATCACGGATTGGTCTTGCAACCATCACTATCGGTACCTCTCCATGTTCGTCTCCCATGTTTTCCTCGCGATCGTTAGCAAGGTTTTCCTCCTAGTTTCCCTAGAGACCTAGTCCCATTTCCTATTGTCGTTCTTGGGCCGCTAACTTTCTCCGTCATCTAAGAGACCTTTCAGGTTCATTGTCTTGTTCAACAAGATCTCCCTTCCGAGCCAGAATTTAGCTTTATGTGCCTGCAGTAACGAACAGCTAAGATCAAGTTGTTAGCACTTGAACAATTAAATAGTAGACTTAAAAGAATTAGATATAAATTAATTTTAAAGTCCCCGACAATAGCATCAAAACTTGTTGCTCCCAATTGCGCACACAAGTGTACGTGGTCGCATAAGTAATAACTTGTTCTTTTAAAACCGAGTTATCTAACTGAAGAGACTTACGATCAATTTGTATCCAATTCTACTAAATATATAAAGTAACAAAAGTGAATCAGGAACTTGGGATTTTCTATGCTACTATTGCAAGAATTTAAAAGTAAAAGTAACTAATACGGACAATTTCAATTTTGGTGTTTTAAACAATTAAGAGATAATTCTAAGGTTGCAACATGCTTAAGGTTTCATGTATCGCATCTCATGTAATGAATTAACTAAGGTTATCAAATTATTGATTTATAGGGTTGATTTTATGATCATGGTCTCCCGACCTCTAATCGCCTACTCCAATTGACTGTCTAACTACATCATTGAGCGGGGATAGGCAGACTCAATTGGCGATCATTTATATTTCATCCTGTTTCATAACTAAGCTTGGTGTTCATCTGGGTGTCAATCCTAAACACGAATCTAATCAAGTGATATGTGAGATAGATCAAACTCTTTGTATTCTTTGGTCTATTTACCTCTTCGTCTCCCGAGTTCAACAATAGACAATAGATTTATTTCTATGATGATCAAGCATGAAATACTAAAACAACAATACAAAAGTAATTTAAGTGATAACCAATTATTGATTCAAAACAATCGATATTCAATAATTACTCGTAGCTACAGCCCCAAAACAAAGGCTTTTAGCCACTCATGATGTTCATAAACTCAAAAACAATAGTTTTCATGAAATTCAAACCTAAAGAAAAAGTAGAGAATTGAAACCTAAGATGAATTGTAATCACTTGCTCTTGCACACCAAAAAGAAGTAGAACCTTTACAAAATAACCCTAGGTTCCTATTTATAGAGTCTTAGAAATAAGTTCCCAACTCTACCCTTATTTGGAATCCTATTTCAACTACATTTTATTGGAAAAGTCGTCCTTGGGCTGGGGCAATGCGTCACCGGTGCGCTAGAAATGCTTCTCTGAAGTTTTGGGGCTGGCGCGTTACGCCTGTAGTGCGCCTAAAATTCCTCTTTAAAGTTTTCAAGTTGGCGCCCTGCACTCCCAATGCACCAGGTTGGCTGGGGGAATGCGCTCGGCCTCTCCTTTGGAGCAACTTTATCGTCCTTGTTTTCTTTTCTCTCATTCTATGCACACATCTCTTAGGAATCTTGAAAAATGGCTAATCATGTATATTAGCATGCAATCATCGCAGTAATCAATCAAACTTTAACAATTAGAATAGAGAATGTCCCCGATCTTAAGGTAAAGGTGGGTATTTTGTAGCAATTTCGCATATAAATATGCCCAAGATCAAAAAGTATTTATAAATTGTAATTGTACTCATGTATCATTTATCAATATGATTAAGAATATATATATTAATTAAATTTTGATCGAAAATCATATTATTTGACTCTTAAAAAACGGTATTAAAAAGAGAGAAAAAGATCAAAAAGTGAGAAATTAAATAAATAGTAATATGATATGACCTCGTTACAAATTTAGCCAAGATATAATGGATTAATGGATGAGATTTTCATGTATTTATGCATACAAATTTAAATATTTTCTCAAATTAGTTCCAAAACTTTGCATATCGCCTTTTTCATAATTAATTAAGTTCAGACCTTAGTTTTTTTAAAAATAATCTAATTGTCAATTACAAACTTCTCTAATTTATAAAAGTAAATATTCTAACATTAAAAAACAGTTGTTAATATAAAGCATATCATACAAAAAGAACTATAGATTACAAAGTATAAGAAAAAAATTAAATCTAACTTTGTAAAATTTTCAAAATATGAAATATTTATTATCTACTAATTTATAATCTGTAAAAGTTAAAAATATGTTGAGGAAGATCAATGTTACAAAATTTTAGTCTCAATTTGTTCAGCAAGAAGACTTCTTAGCCAAAAGTAATGCACCCCTTCTCTAATATCTTTCAAAATTTTCGTGCCTACTTCCTCTTAACTTTTCTCAAAATCATATATTTTAAAAAAACTCATACTATTTCAAAATTTATATGTATTGGAAAAATTTAATTAATTCAATTCATATAAAAAAAATTCTTGGATATTTTAAGTGTAATTTGTAAAAATATGCATTTCTCAATGAAACAAATTTCTATTTTATTTATGAAGAATGGAAAATTAGATCATTTCAATGATGAAACTTTAGAAATAAATAAAATTATGATAATTCACAAGGAGACTATGATTAGTTGGAAGACATATATTAAAAAATAATTGACATATACACTAAATCAAAAAATGGATCAAATTTCTCTAGACATGTGTTCTTTCCTCATTAGGTTATTAATCCAAACTCATTGAGATAATCTTTCAAAAATCTTTTTAAAAAATAATCTCTTGTTTCTTTTTCACATGTGTGTCTCGTGAAGTGAGGACCTAGTCATCCTTCAATCTTCGATTCTTTGCTTCAAAAGGAGCCAAAATCACCTCTTTTCGATCAAGTTCATTTGATACATTTTCTGCACACATAAAATTCATAATAAGCTCAAAACACTCAAAATAATGATGTACCAATACAATTATGCATAGAATAAGCAATAACATAATATAAATATATACTTTTAGCCGAATATCAATCTCTCCACAATTTTGACATCTATAATTAGAGGTAATAAAAAAAAAGAAGAGAAATCACAGAGCCTAACAACTCATGTGAAATGAAAGAGGAAAGTTATTAATGTGATAGAGAATGATTATGTACCTTTCAGACTTAGAATGAATTTAATTAGTCGTAGAGAGTATATACTTACGAAACTATGAGGATTAACATAGTTTAAATAGCTATTAGAAATAAAATATAATCATTAATGTTGCATTTATTAAAAAAATTAAATTTTTGTATTAGTGCTAATTTGTAGTCAATCAGTTATCTTGGAATAGGAAAACGTCCGTGTCACTGCTAATTTATTTACAAATATATAGTCATATTAAACTACCATTTATTTTGTAATAATATCAAATTAACGTTACTGTCATTTGTATGAAGTTGATTAATCAATGTCCTAATTCCAATACTATTTTACAATGATATAATTGGAGAAATTACGTGTTAGAATTATACTAATTGTACCATTATGTATTTAGTAGTTACATAATTTCTTTCCGAAGGAAAAGTTTTAAATCTAATAAATGCTAATAATAAGGAAAGAAATTAATTTTTTAAAAAGTTTTTTGAACAAAAAAAGCAGAAAATAATTCAAAATTATGAGAAAATAGATAAATAGTAATACTGATCAATGAAGCATGCCACATCAGCATGCTTATTTTCAGCTTTATATATATATATATATATACACACACACTAATCATCATAATAAATAAAATGATACCTCAAAATTTAAAAATTAAATCAACACTTGATAATTGTACCTAATACAAACTGCAGGTTAAATTGTCTCAATAACATGTATGTTATATGTTAACAATATATTTTGTGAATTCCAAAAATTAGCATTTTTTTTGTAGATATATACAAATCAGAACTAATGTAATAATTATTATTATGCAGGAAGTTTACTAGAAAGAAAAAATATACCATTAGCTTATCATTGACAAATTTGTTAATTGCTCACTTAAATGTCAGATCATTGCCTCATCATTCACTCTTAATGTTGTGCTAATTTTGAAGCATCTTTTAGATTTTTGATATATGAACAACCCGTAAGAAGTGGCATTCAACTTTGAAGAATATCATTAAAGTAGAGAAAAAAATAATATTTTAAAATCTATTCTTAAGTGTATTTTTCAATCTAATGTATAATCATTATACAAACAAAAATTGTGAAATTTGAAAAAAAATTAATATAATTAATTTAACATATTTTATGCAGATTACTTAGTCTACTACTATAGTAAATCAATATTCATCAACGGGCCTATTAGAATGAAAATATGACAAGAATTAAATATTTGATAAATCTAATTAGACAAAATTTTCATTTTGTTTATGATTGATTGTTCGAAATTTTCAATTTTATTTTGTAGTAGTGAGCATAACCACAAGAGAGTAATAAAGTATAGATGACGTAAAATCCATATACAAATATGCATAGCATCGATATCAAAATTAACTTTTAAAAGAAAGGTATCTTCTTTCAATGAAGAGAATAAACACAACTTAGAGATGATGATGGGTTTGACTAGAAATTCATGCTGATAACATGTTATAAAATACAAATAATGTACTAAAACTAAGAAGAAAGATAGATGAAAAATAACAAGTGTAGTATTTTTCGTTTCACATGCTCTTATGTTATTTCTATGTTACAAAAAGAGGGATATATATACATGTATATACTTGGGCACAAAGTATATTGTATGGACATCTAATTTACAACACCTAGTATATTGTGTGTATATCTATCTTACAACACAAAGTGTATTGTGCGTACATCTATTATACAACACAAAGTATACTGCTTGTACATCCATTCTTCAACACAAAGTATATTATATGGGCATCCATTTCACAACAGATTGATATATATAATCAGTAGCTTTTATACTTTATAGTTGCTTCACTCTCAATATATTTGGGCAAAAGCTTTCTTATCAAGTTCATTTTTCTCTTTTAGAGTTGACAATCTCCCTTTTCCTTTACTATCTTTTTATTTATTTATTGATCAAGTTTATCTACATGCCATTCTTTTTGTATTTTTGTTACTCGTTATCTTATCTTTTTCGTGAAATCAATGATAATGTGAATTTTTCGTTTCTTTCCTTTTTATTGGAACTTCAAAAATATTTGTAATCATCGTATGATATTATTCTAAATATTATTCTTTTTTCAATCTCTCAGTAGATCTATAGTGATATGTAATGACTCTCTATGTCATTCTTTTTTATTTTTAGTTTTTCGAGCTTTCCTTTAGTGGCCCCAAATCATTTATGACTTGCTGAGAATAATAGTTCAGTCACCGTATTGTTTATTTGGTTTTTATGTAATGTTTTTTTTCTGTCTTGGAGCTTTTGAAGTTTGAATATTTTACTAAGGTCAAAACATCAAGTAAACGATCTCAGAATATAATTATGATGATTCTATTAGCTATGGAACATTGATTTTAGTCTAGATAGACCCTTGGTTAAGGTCCCGAGACAGTTGGACTTATTTTGAGCAACCTTATGGCTTTTGGAAAAAATGGAACCTTGGTTTTAAGACCCACTTTTTGTCGAGAATATATTCGATGAAATTTTTGACATCTCCATTGAGTTTAGAATATCAAATTTGATGAGGTAGCATAATTCATTTGCATGCACGGAGTTCTGAATAAATCCCGAGTCCCCGTCCAAGCATTTTTGTCAACTTCAAGTTGAGCTGGTGCACCCAACTTTGTTTTTCGTGTCATGCGCTTGGAGCCGCGTTTGTGAAGGTGTCACGACCCAAAGTATATCCTAGACTCGACATGACATATAAGACCCCGAGAGGCCCTACACAAGTCACATGACATACATACAACATAATATAATATGAAATATGAGAGTTTAGGTAAGGAGTCTCATATCATGAAAGAGAGTTTAAAGTAAAATGTGGAATCATAACTATGTCTTGACAAGTCCTTCTAAAACATAACAAGAGTTGTTGGAACATAACACATACACCATGTACAAAGTCAGAATAATAAAAGACAACGTAAACAATAAAGTCTTCGTGGCCTTGCTCTCGGAGTATGAGGACTCACCAATCAACTAGTCTGAAGTAGCAATCCAAACTAACCATGAGCGGGAGGAGAGAGATTGTCGACCCTACATTATTAGACAATGTAGGCATAAGTATGCATTACTACATGAAATTTACTAAGTATGAGGAAAATGCATACAAAACATAAACGTGATAATATGGAGACATTAAACATGATATGCATGACCAAGCTAAAAACATATTAAAACCTTTAAAGGAGAATCATAAATCATGAACATGGTCAATGCATCTTAAAATTGTAATGAAAGCTTTCATAAAATCTTTTTGAAGGTAGCTTAGTTCATTTTGTGAGATATTTACCATTAAACGACATAGACCATGTGAGCTATAACATGGAATCCAGTGTCTTGCTCCCACACCGAAAAGAGATGTCCTACTTACCAAGGTAAGGACCATAAACTTCTAGCTTAGGTGGATCCACTAGCTATGCCTTTCTAAGACAAATCCTACGAGGACACATAGCTAGGACAAGGGGATTTCTAGTAGAGACCTAACCTCTACTAACGGGAGATCCTCCATCTCAATATCCTCTCGGTGCTAAGTAAGAATCCCAATGGAATAGTCATATTCATATTCATATCATCATACTTGGGAAAGCACAATTAAGTTACGAATCCAATCTTAATTCATCATAGAGTAGCTCCTTCAATCATAATTCATATATGTGTGAGAAAACCTTTCACCAATCATGATTTCTTGATATATGAGAAAACCTTTCACAATTTCATTGATGCGTATCATAAAAGTAACTTTATTTCATAAAACATCTTTTTCACAAATCATGCATAACTTTCATAAATCATCATTTTCACAAATCATGCATAACTTTCATAAATTATCATTCATATGTTCATAGCTTTCTTCATAAATTCATCATCATAAACATGTACCATGTATGTGTCCATATGAAAACAATTGGAAAACATGTAATTGAATCAAATCATGCATAATAAGATTGAGATCAAACAATTGAATCATAACAAATAGGACCCATGAAGAATTGTACGAAAACCCTAAACATATTGGGTGAAATTGACTTTAGAGATTGAGATTCTTTGGGATCCAATGGATGAATAAAATCCATTAGTGAATTCCCACAGACCTTGATGATCAAAGCCCAAAAGCAATGGAGGAAAAATGAGACTTGAAGCTTGAACCCTAGATTTTCTTCCTTGAATCTTGAGAGGATTTGGAGGGGATGAATGTGAATGGGTTTTGGGTATTTGAGAGAAGGAGAGAGTTTAGGTAGACTTAGGATTATAAAGGTAATTATCGGACTTAGAAATAGGGGCAAAATGACATAGTATAGGTATTAAATGCATAGGAAAAGACCCAAATATCCTTAATAAATAACTGCCGAACAGTCTCACAGGTTGGACCTACGATTCGTAGATCTTTCTATGGTCGGTACTGGTCAACCGTAGAAGCAACTTCAAAAATCCAAAAATTCAATCAATTCCCACGAAACCCTCATATGGTCTGTCATTTCTTCTGCAGTCTGTAAACCCCATCCTTAGAACCCAAGTTCAAGTCTAAAATTTCACTCAGTCTGGTTCACTCCTATGAAACCATCCTACGGCCCATAAAACCTACTATGACTTGTCATCTTAACTCGTAGACTAAGGTCTCATATTATTTTCTTTGAATCCTTTCTACGAGACTCATCTACAGCCCATCGAACACCTACGGTTCATCCTGTTCACTCATAGGTCAAACTTTAAAACTTTAAATTTTCAAAAATCTTACCTAGAGTCTATGAGACCCTTCCTACGATTCGTAGGAATACAACTCGTAGTTCGATCCGTAGCATAAGATTCTTGTAACATTTTCTTAACTTTTCCAACCCAACTGTCACGACCCAAGCCTAGGGCCTAGATGTGACCGGCGAATGGGGAACCCGAAGGAACCCCAAACAAGCCTCATAGCGTATCATTACACATCCTTGGTCGCGGAAGCAATTAAATGACCATAAGCGATACGCATAATCAAGGGGGAAAATCGGGACTAAGGGAGCAAGAAAAAAAAATAATGATACATAAATACCATAGATGAGTCAAGCTCAAGCATAATACACAACTTGTCCAACACCACCTCTAAACATGAGTACTTAGCGGGGGCCAAGACAAACTACCGGGCTCACCCTCATAGTCAAAACATAACTAGAAAGGAAAAGTTTTATACATAGCAAAAGATCATGAGCAACGTCCCCGAAATGGAGGACTCACCAATAACCACTATAGAAAATTGTACTAGCCACGCGGAGGAGGATGGTCAAGCGGTGCTCCGGTCCCTACATGGTGACATCATGTAGGCATAGAGTATGCGTTAGTACATTTGAATGTACTAAGTATATGGGATGCAATGCAATGCTACATTAGATGGACATCATAGGAAAAATGCGTAATCATACCCAATAGATAGCATATTAATGAAATGATATGTATAATGATGCTTACATAAAAATCATATTTAGTGGGACGTAGTACATGTGTGGCGAGTGACCATCAATATAGTATTTCCAAGGCCTACCACCCCCTTGGAGAGGCGAAAGAGGTACAAACCCCTCAATATGGTTACACGGGCCTACCACCCCCCGAGCTAGGGACCAAGGTACAACCCCTCGATATGGTTATACGGGCCTACTACCCCCCGTACTAGGCTTGGTCGACTCACAACACTTATATAGAGAAAATCATATACATGTGTCCATTTCATCATCATTTCAGTAATTACATAACCATCCGACTCATAGGACGTACCTTGGACCTTCCCTTTCCTAAGAATTCTATAAATGGACATTTTATCAAACACAGGTGGGCAATTGTTCATGTAAATGAAATCATGTATTTCAAGAATACTAAGTCCAACCAATTCCAAAATCCATATAAATCAGCCCACCAACAACATACATATATATATCAACCTTCATAATTTGATCATGGAAGCATGTAAACCATAAACATCACATAATAATTCCATTTCATGATAATATGCAAAATGGACCATAATAGGGTGTGTAGTAGTAATTCCATAATTCAAGAGTTCATAAATAATCATAAGGACCCATAAACTTGAAGTAGAAATAGAGGATAAATGGTTGGACTTGTGGAAAGGAAGGTTTCCACAATCAAACCCACATACCTCAACTTTGGAGAATCCTTGATGAAGATTGGAATGGAGAATCGAAGCTTGAGATTGAGTCTTGAATCCGGAATTAGAGCTTGAGATGTTTGAATTTGGTTGAAGATCTTGGTGGAATTTTTGGAGAGGGCTTAGAGAGTGTTTTTGGAGTTAAGAAAAATGACTAAGTATGGGACATATCCCCTTTTTATAAAAAAAAAACGTCTCCAACCCGCCTAAAAAAATAGCTCACTGGAAATTGCAAATCTGCACAGACAGGTTTTACGAAAATGGTCATAACTCCCTCATCCTAACTCGGAATGAGGTGAAACCAAGTGCGTTGGAAAGCTAACTCAAAGAGCTTTAATTTAATAGTTTGCAGCCCTTCCAGTTCCTTGTGTGCTAAGAGATATGCCCCTCTAAAGTTGACCCTCCGAATCGCAATTTTTGCATTTTTGAATTTTGATACGGTTGCTCTAAAATTCGGGTTAGACCCATTTCCCACTCAATTTGACCCCACAAATAAGAATATGAAGTCGAATTTCCGAAATCATGCACGGATTTTGAGATATATGGAAATTACAATTATAGGTGTTTCCGAAGCACATTTTCGGGCATTTGGGGTCGTTTCAATATCTCCCCCTTGGGAACATTCGTCCCCGAATGTTAAAGAAACGTACATGAGAGACACAAACATGGCAATTTCAGCCCACATAAGGATGCAACAATGCACTTACACCTTATTTCAAAACCTCAACATAGTTGTAAAACCACAATGAACTTGTCAACTTAAACATGAATGTATGCAATGACATGGGGGCTGAACTTAAGACCTGAGATTTTATAAAGGGCTTAGATCAATACCTTAGGCTCGAGTGGAGTGGAAAAGATAAGGATATCGCCTTTGCATGTCCGCTTCGGCCTCCCAAGTAGCACTTTCAACTTGTTGATTTCTCCAAAGGACTTTAATGGAATCCACATCTTTGTTTCTCAACCTCTTCACTTGTCTATCTAAAATCTGGACCGGAACCTCTTCATAGGTCAAATTATCCTCAACAACACCCACAACATCAAGAGATACACAATGGCATTCGGATCATCACACACTTCCTCAACAAGACACTATTGAACTACCGGTGAACCAATCCATCTCGTAGGCAATTTCCAATTCATAGCTACCTTGGCCAATTCTCCTCATCACCTATATAAGGACCCACGTTATCTTGGCCTCAACTTGCCCTTCCTTACAAAACAACCACACCCTTCATGGGTG